>JAUPFP010000138.1:20000-172683 GCA_036925085.1 Brachycybe producta | reverse complement strand
GAATTGACTTGAATGTCAAAATGCAAAGAATGTGTGTATGTATGTAAACGTCATGTTTACAAAATGGCCTCTTCCTCATGTGAGGAGGCTTTTTACGGACGCATAATAAACGAGATGAAAATGGCAAAATCGAGCACGTTCGGAAAATTCTTTCCTTTTAAAGAATTAGCCAAGGAGTCACCCATCTGAAAACAATATGAAAAAATTGCCTTTATTTTCTGAATGGCAATTATTATTTACACTTGGCAAAAGGGCCGTGTTGCCCGTGGCACCGACGAATGCGAAGTTAGAAAGCAAATTTTAAATTATCAAATAAATAACATGAAATATAAATTTTGGAATTTATTCAAGGGACACACACAGTACTTAGTGAATCCAACTGTTGGAAATATTCCCAATGTGAGAATGCCGCTATTTTAGATGAGAACTAACTAAAGGGGTGTTAAAGAAAAAAAACCTATACTTGTAATATTGATAATAATAAATGGTAATGTGGCAGGTTCCAACTTTTAACACAGATATCATACAATAAATATATATATATGTATGTATAATTGGGGGGGGGCATATACAATATATATATATATATATGTATGTACATTGTATTTATAATGGGTGAAGCCAAATTTAGTAGACAGCCACATCAAATGATAAATTTGTGGTATATTTAGAAAAATGAAAGCGGGACATATGGACTACATATATTATACACATAGATAAATAGAGAGAGAGAGAGAGAGGTAGGTGGTGGAAGTGTAGTAGGGGTGGACAAATTATATAATTTTCCCATCATCCTCTTCTTCCTCTCCCTACTCCTTATTGAGGCACACATTTGCACGTTACATTAACTTGCATCTAAAACTCCATCAGTAATTAAGTTATAACTTATAAAAGATGCTTAAATGGTTGTTTTCATATACATACACATGCATATACAGATATATATATATATATCCATATAACCATTATATCGAGTTTTCTCAAGCTCACTAATCAAGAAATTAGTTTTCGAATAAAGTATTCAAGATAGAAATTGGGGGAGAAAATAAAAGGAGGGGGTTGGTCTTTTTTTAGGGGAGTGTGGGTTGGTCTATAGACACCGTAGAAAACCTCAGTAATCACGTCAGTCACTTAAAAAAAACACACAACAACAAATGAATGGCATACGTTTACGTTATGTTGTTAAGATATTACACCACCCTCAATTGATAATTTACCAACCAACCAACCAACCAAAAACCCATTTGTTTTTTTTCTAACAACAGAAAAATTCATTTTTTTTTTGTCTAATTATAATAAAAATTTTCTTGATTTCATATATTAATTAAGAGTGTCGACAGATAAATAATAAAACAATTAGAAGTATGAGTTTTTTTTAAAAAAAGGGGGGGGGGGGGGGAGGGGGAAGATGAGATTTTAGGTTTTGAATCTGTTAGATGAAACACCAGCCAATTAACGGAAACAAACCGCAACATTTCTGTTATTAAGTCATTTAATCTGAAATAGGACGTCACAATCATGTATTTATATTGGACGTGACGTCACACTGCTGAATAAATCGATGAATAACGGAATGTGCTGAAAATGAAAGCTTTTTTTTTATTAACTACAATACTATGACATTTTGCTTAAAATAAAGCTAAACTTAAAAAGACATTTTCTATTATCTGTCGTTAAGTAACATTTTATATTGTTACACCTCGGATTTTTATGTAATATTAAGGAAATGTTTTTTTTAATGTGTGGGCCCAAGTGATAAATTGTGAAGTTAATCATCATGAGAGCAAACTGCATTTTCTAATAATAAAAACGTTTAGTTAATATCAGATATCGAGTATAGAATTCTAGCCTCTAACCAGCAGTGTTTTTGACAGAAATAACCATAATTGTTGGTTGATCTAAACGCGGAAATGTTACTTCGGAATTGGCTCTTGAGCCACAGATTGGAAAACAGTCACTTGATATTATTGCATAAAAATCCGAGCCCTAGTAATTGTATATTTAACTCATAAGTTAAAACTTAACAAATTTACTCTCGTAGATGTTTTGCAATTTAAAATAAACATTAAAAAAAGTCAACGGTAATTATCACTCACACATAATGTCTAAATATATAGAAAGGACTTAGAATATTTTAGTTTTCATATAACTTTTGAAGAAGAACGGTGAAAAAGAGACACCACCGCCGCCACCACCACACATAGAAACACAGTTTTTGTTATAAATTTATTTATGAAAAAGGAAGATTCTTACGTAAACACACTTCTTACTTTTGGCTTCCATAATAACAAGGATTTTTCCAAGGTTTGAATGTATCTTTTTGCAAAACTCTCATTCAACGTTCATTAATTTTCTGCCATGTCTTGAATATTTTATAATCACAAGAAAACGTGTGAGTTTGAGTGCAATTCAGTCTATAGACATATTACACATACACACGTATACATAAGATATTACATTATGCATGTATTATGTATACATTACGAACCCTAGATTAACTACACATATGTCTCCATCTTTTAAAAAAAATACAAGATCACACTCTCTCTCTCTCTCTCTCTCTCTCTCTCTCTCTCTCTCTCTCTCTCTCTCTCTTGAGCATTTATATACAAGACAAGGCCTATGGTATAATTGATAGACACACACTATGTATATATATACACATTAATATCTAATATTAAACTCCCTTAATCGTTCCCATTCACTTCTCTCTTTCTCTCTCGTAACAAGAAGAGGCTAAATCGGCATGAAGGAAATCAGTATGATGCAATACCTGGTATAGTCATTTAACATGGTGTGTCATTTACACTTTTCTGTTTGATGCACAGTTATTTTTAAAAACGTAATTTTAAGTGCAACAAACACACAAATTACTGTCCATCTACTGAACATTTTTAATAACCAAATATAGATTCTTTCTATTTTTAAAATAATACTGAAAATAGCCTACACGCTTATTTCAATAGACGATTAGCAATGAACTACTCGTTTATGGAAATTCGCATTTAACGCTATTTTGAAACGTTTATTTTTGTAAAAAATAGAAGGCATCATAACTAAGTTTTGCAAAAGTATCATCCGTGGATGGATATAGTATTTTTGATGGACTATTGCATTTTAAAATACGCAAACGAAAACTGAACACACACCGTGTTATCAGCTATACCTTGTATTGCATCATAACTGACTTCAGTTGTTTTTAATATAGAAATTACACATTGAAAATGTTGCGAGCGCCATCTACTGGTTGTTATTGTAAACTGGCCCATGCAGATAGACTCTTTTAATAGTAACCTTTCAAAAGGACTCATATTTGTCTTTTTTGTCTGTTTTATTAATTAGGACCAAATGAAATTCAGGCCGCCCTGTGGAGATGGATTCGTTACGTCTTCCTTTGGGCCACTGCAAGGCAACCTTTTTGGTGGTTTGGATGATGGTCTTCTTAGCCGAGCTGAAGCTCTGGCTGCAGTCGACATCACTAAACACACGGCCCAAACGAATCAGGGCCTTCAATTGAAACATGACATGATGTATCATCATCCACCAATGGGATCTACTCACCCATCATCCAACATGAGTCGTCAACACCATCAAATGAGCCATCACGGACACATGGACGGTATGGATCTATTGGATCCCATCACGTCAGCCGGAATGCCAGGACTAACCTCAATGTCAACCGATGTTTCGTCGACGGTGGCCAGTCACTCACATAATCACACTCACCAACTACACAATCCGGTCTATACTCATAGTATGAACTCCATGATGGGAACACATTCTCTTACATCTCATTCGTCGGTGGCTATGCACGAAACCGAAGCGGACCCACGAGAACTCGAATCGTTTGCAGAACGTTTCAAACAAAGACGGATCAAATTGGGAGTGACACAGGCAGACGTTGGACGAGCTCTGGCTAATCTTAAATTGCCTGGTGTCGGTGCCCTCAGTCAAAGTACCATCTGTAGGTTCGAGTCTCTCACGTTAAGTCATAACAACATGATTGCATTGAAACCAATTCTACAAGCCTGGCTTGAAGAAGCCGAAGCTCAGGCAAGAAACAAACGCAAAGATCCGGACGCTCCAGACGTCCTTCCAAATGGAGAAAAAAAGAGAAAACGAACCTCGATAGCAGCACCTGAGAAACGTTCCTTAGAGGCTTATTTCGCAGTGCAACCGAGGCCATCTGGAGAAAAGATTGCGGCCATTGCAGAAAAATTAGACCTTAAGAAAAATGTGGTTCGTGTCTGGTTTTGCAATCAGAGACAAAAACAAAAGAGAATGAAATTTTCAGCTGTTCAACACTGACCCGTCCAGGACCTTTTCTTTTGGTGATTCAAAAATTCACAAGACTTTAAAAAAAAAGTAACAGAGAAACAAAATTTTGATGCAATACTTGTAAATACGAACAACCAATGAGATATTCTTGTTCAGAAGAAGAAGAAGAAAAAAAGGACATCAACTAACTGTGTTTCTAATTTCTCTTTACGGTTCAAAATTACACTTAAAATGAAAATGAAATTAATATTTCTAGAACTCGTACATTGGATGAATTGCAAAAGGGGAAAATTGTCAAAATTGCAGCTCACTTTTTCTCTCTCTCCTTCTATCTATCTCTACTATAAGAATGTGACAATTGGAAGAAAAGGAATTTTTCAAAAAATATTTCCTTTTTGGTGACGAAATATGCAACTTTGGAAGAAAAAAACATCAGAAGAAAAAATGTAACAATAGATCTGGAAAGATTAACTTTTGTTCTTTCGCTTCTTTTTAACTTCTAATTCACATTTCAAGATTTTTAAAACAAAAATGAATTTCCCCCCCCCCCCCTCTCTACATCTTTTCAAATTCAAACCCTCTTTTTTTTCTATAGGCTAATTATATATACTACTGACTCAATTTCTTGTTATAAAAGTCCTCTTATTAATCATTAATATTAAGACTCAACTCTCATTAATTATAATTATTATTATTATCCCAAGTGAAGAAAAATAAACAAACCTTTTGTCCTGCCATTCATCGAATAAATCGGATTTAATTTATCAACAAAATACAAACTTTAAAAAAAAAAAAAAACTAGAAAGGGTAACACACAAAAAAAAAAACACAAAAATGCAATAAGTGAGTGAATTTTTAAATAGCTTCCTTTTCACTCTACTCGCCGCGGTGGCGCTTTACTTGAGGTACCGTAAAACACATTGTCATTTCTATTGTCTAATTTTAAGTCCCATTTTTTTCAATACTGCTTCTTCTTCTTCTTCTTTTGCTTCACTATTGTCCAGCCCCAATTTTGACAAGTGGTCCCAAAATTCGATCTAATTTCCTTTTCTGTGTCAAATTCGTTCCTGATTTCCTTTTTTTTTTTACCTTCAGTAAATAAGCAGATTATCAAAGTAGGGGCGGACTGGAAGAAGAAGAAAAAAAAAACGGTCCGGAGAAAAATTCTTTACATTTCCTAAGGAGTTAGAAACTCCAAAAATTCAGAAAACACCACTCAAAATTTCATTTGGTTCTATTATATATCCTTTTTGTCCCCATTAAATGTGTCCACTTCGTTTGCCGTTTCGCATAGAACTTTCGGCAAGCGTAGCGAGTAAAACATTTGTTTTTTTTAAAAAAAAAGTGAAAATAAACCAGAAAAATTATTTTTTTAAAAATATTTTCCTACTTTTCTTACTTTTTTTTAACAAAATTTTTATCATTTTCTTTTTTGAATTTTCTATTATTAAAAATACATTATTTTTTCTGTTCTTTTTCTTCAGCGATTTTTAAAATTTTAATTTCAATTTTATTATCCAATCGCCTATCATTGGAACAACAAAAAACAGGCCCTCAAAGTAAGCGGCCCATTGGAAAAATGCTCGGATTGCCTGAAATGGCCAGTCCGCCCCTTTACTTAAAGTCTGGAAAGACCTAACCAGACATATCATTCAGAATCGTGTATAATTACCACAAAAAATACCTTGTTTATGTTAATAAAAGTATGTAAAATAATGTTGAAAAATATCAATTGAAGAAAACAAATTATTTCCATAATTATAAACGGACTTATTACAATTTTCCTCCCAAATTTCATTATGATTTGTTTGTTTTTTCTACGAAATTTGATGCATTTACATGAATGTTTTTTAAATAAATCTTTAATTAATTCCTTGTCGTTTTTTTAAATATATAAATGTTACCCCCCGCCATTAATTACATCCATGTAAATTGCATCTTAAGATACAACACTCTTTAACATAATATCAAATACATTATGTAATTTGTAACTTAAATTGAAATAAACTCAGGAGGAAATCATTGTGAATAATAATAATAAAACTAAAATTACTTTTGTTTGTAGATAAATTATAAATTCTCTAATCTTCTATTGTTGTCCTTAGTGGTCATTAAAACAAATCTAACCTCAGTCTATTGTTATTTTGATATAATTTTAAGTGAATCTTAGTAACTAACCCCAACGTATTTGAAAAGAGAATGATAACACAATGATAAAAAGGGATTGATTAATTAGTCATTACTATGTGACTGTATGTTTTGATTGGGGGGGGGGGGGGGGGGGGTTGGGAGGAGGAGGAGGCGAAAATTAGAAGACTAGAAAAGTAGGCCAATTAACATAAAACTGAAAGACAACTAAGAAAGGATTTTGTAAAAGAGAGAGAGAGAGAGAGAGCTATGAATTACGGTATAGTAGTACGGTAATACGTGACAGTTTGATGTAATGTTGTTTCCCCCCCCCCCTCCCCTTGTAATGTGTACCTAACTAAAGCAGTCTGTTGGTTTTTAAATAACATGAAAATATAATCGACATTTCTAATAGGAAGAAGAAGAAGAAGAAAAAAAAATCCTTTACCGAAGTAGTTTCAATAGACATTATGCAGTAAATAGTAAGATAAGACAAGAAGACAGAAATACTTAACTGTGTATTCATTAAATGCTCCTTGCCACACTTGACAGGAGCTCATTAGGTAACAATTAAAAGCATTTTCCTGTCTTTATTCGAGATCATACATCTAAAATGTAAATGAAGTGATGAATCAACTTTCTCTCTCTCTCTCTCTCAACCCCTTCACATTCTCCGTCTCTTGTCTTCATTCTCCTTCATAATTTTCATTTCAAAAATATCTCTCTTCTTCACCTAATATTTTCGGAATATAACTCAATCTGATAAACCAAATTTCTATTTAAACACATTTAATTATCAATTAATGAACAGCTGATTATTCTGTCTTTCAGAAGAGCAAAATTAAGAGAAAACTAGAAAGTGTTATTATTTTGTTTAAACTAGAAGGGTAGCTCAATTTCACTGAAGGGTACTTTCATGTTGATTGATATCTTCGTATTTCGTACGGAACTCGACTTAAAGTTGGGTCATTTTCAAACCCAACATAAAAAAAGCATAAAAAGCGCTACCCTTCTAGTATCTAAACGTATCTAGTATCTTAACGTGATGTAAATTATTAGTTATATTTTCAAAATATTATCTTCTAAAATTGATTCCATCTTAAATATATGCACTAAACTTTAATACTTTGTATGGTTTTGATTTTTCTTTACTCTCTCTCCCTATCGGAAAACATTAATAATTGAGATTAAAGGAAATTTGAAAAGATCAAAACCATTTTTTGACTTGAAGAGGTAGCCTCTATGTAACATTTACATAATATTCATAGAAGAATACAATGCCCATTTCACCATACATTTACCATAGTATGAATTTTCATTCACTATAAATATACTGACTCCATATTTTCACTCTTAGAAGAATAGACTTGAGACACAAGTCAAAATATATCAATTTTGAGTTATTTAAATTGGAAACAAATCAAAGAATAGTCGTACTTAATAATAACTGTTAGATAAATGAAGTTATTTCGTTATTTTTAATTGCAATTTCTGTTAAATGATGTTTTTTTTTTGTTTTACTTAATTGTGTCGCTATTCTATAACTAATAGTGTGATTATTATACCTTTTAGAAATTGAAAGAAGGTCCTTACGACAATAGAAGATGATCTCTCAATCGACCATTTCAACCCCAGTTTCAGTTAACATCCATTTCCTCCTCCTATATATTGTTTTGTCCTCCCCCATTTCAATATATAATGTAAGCTCATAAGCCAATGTTATTCATGAAAGAAACATAACAACACCACAAACCGGATTACATACAAGTAAATATAAAATGTCGGACCATATACCCATATTGAAACAAAAAAGATAATAACCTCAAGGAACAAAACAAAAAAAACTCATATTCAAAATGAAATCATTCTGCAAACAGAACAAAATGATTTGCATTCACGAACTTTTAATATTTGTGGAGAGAGAGAGAGAGAGAGAGAGAGAGAGAGAGAGAGAGAGAGAGTAAGGGAGAGAGAGAAAGAGAGATTTACACCCTGTACACATTGTAATGCAATGCAATGTTGTTGTAAGCAATATATATATATATATATATATATATATACATATATATATATATATATATATATATATATATATATATATAAAGTAAAAGTGGCGACAGTCACGCAGTAGTTCCCAGTTGTATTTGCATGTGAAACCATTGCATATTTAGGTGGGTAGGTGGAAACAGGTACTTATAGAGATTAAGAGGTCCTATATTCCTATATAGTTTTTTTTTGGGTTATATATGTTTAAGTATTGTGCATACACACACAATCATCTCTCTTATTTGGAGAAAAACACACACAATGTCGACTTTCTTTTTCGAATAAAAGTTAAATAACGTAGTTGTAATCATTCTTGCAACGAACCCAACGCAACTCATTTGTTGACAGCCAAACATTTCGACAACAAAATATGATGATGTATTGTAGATGTGCGCGTCTAGGGGGTTTTAACTTATCTTCCATATATAAGTAAAAACAATCGACAAAATAGGATTGTTTGTTGGAGAATCAAAAAAAAAAGGTGTCATCAAACACATGTAATTGGTGACAGCACAAACAACCCCTAAAAATCAAATATATTTGGAGAAATCAACATGGAGGTCAAGGGAAATGTTTCTTTAGTTGGATTAACAAAGTGAGCCCAGGCTATCAAGCCCAGGCATATAAGGCCCATATTGCTCACCAGGTCCATGGGCTTTTTCAAAAGCAAACTAGGCCCATGAGGCTCAAAAAGCCAGTTCCATTTTTATCATAAAGTTACCAGTCGAGGCTTTATGTAGGTAGGCATACAAGTCTCTAATTTCAAACTGTAATTAAATCTAACTGGGTTTTTATTTACTAATGTGGTTAAATGGATATGTTTGACCTACAATGACCCATCCAATATCTGAATTTTAAAATCGAGTTTCTTTAAAAACAAAAATTATATTTTAAAGAACTTTTTGCAACACCTAACTTTGCAAAGTGAATCAATGTTCAAAATGGAAATTCAATTTAAAAATCTAAAATCGCTATTTTTTCAGTTACAAGTTATACAATGAAAAAACTTCGATTTGAATATTGGTCAATGTAGGTCAAGAAAAGTACCCAAAAAAAATGAAACTTAGTGTTTGTGTTGGAGAAATATTGGATGGAGGAAGGGGGGGGGGAGGAGGGGCAGTTCAGTTGTCCAGTGAGATAGATGGCGGCCATTGTTAGCCAAACACACAATAATAATGAATATCAATAAACACACAATCTTTTTAATGGCATTTGCATCCCTTTCATATATACTAGTAGTAGTGTACGGTATGTATGTATATGTAACACGCAACTTTCCTATATTTTTTGTCTTTGGCACGAATTCAACACATCCAAACATTTGGGTTTCGTTTTTTGGGAGGTTTTTCTAGTATGTAAGCACGATAGAAAAATGAAAAACAATTGTTTTTATTTTCGAACTAATTGATTTATAAGAAATTCTAAACTAGTTTCTTTTTTTATTTATTTTGCTTTGAATTTGTAATTCAAACCTTAGACTTGGTTTATCTTTAACAACAACAAAATACACATTCTGTTATTCATCGATTTATCCATCGTTAGAGGTCACTCAGTTGGATATATCGATGAATAAAACAGAATGTACAGATTATTCATTTTATTTTAAAGAGTTTTAAAAAGTGTTTTAGAAACTAGAAGGGTAATTCAGTCACTTAAGAGGATATTTCTTTCAAAATAAGATTTTTATGTCAGTTTGAAATGGAAACAATTTTTTTAAAAAAAAATACTTCTCAATTTTTGTTTATAAAAAGTTTATTTTGAAAAAATTCAACATGAAAATCCTTCTTATTTAGAAAAAAAAAAAACACTTTTAAGTTTGACTTAATTTCTTCACAAAGCATTTAAAAAAACATAATTATTCCAATTCCAATGAATATTTCTATTGATTATTGAAAACTTAGAAAAAGAATTATAAAGTAAAAAAAATGTATTCTTGTTGTTGTGAATTTTGATGTGTTGGTTGTTGCATTTCTTTTTTTTTTTATCAAAATCCATTTCATTTTGAATGACAAACAATCTCAAAATGTCAAGTTTCAAACCTTTTTTTTAAATAGAAACAAAAATACTATTTGATCCTTAAACATCACAAAATAAAATACATATTTTTTTCTGTATTTCTTCTTCTTCAATTTTTTTTTTTACCTTCATATTTCTAGATTTGAGTCCTTATTGAAACACTACAAAACCGGTTTCATCTAAGACCTTTAAAAAGGCTTCATTTGCATAACAACCAAGTTCTATCTCTATATTGTTCTACATAATAATGTATGTGAGAGAGAGAGAGAGAATATAATCTAGTACACATATAGACTTGTATGTATATTAAACAAAGGTAAAAAAAAGATGTATTGAAAAGCAAAAGCAAAAACAGATGCACTTAGAAGCGCCAAAGAAACGGTTTTCAGAAATTCCCTTTAGACATTAGAAAAGAATGAAGAAGAAAAAACAGACTTAAAGGTAGAAAAATAACAAGAGAAAAAAAAAACAGCCTAACAACATGATAGTTTTAAAAAACTAGAAAAGTAAAAAACACAAGAGATTGTGTTGTTGTTGTTGTATTATAAGAAGAAGAAGAAAAAAAGAGGTTTTTTTTTCTCATGTATTCACATTACACACTATGGGAACAAATGATGTTTCTATGTGGAAAAAAAATGTATAACAACAAAAAAAGATTGGATTAACATAAAAACAAACAAGAGAAAAAACGCCACTTTGTTAATATATTTTATATAAAACTCGTAAAAAAAAAGTCAGAAAAAAACAAACAAGACTAATTAGATTAAATTAAAAAAAGAAAAAAAAACGACTTTTCTTAATGTTTACTAATAAATAAATTCAAGAAAAAGCGTTGAACACGAAAAATCGGATAACACGAAATACGGGTTCGGTTCAGTTTCTTAGTACAAGATAGAATTAAAGTGTAAAACGCTTCTTTCTCAAGAGAAACTCGATTGTGTTTTAGAAACTAGAAGAGTAGCTCAATCATTTTCATGTTGTTCAAAATAAGCTTTTCTTATTATTTTGAAAAACTTTAAGCAGACAATAAAAAAAAGTTTATTTTGAAAGATATCAACATGAAAATAGCCTTCTAGTTTCTCAAAAACACATTCCAAGTTTCTGTTTAATTTTTACTAAATTCTGAAAGACACAATCATAAACCCCTAGATGTAAAGGAAATAATGTCTTTAAAAGTCAGTGAAAATAATTGAAATATCTCAGGGGTACACAACACCCACAAGAGAAAAATGTGTGGAGAAATGAAAGAAGAAAAATCCAGACGAGGTTTTTGAAAAAATTATAGAAAATTCCTTAATTATTCAAAATGTATTTCACCTGAGTTCAACACCATAAATACTAAATGATAGAAGTGCAAACCTAAATTCATAAAGAAACAATTAATTATATAATCCATAGAGTAACCTAGTAAGAAGGACCTAAGTTTAGGTCACACACTTTGTGTCTTTTCTACAATAAAGCCCTTGTTTCAAAACAGGAATGTTCACAAAAAGGCGTTTTATTTTTTAACAATTGTGACTATAATTATGACCACGTAGTAATTAACTCGAATCTGAATTTAGCGCGTGTGTGTCAATCTTTACAAAGATGTATGACGTCACTCATGGGCCTCAGTGCAGAAAAACATCTACTCGTAAAAAAACTAACTAAAAATTGTCGTTTTCTTCTCTTATGATCATGCAAATGTCATAAATAAATAACTAATGACGGCGTCCACCATCTTTGGTGAAAATACCCCCTCCCTCCCTTCCTTCCCCAATAACATTAAACCCCATTACTATTTTTTGTGTGTGTGTGCACACGTCAATGGCCCTTACTTGATGAACATAATATAATGAGAAATGCATAGATATGTTTCTGTTATCTCTCAAAATCCATTTTTCTTTCTTTCAATTTGTGCCCTAACATTTCTGATATCAAATTTCGAACAAAAAAAAAGGTCCTTACATAAGATATACACGTATGCATTAATATTTAGGTCCTATTTTAAAAATCCGCCTTTTCACACAGAAACACACACTCGAAGAAAAAAAAAACAACCTAAATGGTCAATATCAATTTCCTTATACATATATGTATACAATCCAAATAAAAATTGCATCCTATGTGTAGTAGGTTAGAAGGAGGCATTTTGGTGGCTCAATGCTCAAACGAATGAATAATGGATGGGGTTTGTGTTAACGATTAAAGCGGCTTTTAAAAATTCATTGGCAACACAGATAGGAGGAGGAGGCTAGAAAAGAGATGGACAAAGTCATAGGGAAAAAAAGGGTGGTGGACCACACTCCATATAAAACAACAAGCAAAAAAAGTACTTTTCGAGCTTCAAATTTTGACAATATTAGTAGGATTAACATGAATTTGCATATTTTCTTGTTTAATTAATAGTAATCTTCAATGACACGTTTCACAAATTAAACACAATTATAGGCCTACCTGAATTATTATAGGTCTACACACACCTGAATTAATAAAAACACCTGAACAGGCCACACCTGGACTCCATTCAAACATACAGAAGTACACACCTTCAACTCCATATTGTGGTGTACATGGAATCTATGTTAATTTATTATACTTTAAAGTAAAAGCAAATATTAAAGTAATACTCTTGTTATGTGTGAAAAGAAAAATTTGTGTGTTTATAACATTCCGATTGTATGTTATTTTCATTCGTCAATAAAAATACCCAACAAACATTTCGAACGTTAAACGTTTCATAATGCACGATGTGGCGGCCTGCAAAATCGACTGCTTTTATATTTATACACATTTATAAATGTAAAGATCCAATAGATTGAAGTCAAACAATAACAACGACAATAACTATTGGACTTACAAATACACACTCGCTCGCTCGAACGCTCGCGGTTCATCCATCAATTTATTTCTCACCACTTGTCCAAATTCTACGTACTTCCGTTAGAAACATTGAGGAGAAATAAAAAAAAAACAGTTCTCCAAAAAAAAAATGGAAAACAAATCCACGTCAATTTTAACAATCTTCTAATTTCAGTTCTGCATTTTTATATTTTTGAAGAAAAAAAAATGATTGGCATCCATTTAAAAAGCAAGGAAATCAAAAGCTCAACAAATCCTGTTTTATATTTAAAATTCAAAGCAAAAAAATAAAAGACTTCATAAAAGACTAAATACAATGACATGTTTTTGTGTGATTTTATAATAAACAATCAATCATAAAACAATAAGATGATGTATTTGTGTACAAAGTTCTCTCCCTTTTTTTTCTTATATAAATGTATATTATAATGTATAGCAAGAAAAAGAAGTTTTCTCTTCGGTGTATTAAGAAGAGAAAAAGCGGTAGGAAACAAAGCGGTCGATAATAAGTCAACAGGCACCATTAATTATTTACGATGACGTAAGAGTTGGAAATCGGTTTGAATTTCTAGAAACGAACGAACCCATTTACTACTTTCTACACAGGTCCAAACTTACTGCACTTTTCTCTTTAACAAAATACAACGACAACGTAATTCAGTAAAATAAGCGTGTTTGCAGTGTTTGCCTACTTACGAGAAAACAGGGGTCAATGAGAGACAACATGTTTCTTGTCTCTCTCATATATATATATATATATATGGCTTATAATGTATAGAAAGGAATTAAAAACGTCATTTCCGGGGCTTGAATTACTTTTGATGTCCTTTCTTTATGTATGTTTTACAAGTACTGGCATCAGTACCAAAAAATGGGAAGATAAAATTTTTATATTTAGAATTGACCGAAGTGGGTCTACATATTAGGGTATTATCCTCTTCCAACTTTTAAACAACGTTAATTCACAAAACAAACTATATACATGTAGTATATATGTATTGATGATGGATATACAGTATATATAGGCCTGTGTTGCATTTGCACGCATGGATTGATAAGTATAAAACCCAATTGGGGATTAAAATGTAATCGTGTTATATATGTACGCAAACAAGTTGCAACTCTAATGTCTAAGCAGCTAGGGCCTTTATGTAGGTCTATATGTAGTGTACGCAATTACATTGTAAAATTTGACGAGACAATCGACGTCTATTTGGGTCTTACACAAGAGATTGCTGCTCTCAAGGCTTATGACAAGTGTCCCTCCTTCGATTTGCTTGCAAACTGGGAGTGCTTTTTGGAGGAGAAGGGGGGAAGTAGGAACGAGAAAGGGGAAACTGGGGTTCGATCGGAGGATAGTCAGGGAAGAAGTACCATCATCATCATCATCATCACAGGCTAGTTGCGACACCAGTGACAAACAAACTTCGACATAGAAACACGTCTTTGTCAAATGTTTTGCAACGAGATATAACAAATTATCAATCTATATACAGTATATTAATATGAGGTGCGTCCATATTGCACGATATACATGTATATAGATACATTTAAATAACAATCAAATTGAAAATTCAGAAAGTTGATCAGTTTTCAAACTAAAATTATCAAGACTTCCGGTCAACTTTGACAAAATCTGACCACCTGAAATTGAGTGTTGACTAGTAAACCAGAAAATGTTTTGAACATTGCAAACATTGTTTGTTCCCTCGTAAGTTTGTCAAAGGTATTTTAACCATTAAGTAGATACATATTTAGGCGTGATTGGTCTACAGGCTTACAGGTTGTACGTGTTTGTAAATGTGTATGGACACACTTCCGGATTGATTTAAAGCAACACACATTTTGAAGCAATTCATTGATTCATCCTCACACGCAGATATTACACGAATTATCATCATTTTCAATGTGTGTTTAATAACTTATTTTTTTTCGTGGTCTTAATTTGTATCAATTTTCAAGAAACAATCTAAACATTTTAATTAACTTTTCATAATTAAAAACAACAGATATAAATAATTTAAATATATTAAAATCGTAAATTATCAAATAAAGATGAAACAATGTGAATTTTTTCTTGTTGAATTTAGTAATTTAGAACTACATGAACATTTTTAGCTCATGTTTGTTATATTCCTAGGAAGACGTGGTATTTTCAATCAAATTTAATTATACCCTGGTTTATTTCATGTTTGTGGTCAATATTGTCACGTAGTTGCAGATATTGACCTTCTTCCCCCCCCCCCCCCCACCTTCTTTCTATATATTTCGTATAATGTCCATCTAAATACAGTACATTATATATTGTAGAGAAATGTTCTATCTGACCTAATCCTATTTGGCCTACCCCTACAAGCCAAGCTAGCAGTAGGTCAAATTACCGATATTTCTGAATAACTAGATTCTCTTTCACATAAATATATTACAATATATATATTCGTTTATCGACCTCGTAACAAATGTTATTCTGTAAAAAAAAAGAAGTCCAGTGTAATATTTTCTTATAAGAAGAAGAAAACTCGTCCAGAGTAGAGTATACTGTACAGTAGACTTTATGACGGTTGGTAATCGACCAACACGATCGTTAAAACCCGTACATCATTTTACTTTTATACATCTGGGGTGGGTTTTTTTTTTCCTTCTTCTTCCCTTCTTCTCTCTCCAAAAACACATCTCTTATAGTCAGTCATAACGAAAATTGTGGATGAATGAACGTTGGTGATGGATAAAATACCCCTCATCACACTTTAGAGTGAAAAGAGAGAGAGAGAGATAGAAAGAGAGAGAGAGTGAAAAATGTTGGTATAGTCACCTGCACAATGCACATAGTCTCCCATTGTACAATACTATGTGGCTTTTCTACTTTTTCTACCCATGATACAATATGTAATGTTACCAATTTTATATATATATATTTATTGATGGATTAAATGGGTCAATGAGAAGAAGTAAAAAAAAATGTTAGCTTTTAAACAACACAAACGTAGAGCCAGGAAAAAGGGAGGAAGGGAATGAAGGAGAACCCACTCAGTGCCAACCAACACTCAATACTCAAACTTATATCATCAGTGTAAACACACCTGTGAAAAAGTACTACGGTTCACTTTTTATCGAAGTTCTATGTTTGTCTATGTGTTTTGTGTTTGAGACACAAAGAGACAATTCTCTACCAAACAATGGCTCACAACCATATTAATTATGAGTCACACAAATACAATGATATATATATAGATAGAGAGAGCGAGAATGATTTCCCCCCCCCCATTTAAATCGAATGGAACATATGATATCTACCATATGGCATCCACATTAATGACAACCACAAATTAGAGTTTCTCTCTAATGAGCTTAACTGGTCCTCTTAATTTGAACTAATTAAAGGCGTTGATTTCACATGTTCGTTTTAAATGTAGTCTCTCTCTCTCTCTCTCTAAATTGAACAAAAACTATCAAATATCGAACAATTAACTCATTTGTGTTTAATTAACTGTCTCAGTCAAGAAAAATCAATTACAATTATATAATAGAAAAACTAAATTATGAAAAACACCTTTTCAGTCTTTTTACCCATTTTTTTTTAATTTCAAATTAATCAAATTTCTTATTAAATCTTTTTTTTAAAAAAAATTTTTTAGAGTTTTTAATTAAAGTAATGAATTATTCTTATTGGTTTATAATGTTTTATGAGTAAAATGAAGAGAAACTAGAAAAGTATTTCAGAAATAAGAAGGTGGCCAAAAGTGATGACAATGCTACTTCGTAAAACACGAAACGAAGTGGGGGAATGGAATACTGCATTCCCAGTAACGCCTGCAACACAATAATGTCTTCATTCAATGTGTGGAATGTGACGCCTCGCTACGCTTCTAGTTTCTAAAACACATTCAAGTTTCTCTTCATTTTGCTTCTCTGAAAGATAAAATAATCAGAGTTCGAGGGGCGTTTACACTTTTAAATCACCTTAAATATCTAATTAAACCTAATTAACTTTTTTGAGTTTTTTTAATTTAAGTAATAAAATCTCAATTTATTCTATATTTTTTTTAAAAAAAATACTGTAATTTGTAATTACACTGGATCTTATTTACTAAATCTGTAATTTAGGTTCTTTTTTTGTTTGTACTAAAATATGTTATAAATTTAAATGTCAAACAAACTCTTGAAAGAAAAACTAAAATTTGTTTCTACACTTAATTCAAAGAAATATTTGTATAATTGAAAACGATAACAATGTCAATATTTGTAAAGAGATTTGTCGGCTGAGGAAACGAAAAAAAAATAGAGAGAAATTCATTAACATTTGTACAAAAAAAATTGTTTCTGAGTATTTTTTTTTATAAAAGATTATTTATAAAAAAAATAGCAAAAAAAAAATGTTGTACTGAGAGAGACATATAATAATGTATGAGTGTTAAAAAAACATTAAAAAAACACACTCAAAAGAGAGAGAGAGAGAGAGAGAGAGAGAGAGAGAGAGAGAGAGAGAGAGAGAGAGTATTTAAATAAGAAATGTAAATGACATTTAAAAACATTTACGTAAAATTCAAATATGTTTCCTCCCATTTGCTGAATCCTCTTATTTAAGTTACAAATGATTAAAGATGACAATATTCTTAATGAAGAATGAAGTCTTTCTTCTTAAATTATTATTAGTTAATTGGTAAAATGAGAATCAACATGTATTAATAATGAAAAAAATTTCATTGATCAGTCAAGCGAATAACATTTTTTTCTATTGTTAATCATATGACAAAAAAATGGGCAATATTAAAAAAAACGTTAAGCTACACTTAAAGAGAAGTGTTTTTTTTTTTGAAAAATCATCCCAAGTGTTTTCGGAATAATTAATTGAAGACAATCGAAAGAATGAGAATATTATGGAGGAAATCTACATTAATACTGAACCCTCCCACAAAAAAAAGCTTAGAACCAACAAACAAAAAAAAACTCATTATAATAAACGAAAAAAAAGCTTCTTCTTCTTCTAATAATAATTGTGAAAGAAAAATTAGCTCATATTTAGATATCACTAAGAAACGCTTTAATTAACAAGATGACAAACAGCTAATGAAAGAAAGGTGGGTGGGTGGGAATTTCAACTCATTTACATAAAAACAAACCCTCTCTCTCTCTCTCTCTCTCTCTTTCTCTCTCTCTCTCTACCCAACTTTCATTAAAATCATCTTTTTAAGATAAAGTTTTTTAAAAAAAAAAAAACATTAAAAAGCAATTCTAACCGTTAAAAAATTGACTTTTTAAATTCTCAAGAGAAACTTTTGAATAAGATCAGTCACAACTTTTATTATTGGTGGTCAGGAGAGAAAAAAAAACAGACTCATAATCATTAATTAATTATTAATTAGTAAGGCTCGGATTTTTATGCAATATCAAAAATAACTGTTTCTCAATTTGTAGTCCAAACTACAATTATGCTTTTTTTTTCTAAGGTTACATGTATTATCAGTTGTCAAATAAGAGTTCTAGCCTCTAACCAGTGATTTTGATTAGAAAAAAGAATACATGATTGTTGGTTGATCTCTAAATGACGGGATTATTACATTTTTATAACAAAGAAACATTTCCTTTTGAGATTGCATAAAAATCCGAACACTATTAATTAGTCATTTCCAGATTGAAGCGAATCTAATTTTACTATAAATCCTAAGAATAGTTGGGGGAAAATCGAAAAGTTCTTTCGAGATTATAGAAAGTTCTGAACTTCAACATTAACTTCGAATTTCCACCTCATTAACCTCAAATTCAAGAATGAACCCTCCAAAGAGGATTCCATCATGGATGGATGTTCTGTGTGTGCGTGTTGGAGCCCTGTTTCGAGGGTTTTAAGTTGAAGTTCAATTTGCAAAGTTTTCCTTCTTAAATTAGAGAAGTAGACTAATAATTAATCTTTCCTAAAATAATAGCTGGTACCAATAGAGACGACGCACACACATAATGTATGACACTACTACAGTGTGTATTGATGATGTGTGTGCTTCAGTGAGTCACAACACTTGAGTGAGTCGCCATTGAAATTACTTCGACCAGATGGGAATAAAATAAATATGTACCTAATTTTCATCGAATGTGCATAATTTATAAGTGTGACCTCACCCTAAAACCATACACGTAGAGGACGTATAAACCTCTATTATCCACTTTTCTATAGTTAGGATTTCTTTAAGAATTTTCAATGTATATTACATTCATACTAGAAAGGCCTTTTAAGTTCTGTGTATTATTTTTACTATTATTACGATTAACGCATTGACAAAATGTAAAAAGGAAGGAAAGGGGGGGGGGGGGGGCATGTTTGAAATGCGGTGGATGGTTTTAACATTCTCTCTCTCTCTCTATGTATACATCTATAAATGTATACATATAGAGGGAGAGTGGGTAGGCCTACGCGGTTCGTGGTCCATTTGCGACGCACGTGGCGCCATTCCAGCTGGCTAATTGGAACACGCTCCGCCACGTGGCGCCACTCTGATTCACAATGGTACGCGGGTGTAGTAGTAACATTACAAGGGCCACTCACTCAGTTCTTCGTGTAGAAAATCTTACCTTCCCCACCTGGAGCCTCATATTTAGGCCTAATTTTATGTTCAATCGTGTTTATATTAAACTACTATACTGTATATATGTATATTTTATTACAAAAAAAAAATACCGTGTAAATATAACATTTAGCCGTAAATATGAATGAAATCTCTCATAGTATGTCTATGATATTCTAGTAGAAAGACGAGAGAAAGAAGAGAAGAAAAAAAAGCTTAAATATTTAATTAGTGCGTTTCGCTGCAATCTACTAGTAATTCAATACAACGTTCTATTATTAATCCAATCTTACGTATATTACGCCAACAACATTTAATAATAATTTGTTGAAATTTTAAACACAATTCAACAGACTGAAAACATGCGCTTACATTATTCACAATTCCTTTTAATTTTTAACCTCTCCCTTCTCCAATTAAAGGTCAAACAGGTTTTCATTTTTGAACTCTCTCTCTCTCTATCTTTCTCTACCAATAATAATAATAATAATAATAATACCACGCCCTTCTAAAATTTCACTATCATCGTTTTTTTTCTAGGAATCTAGGTGGTCCAACTTTTCATCATCAATATGTCAATAGGAGGGCAATTCGGACGAATGACTACCGTCCACTCTCTCTCTCTCTATCTACCTATCATTATATATATATATATATATATCTATCTGTATGTCTATATTTCCTACCTAACCACCAATTCAATGCATATTTTAACAACAAATTCAGACACTTTTTTATGTAAGAAGGAATCAGGTTTAAATAATAATCTACTCAATTTGAAATTGATTCCTTTCTTTATTTCTATATTCCCATATTTATTCTACGTAATTATGTTTTTTTTTTTGGAAATCATAGCCTCTATGCAAGTAAGGGGGAACAACCACATAAATGTACCTGTAATAATTCTCACCTGTATACTCTCTCTCTCTCTCTATAATAATCGTGTGTTTGTTTTTTGTTATAACTTATAATGATACACATTATAACAAAAAAAATAATATATAAGATTTGTAAAAGAAGATTCATTTTATTATTTCAGTTTCATTTTACAAAGTAATCGAAATAACTACGGTTATCTACTTTAGAATGCATTTTTAATTCAGTTCAATTGAAGTGACTCTTCTTCCATTTGCAATGTTAACAAAAACACCAATTCGTCGTCTTCTCTTTCAGATTAGTTAGAAGAAGAAAATACACGTCTTTGTTTATAATATATTCCTTTATTTTTGTTGTTAATATTCCAAATGAAGCACGCGATTGTTATTATTATTATTATTATATTGTAGGACACACACATCTGCAGGTAGGTGTATTGAAGAAACTGGATTGGTGGTCACAAAGGTGAGTGGAGAGAAAGAGAAAAAGGGCCAAAAAAAAGGCGGAGTTTAATTTAGGAACCAGCTGACAAAATGGAAACGACACAAATATGTGAACCCACCTTCCTCCTCCTCCTCCTCCTCCTACTTACTCAAAGTCTCAACAGAAATGAAAACAAAAATAATAAGAGGGACACTAACCTTACATAATTAACAGATGAGATTTTAATTTTGCATACAAAATTAATTTCTCACTAAAGGAAGTTGTATTTTTTTTAGATAAAATTGCATTACACGTTGCAATCCTTATTGGTTTTATATGTTCGGATTTCGACATTTCGCAGGGTGCAATTAGTCCCTCTGCCACAGGATTTCTTGGCTGCGTGCAGAGTTAGTTTTCAAATTTATATTTCATGCTTTTCTTTCTTATTTTTTTCCCCTGTTCATATGAGAAGAAGAAAAAAAAACCTACAGATGGTAGGTATATTTATAAGGGAGTCCACTTTTGACACAGGTAAGATATATATATATCTAACATGGATCCAGGTGAAAATATATATAGATTTTTCCTTGTTTGTTGCTCTCTTTCTCTCTATCATACACTACATGTACCTTTTTTTCTCTACACATTCTCTTTCTAGTTTCAAGAGTTTGACGTCCATCAAACTTGTAGGTTGCTAAGGGTGAACTGTCATGGCAACTGAACTCCAGTCAGGTATATATACAGTATATAGGCAAGGTGTGTATACCTACTAGTATATGTTGTAGAAAAGCTAGCTATCTAGTGTTTGCAGTTAGAAATTAAGTCAGAATTCTATATAGAGGAAATAACACTGTAGTTTTTATCTGCATGTTTTGAGCTAAAATCGTTTCAGGTTCAATTCAGACCTTTCCTGCCTCTAAAACTAGGCTTCTAAGACAAACTACAAAAATTAACTGTAGTTACATAATAACCAAGGTAATAGTTAAATGCTGACAAGCTAGAAGTGGTACTGTTGTGTGTTTCCATTTTGAAAGCACCTGTGGTTAAATGATTTTCTGTTACTTCCTGTTCGGTTTCACTTCCTTTTAAACAGTGCCGCCATATTGTTTGTAGGTTTCCCCACTGGAAAATTAACTGTGATTAAATTTTTAACAACAGTTAATTTTTGTATGCAGACGACTTTTTTCGACTGCAAAATGAAGTCGAAGGTGCAATGTATTTTCTATGGAAATACTCAAGGTGTGTTCGGTTTTGATGACAACCCCCGACTTCATATTTTGTAGTCGAAAAAAGTGTTCCAAAAGCCTTAGAATGCGCTACTTGGAGAGAGAGAGAGCTTATCTAAATTATGATTATCTCTAGCTTTATTTACTAATGAACTATATATATTTTCTTCTACCACATATTACATTGAGTTACATTTGCATTTTTGCTTCGAAAAATACCGACCGGTTAAAAACAAAGCAAGGTGAAATCAACACGTAAATATAACATTTAAGAAGAAGAAGAAGAAAACTTAACTGCCTTCTACTTTTTTTTTTTAAATATAATGCAATATAATAATGCAAATTGGATTACCGATTTTTCTACTCTTTTTTATTCTTTGCTTTTTGTTCTTCTACTTTATTAAATATAGATTCAACAAAAACCAACACGCGTAAATTGACTTTAAGAAGCGATATTATGACTCTGTGTGTGTTTTGTGACCTTTTTCCTCAATGAACTCCAGAAGGTAACTAACTCTCTCTATAAATATATTAAAGAATGAAACGAAACTATTGTGCTTTTTTTAAAAAAAAAAAGTCCTTTATTTGAAATGAAAACAAAAGAAAAGGAACCTTAATTTTTGTCACCAAATGTAATAGAAAATCATGTAAAAAGCTCCTCAATTGTAGGTTAAATCCATACGGAATTTAAGTACAGTTAAAAGGCGGCGGCGGCCTCTCTTTTGATTCTGTAGAAGAGTATTCAATTGGTAGATTCGGATGTCATCCTTAAGGTAAGAATTGGAAGGAAACGCAAATAAATATCTGTAACCGTAAACACAGAACGACGTTTGCTTGATCTCATTTCCATTTCAATTTTTTTTGTCTCAACTATTTTTTCCCATCATCCAATTAAGTCGAACAAACTACCCAATTTTCTATTAGTTGTCAAAGTTGTGCGCGAAAAAAGAGAGAGAGAGAGAGAGAGAGCGAAAAAGACGACCGGCGGCAATAAAGCTAATACAGTGAAGTGGATCCAAATCAAAACCATATTGAACCATTCGCATTCAAAGCGTCCTACGTACAAATTCAATCAATGTCTTTCGAAAAGAGGATTCTGCTGTAGAAAAATCAGAAAAGGGGAAATGAAATTCAGAAATCGGAAGAGGGTTGGGGGGGGGGGAAGAAACAGAAAGATAAGGGGGGGGGAATAAAATATATACGAAACATGGATAGGGAGTAGGAGGGCCTTCTTCAAAAGCTGTCCGATTAAGACTATTACACAGCAAAGCATAAAGAGAGAGATCTGTTTAGCTCTGTGTTTTCAGTTCCCAAGAGTGAAGACTGGAACTGTACCGTACTCAATGTGATATCCACCCCCCCCCCCCCCCACCCCCTCTGTTCCTTTACCTAAGTTTAATATACTTTGTATTGGTCATGCCAAAATTTTAAGCATATGCGTAAATGGGTGAAGTGTGTGTGGAGGGCGGAGGGGGGGGAGGGTGAAACAGGGGTAAAATGTGACAGAAAACAACAATCACCCCCTAAATTTCTACCCCCGAAAAAAAAGGAGATGATGAATAGAAAATAAAAGAGGGTCGCGGCGGGTTGAATGGGACTGAATCTAAAAAGGACGAGAGACGCAATGAGGATGAGTGGTTAAGGATACAATTAGGAACCCATTAAAATATCAAGTTGCGGTGCCAAAAATGCCATAGATACAAAATTGTATTTCTGTATTATTATTATTATTATTAAAGAGAAGAAGGAGGAGGAGGAGGAGGAGGCATAGAATGAGCAGCCATTACCACCACCGCCATTTATGCACCATTTCTCACAACCAGATGTCGCTGTTTTTCATTTGTCTTAAATAAAAGGTAACAAACTTTATATTTTCTAATAAGTTTCTTTTCTATTATTTTATTTATAATTTTAATTTGTTCTGAATTATTTTTTCTAATTAGGTCCATCACAAGTTTTTTATTTTTAAAAAACTAAGGTAAATGTAATTTTTCATGAAGATGACAAATCTTTCAAAATAAACGTTTTGAGGCATTTTTAAAATAAAAACTAATAAAATATGTATTTATAACGATTATTATTTATTGTCATCAATTTCAAGTGATTCTCTTAACCCTTTCTAATTTGTAAAAGTAAATTTTCTTTATTATTATTATTATTATTTCTTATTACAAAGTTATAATAATGGTGGTTAAGTTTTTGTTTAAAATTTTTAAATGAGTTAAGTTTTTCAATTAGAAGTGAATTGTAAAGAAAGGGAAAGGGATTTGAAGCGCAAACTGTGTGAGAACAAGACGGAGCCACTGGAAATGATTTTCTAAGAAACATTTGTTTGAACATGACATCCACCAAACGAGAAATAAAGCTAACATTAGCAAGCAAATGGATTTTAGCCCCAGTTTGTCGAAGCAAAAGAGAAAAATAGAGAAAGAAAAAAGGGGGGTTTCTCACTAGACGACGACGACGACGACTCAAGGGTCCGGAGGGACCTTAAGTAGGAATATAGGGATCACATGAAAAGGGTAGGAGGAGGGGGAGTGAGCCTCTAACTTAGGAACAAAACACTGAGTAAAGGTTATTACGAGGGAGCAGAAGAGAGATAGAAAGACATAGGAAAGAATGAGAGAAAGAGAGATAGGTGATGCAGAAGGGAATTACACGAATTGCATAAAGATATTATATATATAGGTTATTATTATTAACTAAAGAATAGAAAGAGAGAAAGAAAAAATGATGTCGACTAAGGTCAAAGGTTGTACAATACAAAAATATATTGCTTGTTTTATCACGTCTCAAGGGAAGATGAGTGTTTTTTTTTCACATATCTTCTCTATGCTTTTTTTTTTATTAGATGTATATATAGAAGAGAGAATGAGGAATGGAGGAGGAGGAGGAGGAGGACCATCTGTCCAGCAATGCAGTACCCTACCCCCCATTATTGTAGACTGACCACATTGCACTCAACTTTCTTATCCCAAACAACTATCAAAATCTGCCTACAGTTTTGACATTTAATGCGTATTTGATAGAGAGAGAGGGGGGGCACACATTATCCCCACCCCAGTCTGAATCATTACGTCCATCATCTCTCACCCCCCCACCCTGATTAACCCCCACCAAAAAAAACACTCCAATTCAAAACATTAATGCACCTTAAATCCAGTTTATTTAATTTAAAATGTTTATTTATTTTTGTCTCTTTTCCCCCTGATGTCGGGCAATCACTGCAAACATCACCTTAATTCACTTTTATTCAAATTAGTCAGTCTATTTATTAAAAAAATATATTATTATTATAATTATAAGACAACACATAATGTATGACACAGCATAGTATTTTTATTTTTTTAAATCTATCATAATTAGGTTTCGTTGAGAACTTAGGATTTAGGGTTAACATTTTGTACGAAACACTAAAAACAATCCCTTTTAACTTTTACCTCGCTTTATAGGACCTACAGCAGAGGGACAGTTCAGTCCATAAACTTCATAAGAAATGCATTGTTAAAATCATTAAGATATTTAGGAGAGATAAAACAATTTCCCTGTGGAAATGTAGGGTAATTTAAGGTAAAAATCAGCCTGATGTCAAATCTACATCCCACTGAATGAACTAAAAATATAATTTTATTCATTCATTCAGACAACATTCTCAGGAAATAAATTCCATTGTTCTGATAACCCCTTAGGTACACAATAAACGAAAAACATTATTTGCATCTGTTCTCGTAGCTATAAAAGGTTAATAAATAACGTTATAGTGAGGTAACGTCGTAAAGCAAGGTATTTCTTCTTAGTTTAAACTAGAATTTCACTCATTTCACTGTAAGAGTATTTTATAAAAGAAATAGAAGTCTTCCCTAAGGTTTTTTTGTGGATTCAGGGATAAAAAAACAACAACAACACGTATCACCACGGGAAGAAGGGAAAAAGAGATCAAAATGTCTACCCATATAAATACATATAACATTTCGTTTAGAAACAAGAGAAAAAAAAACCCCGATTGAAACAAGTGGATCGAGTTGATCTTGTTGAGTCTTATATAAAACAATGCTCTTTCTTTCTCTCTCTCTCTCTCTCTCTCCCCCAATTGTGTAATGGATTTCTTTCCCTCCTCAGTTCATCTCAAAATCACCTCCCTTTTTTCCGCTTTTCTTTCTTGTTATCTCTTATTGTAGAAATAACAACAGCAAAAAAAAAACGTAACGAAGAAAAAGTCACTTTCAGCCAACAGAAACAACTAAAAAAAATAACAACCAACCCTCCTTCCTTTCAAACACAATTCAAACTCCATTCAATTGTTTTTCTTCTTCTTTCTTACCGAGGAAAAAAGAAGAAAAAAAAAAAGAAAACCCCTGTTCAATTTGTTCTGGTTGCAAATGGAGGTGTTTAAGGGGGGAATGAAAAGGGGGGGATATATCCAATAGACATCCAAAATCAAGATTGAAGGACACAATTTTCTCAATCACACTTTTTTTAAGGTTTGGAAAGTAAGAGGCGGGTGGGGGGGGCCCCAAATTTCAAGTCAAGATAACAATCATTATTTTCTCTTAGCCCTTAAACGCGTCGTCAACACATGAGACATGAGAATGGTCAGTCACCGCCTTTAATTCTTCCCCCCCTCCCCCTCCCTCCCTATGGTGACCTGACAAACAATTGACGATTAAATCGACGCCGCTTTCTTCTTCTGGCAGAAAACAATAAACCATCAAAGGTTATAATCGAAATTGAGTGAGAACATTTTTGTCAACAGTTCAACACTTCAACAAAAAGGCTTCTATTTCAATTACTAGACGTCCCTCTGCCACAGGCCTACTTCGCTGCTTGCAGAGTAATTTATCAAATTCATATACTTTTATTATAACTTTCTTGAGGTTCTGCCCTTTAAAGTACTTCTAAATGCCCTTTTGAACTCTTAATTATTTTGTGTTTCAGTCAGAAGCGAAATTAAAAAAAAACTTGTAGTGTGTGTTTTAGAAACTAGAAGGGTAGCAGCTAGCTCAATTAAAAGTTGAAATGAACCAATTTTATGCAGAAGATATTTTCTTAATTTTTGTTTATAAAAGTTTATTTTGAAAGATATTAACTTTAAATAATTATATTATTGAGTGATTGAGGTATATCCTTCTAGTTTTTAATTTAATTTTGTTCCTGAAAAACAGAATAAGCTGAGTTCGAAAATCACCTGCTGTTCATAAAACATTTCAAAGAAAAAAAAGATCATTGTTTGAATAAAGACAGCAATTTTAACATAAATTTGATGTCAACTAAAAGTACCTGAAACAAATTCCCCAAACGTCCACACATTTTATGCTTGAAATTTTAATGAGAAAAAAAAAGGACGGACATTTGACAAAAGGAATTTACTTTTGGGAGTTCAATCTCTCTCTCTCTCTCTCTCTCTCTTTATTATAAACCTATTTAAAGGTAATAAAGAGCAAAAAGGAGGAAAGTAGGTTGGCAAATACACACAATTTACTTCTAGAGTGACCTAAGTTAAGTAAGAGAGAGAAAAAGGACCTAAACATATATATATATATATATATATATAATAGTAGTAGGTATGAATACTCACGTATGTACACATTTATAATTAATTGAAGAGAATTTCAGTAAATCTCCACGCCTTTCAACAATATACACTAAGACAACAAAGAGAAATAATTCAAAAAAGAAGAAGCTTTAAAAACACTTGAAGCAAAACGAAAACCAAGACAGGATTATTTAATCTGCTCACAAAAAGTCAACTAACTTCAAATAAATTTAATTAATTACAGTATACACACTTAACCGAAAGAAATTACGTTTTGTGAACTTTATAGTCGGCAAAATTAGCCTCCTCCTCCTCCTAAGTAAGCAACTTACTTTTTTTCACTTTTTATTTCACCTTTCAGAAGAAGAAAAGAAGGAGAAAAAAAAAAGGTTCAAATAAAAGTTTAAAAAAGAAGTTCAAGCAATTATAAATTTTTTTAGACTTCATTTATTTTAATTAAGTAGAGGAGAGGTTTGAATTATTGTCTTCACAGAATCAAAATGAAAAGAAATCGGAAAAATATTCAGAAACTAGAAATGGCAACTAAATTAATTAAGGGTAAATTTCATGTTAATTATTTTGCAAAAAGTTTGAAAATAACAACACCCAATTTCAATAATTTTTGTCTATAAAATATTTTATTTTGAAAAATATCAACATGCTACCCGAACATAGTTACCCGTTCTAGTTTGTAAAACACTTTCAATTTCTCTTCATTATGAAACTGCAGATAGAAAATCATCTAGTTGTGTTCACAAAACTTCATATTGAAACAAATATTGATTGGTTTTGTGTTTTTGCATAGGCCTACCTTTTTTTAACCTCATTTATTTCATCCATCTCTATCTAGGACACAGACCAAAAAAAAAGAAGAAGGAGACTAGAAAAGACTCTCTCTCTTTTCGAAATACCTCCCCCAACTTCCAATTTCTAATTGAAGTACTACTTTATATCTTAGAATGTTTTTTCTTCTTATTTCTATCCTTTTTTTATGTTTCTTGACTGATGGACTGACTGATGATGACGACACACAATCTTCTTCTGCCAATTTCCAGTAGAAATACGAAGAAAAAGATCTAAATGAGGAGTTGTTTTTTATATCTGAGATGAAATTCAGAGTGCCATAAAAAAAGAAAAGTGAAACCACTTTCTAAGGTTGGTAGAAGATGGCTGTGTTCGGAAATGAAAGTAAAACGCTAAGTTATCTGTAAAGAAACGGATGGCGCCACCTATACTTCTCAAGAAAGCAAGCATCTTATACATGTACACGTACATGCGATCCGGACTATAACTTCCACGTCCAGATTACCAAACAGTCGGAATAATCCAGAAAATGGCCGTTTTTCAATATCGGGTAGTTGTAACTCAAAAAAATAAAAAAAAAACATTTCTATTATAATAAAAACCGGTCCGGATTAGCCCGATCCGGGTAATTGAGATTCAACTGTTGTACTGTGTATTCGCGCTTTCTAAAGAAGTTGTGTTTATAGGAAGACGTTATATTTGCAATATATATCATAATAATGAGGCTTCACGGAATCCGGAAATTCTTTTCTTTTTCAAGAGTTGTTTAAAGAAATAAGTAATTTAGCTTCCATACACACAGGAGACAATGGAGAGAGAGAGAGAGAGAGAGAGAGAGAGAGAGAGAGAGAGAGAGTGAATCCAAACATTTAAATGTTTCTCTTTCTTCATTTTTGATTGATTGATTGAT
This sequence comes from Brachycybe producta, assembly GCA_036925085.1. NCBI lineage: Eukaryota > Metazoa > Arthropoda > Diplopoda > Playtdesmida > Andrognathidae > Brachycybe > Brachycybe producta. Next base: position 143,049 of record JAUPFP010000138.1, on the reverse strand, counting down.
TGATTGATCAACTGTCTTCTCGTCGTATATTCATCAATATTCACAAATCCAATGTACAATATTTCTTATTGTATTTGTTTATCATTTGTTTATAGTATGAACTTTGAACCTTGTCTTGTAATGTACTTAATTAATGAGAAAAGAAGAAACTTTTTTTTCTGCGATGATTTTAGAACTTTTTTTCTGGGGGAATTTCATCGTAAGAAGAAGAAGAAAAATCGAATTTTCTATAAGATGACTCTATCTCTCTCTCTCTCTCTCCTCTTACCGTAAATAAAAGGCTATTTTTTGTGTTTTCATGTAGATTTGTTCGGTTTTTTTTTACATTTAGAGCTAAAATATAAGAAGCTTTAACTGTGTTTTTTTTGTTAGAAAATACACACAAAAAAAACACATAAAAGCAACAAGAAAAATACACAAAAGAAGAAGAAGAAGAAGAAGAAAAAGACATAAAAAGACAGACAGCAGCTAAAATAAAACTAGTGTTTTTATTAGATTAGATTTTCGATTTTACTTGAGCTTATGTGGTCTTAGTATAGACACACACACACATTCTTCTTCTAGACTAGAATTCGAGAAACACACACACACATAGGAGGAACAACCAACCAAAAATATATATATATATATATATATATATATATATATATATATGCAATTTTACTAAACCAAATCACATGATAGATCACATGTGTATTACAACACTCAAAAGAGTGAACTATATATACTTCATGTTTCGGCGGCCAGCCATTTTCGATGAGCAAAATGACGACAAACTCCTCGAGTTCAATAATACTGAAGCTCCTCTACTATTTTGAAAAATAAACAAAAATTTAAAACTGTCTGCTTAAAGTTAAGTAATTTTCAAATTCACATAAAAAAAAGATAAATTATCAATATGTTTTTCTAGTTTCTAAAATATATTACTGTCTCTGTTTACCTTTACACCTGAAAGACAGGAACCAACATAATTATTCTAGATTTCAATTAATGACATAGGAAGCGTGACATAATGAAAAATGAAAAATGTGTAAAGTTGTCCAAATTAAAAAGGGATATATCTCTGAAAAAAGAATGGAGGAGGAGGAGGCTAATCGTGTTTTTATTTCCTTACAAAACTTAATTGGGACTGATTTCTAATTGAATCTAATCCTCTTTCACATTATTCTGACCTCCTATATATAAATTTTGATTTCGTTCTTATCACCATGTGCAACAATTAAGTCTTAATTGAGATTTACCGCTTTTGAAGCAACTTAAGAAAATATACAACTAAAAATAAAAACAGGAAGCTAATAAATTGATAGGGGGCGCTACAACAGCTTGCTTTCTCATTTAATTAAGCTGAAATCTTATTATTTCGTTTATATTTTATCTCATCATATAGAAAAAAGGATATTTCTACTCTAATCTTATAGAGAAGAAAAAGAGTTGAATCTTCCTCCTCCCTTTCAAAGTTAGAAATGAAAGAAAGGGTTATTATAATATAAATAAATAGAAATGAATAACTCATTTCTTTAGTTAGATAAACCCAGAAATAGAGAGAGTTCTGAATATTAATAATTGATTGGTGTTTAAACTTGCAAGAAAGGATATTATTGTAGAGAGAGAGACACAATTTGTATTGTGTCTCCTCATCCTCCTCCTCCTCGTCCGTATTAAGTACAATATGTGTGTTTTTAACCTTTCTTTTATCTCTTGGTGGAAAACACAAAACATGAATTTTTTATGGACACCAATATAATTGTGTTCTTATATGTTTTTGTTTTTTGTTGGTGAATTCTGTTTAATTATTAGGTTCAACCCGTTAATTAGACAATATGCAAGTTGTGTCTCTTTTTTTTTGCGACAGAAATTAGAAGACAAAAGAAAAACAAAAAAAACATGAAGAATGTTTTAAAAGCGACATCGTTTTTCATTGTCTTTCTCTCTCTCTCTCTCTCTCTCTCTTATTTTGTTATTTATTCATTCGTCAAAAGCGTCATCTTATTGTTCTAATTGTTTTCTTAGAAAACAATGCAACCAACAAACAATTTACACGTGAAAACTGTTTATTGGTTGATGTTTTAGCTATACATGTATAGCTATACATGTATAGCTATATATATATATATATATTTCAATGTAATTGAAATTAAGAACAAGGGAAAACCCCATTCAGGATACGCAATTTATTCATTTCTTCCAAGATTACGAATTAAAATTCATCATTTTTTTTTTAAACTTTTAACATAATTAAAATAAAAACTAATTTAATTTCTGCTCTTTTTAAAAAATCATCACAAAAATTCTATTGATTGATAAAAATGTGTTTCCTCTTTTTATTAATCATTTTATGGTTTATCATATTCAATATTTTGATTCCTTTTCAGGTGCTCCTTCCTCACTGATGATAATTAATATTTTAAAGTCTAAATATGTTTGTCTTTAAATTAGAAACATATACATATAATTAATATAGAATTTAATACATATTAAATATCAACAAAAATTTAATGTATTTTAAGAATTTAAAAATAACATTATTATTCAACGTGAAAAATCATTTTTAAATAATAATTAATTAACTTTATTAATTGAAATTCTGGTTTTTTCTTTAGGAAATTCCTCAACTGTATTTACTTTACGCATATAATATATTTTAAATTGCACACGTTTTGCATTGGACGCGGTTTTATTTTAAAATTGCCTAGGCATCGTGACTAACAATCAATTCTTTTCAAAGGTTTCCTATAGTTTTTAGCATAAAAAACATTGACGAGTTTTTTCAACGACGTAGAAAGAAAAAACTTCAGAAAAAAAACTATTATCCAAAGTTTTAACGATGGACCACCAAAAACGACATTTATTTATCACTTTTACATCTTTTTTTTTTTTTGTATTTTTTGTCTTTTTTTTTTCAACAAATATTATTCCGAAATAAATTCAATTCTTTTTTTTAGAATAGGAACCAACAAGAAAAAGTGACCTGAAATTGTTTGTTTGAAATTCAAAGGCAAAGAGAGAGAGAGATAACGAGGAAATTTGTGTTCAGATAACGAAAATAACCAAATTGAACAACAATTTCCATTGAAAAGATTGAAATCGCTCAAAAAAAAAGGAACAAGTCGGTTTTTTTTTGTTCAGTTTTGTTGCTTAATTAAGAAAAAAAAAAAGACAACATCATTCTAAATGCATCGAATATTTACTTAAAACATCGATTGCCAATTAACGTTAGTTAAGAAAGTTAAATTAAAAATAAGACAAGAAAGAGAAGTTTTTAATTTGTTGTCTGATAAGTCTGATCTTAAGTCAAAATTTACAGACATCACATCTCTAATGAATTGACGTCTAGCCTTTGTTTTCTTTCTTCTCTCTTTTTTATCTTCATAATTAATTAAATTAAAGCTTATTCTCTCTCTCTCTCTCACTATCTATCTATCTGTATAATGATTATTGACAATTAAAACATTAATTGTTGTTTTTCGGAATCATTTTTTTTTTAAAAAATTAATAGGCTAAAAAATATCTTTAAAAAACATAATATTGATTGATTTGTATATAACAAAAGAAAAAGAGTCAATCAACTCAACAAAAAGAATTAAAAAGTTAAGAAAAAGACGGATGAATAGGTAATTAGCTAAAGAAATGACGTCATCAAAAGACCGCGACATCAATAATTGGTCAATGGTCGGAAGGGAGGAGAGGACAAGAAATTGAACAGCTGCCTCGCTAATGAAATCGCAATACATACCGCCATCTAGTGGTTAAATAAGTAACCTAAAATAAACATGACACGACTGCAAGGCGGACGACACAAGGTGGGGGGGGGGGGGGGGTTGAATCTCGTACTGTATAAGAAGGCGTCTACATTATTTTCTTCCATGTTGTCCCCATTGGCTGTCCGGTAGTGAACTGCCATCTAGTGGCAAATGTTATAAACTTTATCCACATAATAAATATTCTCGCGCTCAAATCAAACTCCCCCCAATCTCTATTCACACACCCCGCCCCCGTTTATTTTTACAAATTGGCAACAAAATTTGAGAATAAAAAGAACTTAAAAACATCAAAAAGGATCTGAATTTCATATTACCGTATGTTCTTTTCGTGCACGTCTCACAGAAAAGCGCGCCAAAACCTAACAAGACCGGCAAAACATTTGTTGACTTTCCGCCGGTCGTTAACCGACTTTATAATCACTAAATGTTATTATTAAACTAACTCACTAAAGAAAGACATTGATCATTTAAGTATTTTTTGTTCACCCTTTTAACACTCAAAAATGATAAAACTTTGTAGAAATGAACAGCCGAAACGATTGAAACAACATAACACACGACGCCATCTTTGCGGCAATCTGACGCTGAGCCGATGACGTCATCGAACCCGCTTTTTCTCAGCGCTCTCCCCCCCCCATTCCCCTCGAACTCATTCATTCTTTCTTTCACACACAAAATCAAGAAGTTGAATGTGTTTTACAAACTAGAAGGGTAGCTCAATCTATTATGGGTAATTCATAATGATATCTTTTCAAATAAACTTTTTAGCAGACGATATTTTCGAATTTTTGTCCAGGAAAAAAACAAACTATTTTTCTAGTTTCTATTTTTGCTCCTGAAAGCAAGTCAGAGTTTGAAATCTAAACAAAACATGACAAAATGTGAATAAAAAATAATTGCAAACAAAATGTTTTCTTTTTCAACAATATTTTTTGGTGCTGTGTTTTATTTTTTTATACTTTCTCCCCCCCTTTTTTATTTCTTTTGAGGAATTTTATTTTCAAATCTTTTTTTTTTTTTTGAAGGAGTTTCATTTTTTTCCTATTTTTTTTTTTTTTTTTTTTGGAACCCCATAAAAAATTTGGCTAATATATACACACACACACACATAAATATATGAGCAATACAATGTACATACAAAATCAACTCAGAAAAAAATATTCTTTGCAAATTTCATATATAAATTAAAATTATTCTTTTTTTTTTCTTTCTCCTTTTAAATAACTGGGATTATGTTATATATAGTTAATATTTAAACCAAAATGCACATTTTTAATTTGATTTCAAACCTTTTAAAAGTATTTTTAAAGGAAACAATGAAATGTCAATAAAACATCTTATATATGAGTTTGGCTGAAAGGGGGGGGGGGGAGGGGGGTATAATAAGAATGATTCTTAAAATAATCGAATAAAAACCAAAAAAAAAATTGGTAAAAAACATATTTAAAATAAAAAGATAATTAAGACAAAACTGAAAATCATTCATGGTTTCTGCAATTCTTATAATCGTTCGATTAACAGCCACACTCAAGAGATAATAAAACATGGCCACTACTCGAGATTGAAAATAAATTTACAAAGATGACAAAACTTTATATTACAGGATTTTTATCACTTTAAACAATGGACAGTTTTAAATGTGTTCTACGTTAAAACCTGTATAATATTAATAAAGAACACAGCACATAAAAAATTGGAACACATTCTTACAAAATGTGAAACCAAGATGAAACAAAAATATTCGATTTCATTACTTTTTGACGAAAAAAAAAAACGCTGTAGAAATGATTAATCCTATATATACTACTAAATAAACTACTGATAGTTTCTTTTTCCTTTTGAAAAAAAACCCCTAAAAACACAATTTAAAATAGAACGGTTTCAAGAAAAGTGTATTTTTTTTTCTCAATTCTTACGGATTACAATATATTTAACACTCGGCAATATGCTAAATAAAAAGCCGCAGATTTGAATAACAAAAAAAACGATTAGTGACTGGAGGAGAGAAAAGAAAAATTAACAGAGTTGAAGTAATGAGAGTAGGTATATAGCAGACACGACTTTAAAAAACAACGAAACAATGTTCATCCAAAAGCGACTCTTCGAATCATCGCCTCCAAGATCTTGCATCAGAGTCCTCCTCCTCGTCGTCATCACCTAATAAAAGATCCTCATTTTCTCCATCAGGTTCCAAAAGCTACAACAAAAAACATAAATATTGAGAAAAAAATGTTTTTTGACGTTTGAAAATAAATACATACGTCATCGTCGCCGGCGATGCCATCTTGAAGACCATCAGCTCCATCCCCAGACAGTAACCTCACGTTCGTGCCTTGATGCCACACCATAGCTAAAACGCGATCTTTGTACTTGGCACCTTGTAGAGCAGCCTTAAGAGCAATATAAAACAAAAAAGTTTCAAAAATAAACCACAAAGCAAAACATTCTCAATCACAGACCAGTTCGGCTTCCCGTCTCGTCTTATATGTGACCACCAACTTCAGATTGTCACCTTCCGGTCCAATGTTTTCTATTTCTCCGTATTGCTACAATAAAAGATTAAAATCAAAACAATTCGTAGAAGAACAAATACAAGAATATGTAACCATAAAACTAACCGCAAGATGAGTGACGACATCTTCACGTTCTTCTTCACCATAGCCGCTAACCTGTAACCTACGTGGACGGTGGTCGATACTCCGGACGCTACCGATTCCTCTACCACGACCTCTGAAAACACCTCCAGTCTTGGTTATTTTCCGCAGAACTCCTCTACCTCTAACCGTAATCCTATCCACGAGACCCAGAGAAACAGCTTCGTGTTTTAATTCTGCCACTTTTCTACGAAGATCAGACGTATCAGCTCCTTGATGTTGTTTACTATAAAGTTCCATTTCAATGTCTAGAATTTCTTTCTGAGCCTGAAGAATATAGTTAAAATTTACAAAAAAAAACTCGCAAACAAATGAAATATTTCCATTCATTCTAAAGTTGATTTTCTTACTTCTTGCTTCGTCTTTGGATGACTAGTTTGAGCGGCAGTCTCCAAACCAACCTTCAGCTTTTCTATACTTTCTTGTAGAACTTTAACAGTCTATAAAATGTATTTAATACAGTTTAAGAACAGATGATTTTCAAACTCCGAATATTCTGTCTTTCAGAATGTGTTTTAGAAGCTAGAAGGGTAGCACAAGCACTTAAAAAGTATTTTCTGTGTAGATATATCTTTTAAAATAAACTTTTGATATAATAAACTGAACAGAAAAATATTATTTTAAAAGATATCAACACAAAAATAACCTTAAGCGATTGAGCCACCCTTCTAGTTTCTCTTGATTTTGCTCCACAAAGACCGAATAGCAAGAGTTCAAGAGACATTAAAACCAGCATAACGGAATTCGAGAATTTACTTATTAATTATGAAGTTACTTACAGTCATGATACCGTTCCGTTCGATCGGCGTGATAGATTTATTCTTTTCTAGTTTCTCGATGAGAAGCTAAAAGAAATGACAATAAAACACAATTAATTGAACCGCAAAAAACAAGCCGAGTAGTCGGCTTATTAGATGAACAAACTTTCTGTTGTTGCAGCTGCTTAATGTAAAGTTCCTGCTCCCGTTTCATAAGATCGGCCTTGATCTTGATCGCTTCTTTTCTCTGCTCTTGTTGTTTCTTTTTTATAGTCTCTTGCGTAGATAACACAACTTGCGCATTGTTTGAATTACTACTTTGGTTGGTGACAGAATTTGCAACCACGTTTGATTTTTTTAAGGCGGCGGGATTAAAAAGCGTCTTTGACAAACTACCAGATGTGGCCATGATTACGGTCGACTTCAAAAAATAACAACAAACAAAAACCAACGTCATGACACATACAAATACAACTTGGAAGTAGAGAATAAGGACCAAGGCAGCAGCACCTTTTCTGGTTCTTCGCTCGTTGGATTCGTATCGGTTCCATCTGAAGTGTTACCGACCGGTAAACCCAATCTTTCCTTAGCCGATAATTTCTTCACTGGAGGAGGAATTGTACCACCACCACCACCTTCTGGTGTCAAAACCTTCACAAATAAATACAAAACATAAATCGGTGAGTACAATCGTAAGAGAATTTCAACACGAAAGCGGTAACCTCGGACGCCTCTTTGTTGTGCCAAAATACTTTAATAAATCTGTTGTTGAGAACGGCTTCCGTACAACGATATGCAGCATACGCTTCGGCATTAGATGAAAACTGAACGATGGCCGCCTCAGGGTCACCTTCGTAAGAGACCTAAGCGAAAAGCATACCCCTATGTCAAATAACAGCAATGTTTGGAAAGTAATTTGGCAAAAGTAATAGAATTACTACTGTAGTTAAATTACTTTAAGTAATTAGTAATTCACTACATTACTTCTGAGAAACTTTGTTATTGTAATTAATCATCTATTCTAACGAAAATACTGTAATAATACAAGCTGGCAAAAGTTCTCGATACGTAATTAATAAAGCACCTGTAAATTTACAATCTTTCCGAACCGACTGAAATGATTGTTCAGTTGTGTAATGCTGTTGAGACCCTGAGGAATTTTACGAAGTTCCAAAATGGCGTTTTCCAAGTTGTTTCGTGATCCGAGCCTGTTGTAATCGAAAGGTCGCCTTTTAGCCATCGGTTCTGTCGTATTCCCCATACTACGGAACACGCGAGGAGGAGGAGGCGCACTCGGCATAAGATCCAGAGGCCGCTTTTGAGGAGGAACTACAGTTCTATTGTTTGCCGAAGGTAAATCTGAACGTAAAATAAACGTTTTCCGTTACGACAACATCGATACAAAATAAAGTCGACATTTAAAAGACAAACCGGAAACGTTGGAATCCACAGTGGGTACATTTATTAGCTCTCTCGGTGCGTGCATAAATTGGTGAGGGGGGCGTGGCCCCATACCTCGTCCGGGTCCCATACGCGGTGCCCAAAATGGAAGCCTCATACGAGGTGGCATCCTGTCCAATGCCGGCGCTTCGGGATTGTAGGGTTCTGCTATAAATGGATCCGGCATATGAGGAAAATGTCTTGGACCAGACATTGGATGAATGGGAGGTGGAGGAATTGGCCTTGGATGCCCCATTGGAGGCCCCAAAAGAGGCGGGATTGCTCCCGGTGGAGGTGGCCCTAAAAAAGCAAATAATTGTTCAATACAAAATACTAAGAGAGAAAAAAACCATTTAACAACGAAAACTGAAAACACAAAATATATTTCCAGTGTGGTCCCTTAGAAATGGAATTAAAAATTCATTCTTTGAACACAAAAAAATATTCTGGCTCCTTCAATTTCGTGTTAAACTGTTTTCCCCTGAAATACCAGTACAAACCAAACGACTAACGAGCCCCAAGTTTATTACATAAAACATATATATCAAAACATAGTTCACTAAAAAAATATAAGTAAATTATCATCACCAGGAGGCCTTTGGACCGGTCCTGGACCCTGTATAGGTTGCCCACCTGAAGTGGTATTGCCAGGAGCGCCACCTGGACCGTAAGCAAGCATGTTCGGCAAATGAACCTCTTCTACAACAACTGGATCGGCTCCGTGATCGAAGGGGCAAAGATCACCACGCATACAATAACCCTTCTCTATAAATTACGAATTTCCGATCAAAACGTTCAACTATAAACGCCCAAAATCAAAATTCTAACCGTCATAATCTCGACAACGACGAGGATTCTTTGAAGAAAACGAACTCTTGGAGTCGTTATTCGAAGATCCAGTCGTTGTAGGTGGCACCGTAGGCGACGATCCACGATTTGTTGTAACGGTAGCGACCGTGTTCGGAACGCTAAAGCGATAATCTTTGTCGCCGTGATCTTGAGAATGAGGACTACGTGATTTACGAGACGCGTCTGTTCTCGGGCGCTCTAAAAAGAAGAGAAAGCGATCGACGGCTCTTGTTAAAATCGCCAGCAACATTTTTTTGTGAGCATACAAATACATACCTCTGTCCTTCGTCCTCGAAGGAGAAAGAGATCGACTCCGAGTCCTTGACTTGGGCGACCTCGAACGCGTCCTCGATCTTTTTCTTTCAACGCGATCTCTGTTTCTCTCCGGACGATAGTCGTTATAACGATCGTAACGACGCCCGATACCTCCCCTTCTCCGTCTGTCTTCATCGGCGTAATTTCGTCGCGGACGACGGTCTTCACGATCGCGACTCCGACTACGAGACCTGTTTCGATTCCAAGTGGGACTGTGTGAGCGACTCCTACTACGGATTCCGGATTTTCGAACCGGTCGTTTGCCATCTCGGTCTTCTGTTTCGACGTTCTAAAATAGAAAACAACGCCATTTAATATTAATTTTCCATCGAGATTTTCCACTTCAGTCGATGATTTACAGTTTCTGGACGTGAAGAACGCCGATCTGAAACTTTAGACCCGACCGACGATCCAGAGGTTGTCTTTGATGGCGCAGAAGAGACATTCTGTGCTACTGGAGTTACTGTCGTAACGGGTGACGAGTTGTTATTGTTGCTTGTACTGTTAGAATTCGTATTAATGACGACACCCGTCGGTAATTCAGTTCCAGGAGGAGTCGGCTGCACCGTCTGAAGCGATGCATTCGTCGGTTTCGTAAGATAAGCCTTGCTATCGAGCGCCTTGAATAACAATTCCACAAATGGCTTTGTTTCTAGACATTTCAAAGTGAAATACGTTTGAAAGCAGCATAAAAACATGGTCAGAAATTGCAAACCTTGCTGTAAGAAAACGTCTAGTTGATCAAGACAAGTATCTCTTAGCTCACTGATTGGTTTGTCTTTCTTTACCAATGCAATCACGTACTTTGCCAAAGCATTCGGATCGGCATCACACCTGAAAATGATAATAAAAATTGCAACATTGCAATGAAATACGACAAAAGTGACCCGAAATGGCTCACATTGGCTCCAGAATGGCCGTAAGCCATTCTTTAAGCGAATCCGGATTCTCTATTAACATTTCTCAACGTTTGATGCGCAGATATCGGTGAATTTCACGTAGAAACACTTAGTTTTCATGGATTTTTAACCATTCAAAAGGTATTATCAAGGAGATATGAAGAAATAAGACAGCCAAAAACGTGGTTTTCGTCCGTCCGAAAAACGGATCGAAGAGATAGAAAAATAACGACAATGCCTTTCCTTTCGGGTTTAAAATAATCAAAACTTCACTTAATACAATGGAGAACAGTTACAGAAACGTCATTCAGTTACATAATACATGACTGCAATTATAATACACATATATATATATAAAATAACTGATTGTTTTTTTCTTCTTTAAATTCGTCCAATTTTATTCTAAATGAACTCAAAATAATCGACGCCGAAAGTAAAACCGGAAGTTGAACCCTGTTTTTTCTTTAACTGCGGCGCAACCGCACAAGTCGCAAATTCTGAAACGTCACTTCCGTTTATTAAAAATAAATCTATGATAATCGTTATATAAACTTATAATTATCATTTTAATTAAATATATACAATATAAGATGTGTTTATTATTTTAGTAATAAAGAATAAATTTCTTTTTAATATTAGTATTTCTTTTCTTTTTGTATTATCTATATACCAATAAAGGTCAATTTAATAATTATAATAGGTTAGGTTAGTTAAAAATGGCGGCGCCCATAAAAATATAAACTGTATTCGTGAACGTGCACCTTTTAATCGTGTTTTATTACTTATTTAACGATTTAATATTCCAAAAACGTCTCGTTGATAATGGGTCCTAAATCTAGAGTTCTCAAAAGTACCTGGGAAAATTGCAATCTTTGTGATTGCGCCGTTCCTGCCGTTGATGCCGCAAAGCACGTGGATCGTTACCATGGCAACAGTAAACAATCCGAAACAGAAAATGCTGACAGATCGTTGAATCGTTCATTAAATGATAAAATATCACATTTGGGGTTTATTAAAAATGGTGTTCTACACGGAACTGCTAAAGAACGACGAATTAAAAGTACAAATGACGATTAAAATGATTAATACTGACAAAATTACTATAAATTTTGTTTTTATGTGTACAGGAGAAGAAGTTTCTAAGCTTCCAGTTTCTTCTGTCGACAATATTCTCTTGATGTGCCCATCAGCAATGAGCCTTTGTGATGTGACGATTGGTTCGACTGTACTTTTGTGGTCAGATCCAAATAAATTCGCCTTTCAGATCGCTTGGCCAGCTAAAGAGCAAAGTGTCAGTCAGACGGATCTCAGTCTAAGTCGAAAGACGTTGACTTTGCTTTCTTTGGAGACGGGTGACGTTGTTCACGTTCAGAGATTAAAAGATGCACATCAGACACCAGCCTCCGAACTTACTTTGATGACACAGTATAATCTCTGAACGATTCTCAAATCGTATTTCAATTTCAGTAACAATAATTCAAGTTATATTTTCAGTTCTGAAAAGAGCTTCTATGGCAACAAGGAGTTTATCGATTTCTTTCGTTACACCTTAGACAATCAGTTTGTAATAAACGGATCTCCGATTCTTGTCCACTTTTACGGACAAAAATGCGAACTGGCCGTTATTGAAATCAATAAAATTAAAAAAGAAGAAAAAATCAAATCTAATGATGTCGAACCGTCGGCAACCTTGTGTCAAGGTTTGTCAGATCTGGTTGTAAACTGTACGGAAAACGAAGAAGGAACTTCGATTCGTGACGACGACATCTCTTTCGAAGAATCTCTTATGATCGCTTCGTCTTCTAAAGAATTGACTTCGACACCGAGGCGACCGTTGTCTTCGTTCACTTCCGTCACTCTTTGCCAGTGTCACGAAAGTCGACCACTTTCGATCGATACCTGTTTTTACATTCATTCAGATACAAAAGTCAAAGTCATTTCATCAAAAGAAAAATCTGAAAGGTCTAAAAAATTTAACGTAGTGAGGACAACGTTTGACGACATCGGAGGTCTTTCTAGACAAATCGACGAAATTCGCCAGATTCTCTTCATGTCCGAAACTGCAATACAAACATTTTCATGTTACGGTATCTAATTAAACTCCTCTTACAACCATTTTGGTGGTTTTTGTTGCCTTTACAGCTTTTTCATTACATTCAGGCCTTAAGCCACCTCGTGGAATTGTACTTTTCGGACCTTCTGGAACGGGAAAGACGCTTATTGGTCGAGCTATTGCCGATGAAATGCAAGATCGTTTCGTTTCCATCAGTGGACCTGAAATATACAGCAAGTCGGTATCACACTATTTTTCTTTGAAGTTTTTTTTAATGTTTTTCGACGTTTTGCAATTGTTTTTCTTGCGAATGGTTTCCAGGTTCTTAGGAGAAACAGAGTCGAAACTTAGAGACATATTTAACGATGCAATAGAAAGGTTTAAGAAGTTTTATGAACAGCTGATTTTCGAACTGTTGTTTATTTTTTGCTGTTTCAGAAGAGCAATTCCTAAGGAGAAAGTTTGTTAGAAGCTAGAACGGGTGGATGCTGACATCTTTCAAAATAAACTTTTTATAGACAAAAAATTAAAAATGCCTCGTGAAAGTTTGTTCATTTTAAAACTGATATAAAAAGTTTATTTTAAAAGATATCAACTTGAAAATACCCGTCTCGTTTTTAAAACATATAAAAGTGTCTCTTAATTTTGCTTCTGAAAGACAGAATGAGCAGAGTTCGAGTGAAATTTTAAACCAGCTCTAAAAGCTTTTTTATTTTTTCACTCTGAAGAGCTCCAAGTGTGATTTTCATCGATAACATTGATACGCTTTGTTCGAAACGGACCAGTTCTTCTACTCAACAGGAACAACGACTGATTTCCACCTTAATGACACTTATGGACAATCTCCCAGTTAGTTGTCCAATATTAGTAATGTTTGCCTATAAATGGCCAATTTAAATTGGGTTCTTTTCCAAACATTTAGGCAAATCCCAAAGATCGAGTCGTAGTCGTTGCAACAACTAGTAAATTGGACAGTTTAGAAACTGCAATGAGGCGCCCAGGACGACTCGACAAAGAGATCGAGATCGGCATTCCGACAGTTTCCAATCGTGCCGACGTAAAACCAGTCATTCTAATTCTTCTTCTTCTCTATTGCATTTAATTGTTGCATCTAATTAATAGATTTTAAAGAAACTACTGAAGAATGTAAGGCATAATCTTACCGATGATAACATCGAGCAGTTGGCCAGTGTAACACACGGTTTTGTCGGTTCTGACTTGGCAGCTGTTTGTACTCAAGGTTTTTTTCCGTCTTCCATTTATGAAAGTTTTTCACTTTTGTGAAAAAATGTTTCTTTTTATAGCTGGAATGCGTATTTTAGATAGAATTAATTCGGAACCTCAACCGAGTTCTGTCGTACTCACTTACGAAGATATGAAAGCACCGTTGAGGGAAATCAAACCGAGTGCTCTACGTGAGATCACGATCGAAGTGCCAAAAGTAAACGGAACGTTCATTAGTTTGAAACAAGAAGAATAATTAGTCCGTCGATTGTCTTCTTCTCAGGTATACTGGGATGACATCGGTGGACAGAACGATCTAAAAAAGAAGCTAAAACAGGCTGTCGAATGGCCGTTGAAACATCCCGAATCTTTCGTGAGATTGGGTATCACACCTCCCAAAGGAGTACTAATGTACGGACCACCTGGATGTTCGAAAACACTTATTGCAAAAGCGGTGGCTACTGAAAGTGGACTCAACTTCATCGCTATCAAAGTCACGACGAATATTATAATTACTAATTAATTTTGTATATCCGAAATAAAACGAGCGAATTTTATCTATAAAAAAGGGGCCCGAACTTTTTAACAAATGGGTCGGCGAGTCGGAGCGTGCCGTCCGTGAAGTGTTTAGAAAAGCTCGTGCCGCGGCTCCGTCGGTCGTCTTCTTCGACGAGATCGATGCACTGGCTTCGGAAAGAGGATCGTAAGACATCGTAGATAGCTACAAATAAAAACGGTGACATAAAAACGATTTTTATTAATAGTTCTTCTGGAGGCACTCAAGTGGGAGATCGTGTTTTAGCGCAGCTATTGACCGAAATGGATGGACTCGAGATGTTGAAAGGCGTCACGATACTCGCAGCAACTAACAGACCGGACATGATAGACAAAGTCCTTTTCGAGAAAAATCTTTTATTGGTTTAATGGTTTTATTTTACTCGATTCCTTTTTTTTTTTTGTTCACACGGATAGGCTCTTCTGCGGCCCGGTCGTCTCGATCGTATAGTCTACGTCCCATTACCGGACGAAGATACCAGGAAAGAGATATTCAACATCCAATTTAGAAAAATGCCGATCGGGAAAGAAGTCGATGTTCAGAAATTGGCAGTCGAGACCGACGGTTATTCGGGAGCGGAGGTATTTATACAAAGTTAACGTATGTTATGTTCGTGAATTAATTGTGTACGAATGTGATTCGTAAAGGTGGTTGCCGTCTGTCGGGAAGCAGCCTTAAAGGCAATGGAGGAATGTTTGGATGCGACCTATGTCGATAAAGGACACTTTGAAATTGCTCTGAACATGGTGAAGCCAAGGATTTCGCAGAAATTACTTAGTTTTTATGAGGAATACAATTCAAAAGGAAAGAATAAGGAATTATAACCTTATGTTACATGTTGTCTTTAGAATATATGTAATGATCAAGATTTATTTTTGATTAAAAGTTAGTATTTAAAACTATATTTCATTTTTATTTTACCTAAATTAAGGCATATTGCATTTTATTAGCATTATTAATTTTATTAAATATTATTATGATTATTAATGTTATTATTGCATGTCATTATTATTGTTGTCAATGATTAATAAGATCAAATAAATATTTAAAATAATTAAAACTACTATTTCTGTAAAATGTCCTAACTATTTAGGGCGTTTTCGGAATATTAAATCGCTAAATAAGTAATAAAACACGATTAAAAGGTGCTCGTTCACGAATACAGTTTATAGTATGTATAATAGTAAGTTCCTTTCTCTATAAAGGAACTCTATGTAATAGTTGATTATAGCGCCAAACATGTTTCAAACATTTGAAACATTAATTTAAAAAGTTAAAAATCCTATACCTCAAAAAAAAAAAGTTTTTACTTTTTGGCAAAATAGCAAAGAAAATAATAAATACAAGTACATAATTTTAATAAGAAATAATTAAGAAATTGTTTTAATAGTTGGGCTCTAGAATTAATTATTTTGAAAATATTTTAAGGATTTATAAAAATCCTTAAAATATTCTCAAAATAAGGCAACAAATGCCGCGTAAATATGCAGTTGTTAAATTTTGATAATATTTTTAAAATATTATAAAATAATTACGTAATATCATTCATAATATTATTAATAATATTATATTATAACAGGCTCTTGTTAAGAAATAATTCGCCAGATGGCAGCACTTGACGGATAGTAAAAATGATAATCAGACGGATTTGAGAAATTCAGAAAATTGCATTTCGTGGCATCAAATGAACAAATGCAGCAGCTGCAATAATGTCTGTTTACGTGTCTTTATTTAGTTTATTATGTTACCTCTTAATTTTATTGATCGTCGTTATTTTATTGGTAAATTATGTCTTAATTCTCTTATTGTCTATTTCGATTTATTCATTTTTAAACGTATTTATTGTACGTACTTAGTGTTTGGTTGTAGTTTACCTGACGTCGTCGTCGCATCCGGATGACACTCGACACGAAAGCGAACGGTTCTTCAAAGACTCCAACAACGATTTCAACTTGTGTCCATTTCCAAGTCTAAAAGATCCCGCGACTCTTCACTTAACAGTCGTTGTACCTGCCTACAATGAAGAGAAGAGGCGTACGTTAGTCTTACTACACACAAGAATTAATACATTGTAGAACTTTTAGAAAAATGATCCAACGTTTGTGTTTTTGGCTTCGTACTTTTCAGTTCCTCCTATGCTAGATGAATGTCTAAAGTATCTCGAAGATAAAACTGTAAGTACGATGCTTTGACGAACGTCTTCTTCAATCGTAAATCGCTGTACTCTTTCAAAGAAAAATGGCAGTGGCTCCTTTTCTTACGAAGTTTTGATTGTGGACGACGGTAGTAAAGACGAGACGAGCGAACTCGGACTTCGTTACTGTCGTAAGTTTGGAACGGAACGGATTCGTGTCCTTACGTTGGCCAAAAACAGAGGCAAAGGAGGTGCCGTCAGGATGGTTGTTCTTTATTCCGTTTACCAAGTCGTTTCCATCAGTCTTTAATGAACTGGTTTTTGTTTCGTACGTTAGGGAATGCTTAGAAGCAGAGGAAAACATCTTCTGTTTGCCGATGCGGACGGTGCGACCAGTTTCAAGGATCTCTCCAAGCTCACAGAAATCATCGATGATATGGCTGCCGATGCTGAGGTTTTTGCTTCCCCCAAGATTTGTTTAAATTGTTTTATTTTAAACGCTTTAAAATTCAGATTTGATTTTTTTTGAAAGAATGATAGAGCGATCGTAATCGGTTCTCGAGCTCATCTAGAAAAGGAATCCATTGCATCCAGATCTTTATTTCGTACGATCCTAATGTACGGTTTCCATTCGATGGTTTGGTTGTTGTGTGTCCGATCTGTTTGCGACACTCAGTGTGGCTTCAAGTTACTCACTCGTGCGGCTGCTCGAGTCTGTTTCACAAACCTTCACATTTATGGATGGTAACAATCGTAATCGATATTTTACGCTACGAATTTTAAGTTGTTTCGTTTCTCTTTTTTTATTTCAATAGGGCTTTCGACGTAGAAGTTCTATACATTGCAGAAAAATTGAGGATACCGATAGCTGAAACCGCAGTAACGTGGACAGAAATAGAAGGTAGTCGTCTCTTCTCTTTATAACTCTTTTCTGGAAGTTTCTGTTTTTTGGTTTTTTTTGAAAATACAAATTGATTTTTCTTCTTTACAGGATCAAAGATTGTGCCTTTTTGGAGTTGGTTACAAATGGGTAAAGATTTGGTCCTCTTGTGGTTACGTTATACGACAGGCATTTGGAGAATCGACTTAAAAAGAAAAATCGAATGAGTTTCAAATTAAAAACAAATTAGTTAATTTTGTTTATAAATAATACATGCCGATCGAAGGCGAGATTTTTTACGATTTGTACCATTCGTCTCTTGAGAATGACACCTGAAGGCTGAAACAGATTACTGAACTTTAATAATGAATAAAAACATGCGAAAATATTATTCATGCTGAGATTTACTTTAGCCACACACAATGACTGCAGTGTGTGGATCCGTTGTTACTACATGCGATTCCATTTAGTTCGTATTTTTTTACTGATCTCTGAAACCTGGAATTCTCAAGAAATTTGAATCGAATCGCGGAGAACTGACATGAAAATAAAAACGGAAGAACCTTTAAAAGACTCTTGAGAAATACTCTACTCTAATACTCTACTCTTGAAATTTAATATACTGTTATTTTCATGCGTTTAGGAGCAAGCCTGTTAGAAACTTGAACGGTAGCTCAATCACATAATAAGTATTTTTAATCTTTCAAAATAAACTTTTTAATAAGACAAAATTATCATAAACTTAAAAGTTAGCCATTTCAAAAAGAGCGAAAATAGCCGTGAGTTCTTGAGCTACCCTTCTATTTTCTAACTACTCCCTTCTAGTTTTTCTTCATTTTGCACCTGAAAGACAGAAAGGATAATCAAGAGATATAATAATAGAATCGTACAGAGCCATTTACACTTTAAAACCAGTTTAAAGGTTATCTATATGGAATTTTTAAAGAATAGGATTATGAATTATGTATTTGAAAGCTTTTGCACTGCGCAATTCTTCCGAGTTTAGTGCATTTTTACCATCGAAACATAGTTTGAATTAACTCTGGAAACCTTATGGAAAGCAAAAATTGATACTTTGATGAACAAGAAATGTAAATGAATTTCTTTGTATCTACTATAAAATTTATTTCTTTGAAGCACATTGAAAGCATGGATTCTTTTTTAGGAAAAAGGGGGGAGGGATTTGGATGGTTTGGGGAGGAAGGTAAAATGATTAAATATTTAAAATATGTGTACATTATGTTTCTCTGTGTGCGCGTGTGGTGGTCCTTGAATGAAAAGGAGAATTTAATGAGTGTGTTGTTCGTCGTTATACGACAGTTTCCTGTTCCGTGTGTTCCGAAGAAATAATCTCCCAGCGTTTCCATGGAACGTTACCTGTACCAGAGGAACGCCGACCGGACGAAGAAGACGACGACGAAGGACCAGCTTCATTCTTCAAACAACTTCGTTGCTGCGATTGCTCTTGTTGCCTCGGTATTGTCACCTGAGATGAGGTTCGGCGAGATGACGGTTCGTTCGATTCATTGGAGACGACTCTTCCGGGACGTTCCGTTCCTCTTATGCGTATGTTGGCAGAATGAATCGACGAAGCCGATGCCGAAGTGCTCAAAGGATTGGGCTCCGAGGTGCTCGGTCTGTGCCTCGTTCTAGAAGTCTGCCTCGAAGGCGAATCGTTACTAGAAGTCGAATCTACATTCCCTCCTCCTACGAGCTTCTGAAAGAATGGTGAAGATCGGTGTCTACGATCCAAATAGCGTTGCCTAGAATGAATATGACATGTTTTTTGAGTTTCGACGGCTTCCGGTTGGTTGTCTTCGATGAAAGGGATGTCGATATCTCGATCTTGGCCGAATGCCAGAGATGGTCCGGTTTGACTTCGAGATAAAGGTACTTTAAGCGTCAACGAGGCAGAAATGACGGTATTGTTGTCTAGGTCGGGTGTGGTACTTGGACGACGTTCGCTAACTTCTGGCACGTGGAGATGTTCCTTTCGTATGTCCACGACAGACACCTGCTGATGATGATGGTGATGTGTACTCGGAACTGCCGAAGAAGTGACCTGAACGATTCCAGCATTACCCATTTCTTGAAACATCAACGGTCTCACGAGACTCTTGGTGCTTTCTGCCGAAGCGCTTTTCAGAGACGACGATCTCGAGTCGGAACCGATACTTCCTTCGGACAAACTTCCGCGACTTACCGGAAATCTACATTCCTTCTTTGGTTTTTTTTGTTTCTTCTCTTCCGAGTCGGAAGTTTTCGAGGCCGAAGAAGAATCTTTCTTCTTGAACCATCGAGTTTGGTTATCTTCTACTTTGATGTCACTTTTAGTGAGCGAAGATCGACCTCCCGCCTTACTCTCGTCGCTCGAACCTCTGGCGACACTCTTGTCTCTCCGTCGAAACAACCTTGAGGCAACAGACTCGGTCTTGGCAAAAACTTCACGTCCCAGAGATCCTCCACGTTCTCGTTCCGGTCTGTCGCCATTAGATTTCTCGCTGTCTCGACGCTGATGTCTAACCGTCAAATTTTCATCGTCGATACTTTCCGACGTCGACATCGTTCTTTCCCACGAACGAGCCGGTAGTTCGGCACAGACGCTAATAACCAAAGGAGCAGGATTCGATTCCATGGTGACATCGATCGGAAGATGGCTAACTGACGTAGTTTCCGAACAAGCGCTACTTCCCGTATCGGGATCCATTTCAATCCTATTAAGAAAAAAAAAACGAAACCAATAATTAAAAAAAATACTCAAGAAACAATTTCTCAGTGATTTTATTTTGTTTTTACTCTAATGGCAAGATTCTAGCAATTAACAATCGAGAAAGGTCTTCGGGATTATGTTTCAAAAGACGAATATAAACATCCTCGAGCAATGAAGCTGGCACCTAAAATGTAAACCATTTTAAATTAAAAATATAACAGCTGAAAACAAAATGAATCTAGCCTCAAAAAGGTCCTTGTAATTGTCTATCATGCTTCGAACAGCTTTAATAACTTCGATTCTTTCCTCTGCTCTTTTTGTGCTTTCCACTTGGTATTCGGTTCCGTGAGAAAGTCCAGACTTTGCCATATGAAGAATGTTAGGACCAAAAAGAGTTGCCAAATTATTTGCATCCATTTTATTTCCTGCAACCTTTAAATTAAAATGATAAAAATTTATTTAACTTCATGTAATCAACGATTTACAAACAAAAAGCCCCAGAATCATAAAACAAACCGATACAAAACAGTTTTACACGTACCCATTCTCCTGTATCTTTTCGTTGGTCCACCGCAAAACTCGCCACTTTTGATAGAAATTTCAAAAGTGCCCAAAGTGTGTCTCGATTGGCCACCGGAAGCAACTCAACCAAGTGCCTTAAGGCATCAATCTGTTGACGGCGATTACGAATTTCTATTTTAATAGAATTTCTATTAATTTCTAATTAATCAAAGAAAGAAAGTACATAGAGATAATAAATCGGAATACTTTGAGTTGCTATAAACGCCAAATAAAGATCTCTGGTGAGTAGAGGTTCCGGTAGGTCACGAAAATACTCCTTGAGGAGTGTGGCAACATCATGAGGACAATGTTCTTTAGACAATTGAACTTCCTTTCCAGTGTCAAAATCTTCTCGCAACTGACGGACTCGTTTCTTCGAACTACTTACACGAAATATTCCCAACCTGTGCAAACCTTGTCAACAAAATACAATTTATTAATACTGTTTCAATATTATAGAAGATTATTATCTGATAGCAAAATTAATAATACGGTAGAAACGGTTTTACACGAAATGGAAGAAACCGGAATAGTTATTTCATGTTAAATTATTTTCACTGTATTTCTTCACACATTATAATAAAAAACGAAAAGAAATATTAGAAAATTCGACTGATATATACCATAAGATTCCAGGTGGTGAAAGCAAGTGTTAACTACATTGGGAATATGTGGTGACGAATCTCCACCGGCAATAAAACAAGAACCAACACCATCCACATCAGTAGCAATCCAATCCTGATAACCATCTAACATACTGAGACCAGAAACACTTCGACTTTTGCAAACCCAACCTAAAGACTCGCACGAACCTTCATTCTAATAAAACAGAAGAAGAAGAAGAAGAAGAAAAAAAAATGAAATATAAAATTATTTTCATTTCACTTTTGTATTAAACGAGTGAGCAGTGATTGCCCAACTTCGAGGGGTAGGAGAGCTCCAAACTTACATTTTTTTCGAGATATTTCTCGTCTCTTGTTAATTCCAAGGGTATATTACAAGAGATCTGACTTCCAGAAAAACCACGACTAGACAATAACCTCTCGTTACTAATGTCTTCGGCACTGGCACTTCCAGATTTTAGTCTGGCGCCAATAAGATTGGCGACATCTCTCAAAGGTGCACTGGCCGAACGACGAGCTGCTCGGTCATTACGAACACACTTGACCAGTGGTACTCCAAAAACCATTCCACTTGAGCGGTTATCATTCCCTTCAGAAGAAGAAAAAAAAACACAAACACAAAATTATTAAACAAATTTATAATGAATAACCCTAAGAGGCCTCGTCAAAGGATGTTGCTGGCTGCTCTTAAAATGTTTTCATTGTATGAAGGACAAATTTCCTTTATGTATCAACAAAAATGGTTTTTTCAAGGGTACTTGTAAGACTTTTTTTTAAACTTAACATTTTTAAAAAGTTGCGATATGTACAAGTAAACTGGCAGAAAGATAGATAGAGAGAGAGGTCTGAGTAAAAAGGTTTTTTTTTTCTTTCTTCCAAGGACAGTTAAGATAATTGTAGTTAAATCCCATAAAGGAGAAGGAGAAAGAAACATCTTAAATCATTGGAGAAAAAAAAACCTCGAAATTAGACTTTAGAGGAAAAGCAGGGCGACACTTAAAATGAGAACTTTTTTTTTATTATTTAATGAAAGAAAAGTCCAGACTGCGTGGCAACAACCAGTCAATATTAATAATAATAATATATTTTGAACTTGTGAAAAAGAAAAGTTACTTTCAAGATTATATAAGGTAGAGGTAGCTCAACTAAGAGCCAAAAGAGTGGTCAAAAATAAACTCAAATATATTAAAATATATTGAAATGTTATTTGAAAATAATTAAAATATATTAATACCTTCACAATCTTTATTTCCTTGTTCAAAAAAGCCAGTTGTAACAGCTCGTTTCTTTAATATTAAAGCACGTCTTTTCGGTTTTTCAGCAACTGAATCGTCTGGAAAGTTTAATGAAAATCATATTTAGTTATTAATTATCTTTATAGATGGTGCACAAAACGACGAAAACATTTCCCATTAAAAGTAAGTTATGCAGAATTTCAAGATTTCTTTGAAACGCAAAGGAAGGTGGAGAGATCATTTTATGGCAAAAGTTTATTTTGAAGAAATCACTACATGTATTAAAAAGTACATTTTGAAATTTATTTCAAGGTTTCTTCAGTTGTCTCTTAATGAAATCTTGTTGTCTCCATGAAATTTTGTATATAATACATAATAAAAAAAAAGTGGAGCGCCTTCCTAAGAAAATGATTTATTTTCATTCCAAATTTACTATTTTAGTCAAATTATTATGAAAATGAGCTTTCCAACAAGAAGAAAACCCCTTCTTTGGTCTGACCTGCCACTTTTGGTATTGAAATCCTACAATCGAGGTCCATGGCCTGTAACTTGGCCAGTGCCACCTGACGAAGAGCTACAACCTCCACCTCACTCAGGTTTAAAAGATGGGTGTCTGTCAGGACCACCTGGCGACCACTCGAACACATCCAAAGCCCTGATCCCTAAAAATAAACATTACAAACTGTATTCCACAATCATCATCCTATTTAAAAATACAAAATCTTTCAACAAACTCATTAAATATCATCAAAAAGAAGAAGAAAAAAAAAGTGTCAAGTAAAACCTCAAGGGAAATGAAAAGAACACCTCCAAAAAAGGGAAATTTCTCTTTTTCTCTCTTTTTATTAAGGGGAATCTATTTTTGAAATTTAAGTGGTATACTGATGATGCCCCATAGTTACTAAACATTAAGGGGATGGATTCGTCAAATATATCCGATTGTGAATGTTTCTTTATAAAGACCTTTAAACCTGAAACGAAACAAGGATTCTATAGAAGGTTGATCAGGGTACACTAAACCCTGGTCCAAAATATTCGGTAGGGCCCCCTCAGTGCCTTCTTTTATGCTCCTTATTTGAGTGTCTTCACACTTTTAACATTACACAACAACATCACAAACAATTAAAAATGTCAATTGTATGGGATGTTATGTCATTTCAATTTGAAATTAGTAACCTTAAATAATTGGATACAGAAATGGTTTGAAAATTAATCTTAAATGTTACAAAACATTTTATAATAATTTGTAAATTATAAATTGTTTAAGTAATTTTATACATTTTTCTTCTAAATTTTTATGTATTAAAATTGTGTATGTTATTTGGGTTCCCTTGAAGAAAGGCTCTGGTCTGGAGGACCAGTATAACCCACTATTGTTACGGCCCTGAGGATGATATATCAATGTTAAAAAGCTCATTCATCATCATCATCATCATCTGAATGTAAAACACAGGACACCTGAAGTTAAAAAAGTCACACCAAACCTCTTTCCAATAAAAAAACCCATATATTTTTAATCTCATGATGGGGCCATTCACACTTCTGAAAAGTTGACAAACAAATGAAGAAGAAGAAAAAACATTGATAAATATTAAAACCATTCATTTATTAAAGAACTTGGAATGGATGTCATTTGAAAACTTGGCATAAAAAAGAGGGAGGAGTAAGAAGGGGAAGATTGTGATTTTAGTCCAATAACAAACTATTCATTATAATAAGTCTGTAATGATGTTTCTTTTTTGTATTTTCTAGTCAGCTGTTTACAAATGTTAGCCACCCTCATATATTTAAAAACAAAATACAAATTGAAACAAAAGAATCCTTCTGCTTTGAAAAACAGGGGAAAAAGAGACTAAATTGGACTTGTAAAAAGGGGATTTGCATTATAAGAATTAAGGATATTTGGTCTTTTTTTTATGGCGTAAACTTTGTTGGGCCCAATGCCAACATGTAAAATATATCACAGACCACAAATTTAACAATTCTTTCCTTTGATGTTAAACCGCTAATAAGAATATTCTTCACTGTGTATTCCTGCTACTGCTTTTACTTACAGTACTACTACGACTACTACTACCACTACTACAACGACTACTTTGATGGTTTAAAAACAATTTTCTCAGGAAACGGGTTAAGAAATTGGGTAGAACTAGTTAGGGGGGAATGTGTTAGAGAGAAAGAGAGGGAGGAGTGTCAACATTTTGTCCCAAAAGTGGTTTTTACTATTCTGCAAACATAAAACATCATGTCATTTAGGCAAAGCGTATTTTATGCTGTACAGTACCATCTCAAACAATTCTATTTAAAAAAATTTGAACTCGAGGGTCGGAGGTAGAGGCTAGCTATTAGGTAGTTAACATAATACTGTACTTGGTATGCCTGAAGCCACAATAATATCCAACAACCACCTTATTACCTAGAAGTATTGCTCGCCTCCACCGCCAGCATACACCAACCATATTACTGTGAAACATACATGTAGCTAGCCTCCACCTCATGCAGTTCCTTGTTCGCATCTCAAATGGAATCGTTTCAGATGGAACACAACCTTTTAACCTATTGGTGCTTTTCCTGTTTTCAGCGCATATCCGTTTTCCTTGTTCAACAAAACAACTTTAAAAAAATACAATTTGAAACTTTTTTGTTTTAAAAACTGAATTTTTTTTTGTAAATTAAAATTTACTAAAAAGAGAAAAACAAATTATGAACGCAGTTTAGTGGTTTTAAGTGTAAAACCCCCTCTCACACTGTGATTATCTTCAGGTGCAAAATGAAGAGAAACTTGAATGTGTTTAATTAGAAATTTGTTTTTAATTGGTATACCTGAGGTGCCCATGAAGAGGAGGAGCTGCTCCCACTGCCCCTCGACTGAGATTTGGACCGGGACCTCCAGATTTTTCTGGGGTTGAGCCGGCTGCCTGAAGAAGACGCCGACTTTGATTTTTGCATGACTATACAAGAAGAAAAAATTGAATTTTGTAGAAAAACATCATCATCGTCGTCTTCATTATCCAAGAATCCATTGGACACAACATGATTATTGTCATTCGGTAGCATAATAATAGCATTATCCTTTTTCTCGTTTAAAACAGATAAAATATCAGAAAAAGACCATGGTCGAAAGTGAATCAAACCGGGTTTTTTACGAATTAAAACATTACTTTGCTGTTCATTCATATTCCTAAATTTTTAAGTTAGAAAATTAGTCATTATTATTATTATTATTAACACATCTCTCTCTCCACTGAAACGCACTTCAATTAATAATTCTTTTAATTCCTTGTTCCAATTTTGTTTAAAACAATAGACCAACCAGGTTTTAAAAAGTTAAAGGGCGGGGCCATTCCATCTTACTCATCATGTCCGTCCCGATTTGCAATTTTAATGTATTTTCAAATAAGAAATTATTAGTTAGAGGCTAGCGTTCTTCTAGAATTAAAATACAGCTCAATTACGATTGTATGTTAACTCTAGCCTCAAAATTAGCCTCTTTAAATGCAACCGTTGCCTCCGGTAAAAACAAACCTAAATCCAATTATTGACCCTATTCTCTATGATGCATAGTCAAAATTCCGCTTCAGCTTTTAACTTTTAATTAAATACATTTTTTTTTTGAGAAAAAAAAAAGAGTTTAAGAATGTTTTTTTTAAATAGAACAAATGTATAAAAACGGTAGTTTTGCTTCCATAATTTCTGGTTATAATATTTTCGTTTAGAAAGTTGAGGTCGTTCACTTGCAATGAATTTTGAAAAATTCTACCTCAAAACTCACTATAAATAAAGAGGCAAATATGCAGAACAGTAAGTTAATACATAAGAATGTTATGCTTGAAAGCGGAAAGGAGGAGGAGGAGGAGGGGAAGAGGCTAGTGTACAAATAACTAGAGAGAGAGAGAAAGGGGTAATATTATTATTATAAATATATATATTAAAAATAACTGGGATGAAATTTGAATAATTACTTTGCGCAAAGCATCAGCCCCTGATGGCCTATGACAAAAGAAGCACAAAAATGCATTGTCAAAAAATAACTTATCATTCTGCGTCTGCCATAACAATTGTCTCTGCATGCAAATGAAACAATTCTTTTTTTGTTCGTTATTAATGAAAAATGAGATAATATTGTTTCACATGTAACAGATTTTCAGCATTTTCTGTTACAAACAATTTCATTGAAGAAACATTTCAAATTTGGCTTGGGAGTAAGGGAAGAATCCCACACGCTGAAAAAAAAACCAGAAAATAGATAGGCAATTAGAAAACGGAATAAACAGACGTTGGCTCCGCCCTTTTTATGACGAATGACAACTTCTGATTGGTTGGTTATGTAGTCTGACGTCATATGCTCCGTCCTTTTCAACGTCAAACCACACAACAAACAAATTAGAAGTTGCCGTTTGTCATAAGTAGGGCGGAGCCAACGTCTATTTATCCCGTTTTCTAATTACCTGTGAAAATAGAAATACAAAATTCTGGGGGTTCTTTTGCACTCAAATATATATATATATATGGCGCTTCTAGGAAAATGCCTTATGCTCTCGTTACATTCATGCAACTAATGCACCGCATACGGCATTACAGAAAAAACACATTGCATTACAGAGTGGGGTTTTTTTTCAGCGTGTGTGATTCTTCCCTAACTGCATTTAATGCAATGCCCATTATTTACTAACAACTTTCAACAACCATTTTTGTTTCCATTATTTCTCTCATTACGATATGACTTATTAAATTGTTTTTACAGTTATGATGATGATGATTATTATTATTATTATTATTATTATTATTATTAGAAGGTGGGGTGTGGGTAGTAAACACGATCTACATTCGTTTACTTTAGGGAAATGTGTATTTAGTGAACCTACATTACACGCATAATTAATGGACAGCGGGAAAGCCATGCCTAGGGTATCATCATAACAATAATAGTAATAATCATAATTGCCTTGATAATTCTTAAAACAGTTTTGCCCATTCTTTGACTAAATTCAGTAATAGAAAATTGCATATTTAATTTAATATATAAAAAAAGTTGGAAATTGTTATTTGAAATTACAGGATGTTTTTTTCTTCTTCTTTCGCTCAAATTAAACTCAATCGATATAAGATGTTTTTTTTTTCTTCTCGCAACTAAAGTTATCTTTTCATTAAATAAGTTAAAAAGTTGGCAAAAGTTTTTTTTCGGATGATTCCAAATGAACACACAGCCAATCTGTTAAAAAAGTTAAGAAGAAGAAGGAAAGATCAAGTGAAAACTGGAAAATTCGGGAGGATAAGAAAGATGGAGG
This sequence comes from Brachycybe producta, assembly GCA_036925085.1. Lineage (NCBI taxonomy): Eukaryota > Metazoa > Arthropoda > Diplopoda > Playtdesmida > Andrognathidae > Brachycybe > Brachycybe producta. Next base: position 115,109 of record JAUPFP010000138.1, on the reverse strand, counting down.
GAGGGAGTAGGAGGAGGAGGAGTAGGGGAGGGGAGGTTAGGTTAGGTTTAGTTGATAAATTTAGATTTTTCCCTGGGTTTGGCCAAAAGCCATGGCCGAATAGTTCCGCCGAATTCGGAGTCAAATGGATGCTTTCTTTTTAGCCCCGTTGGGCCAAAGTGGTAATGACGACAGCATTTCAACGTCGTCGACACACACACATCATCCATTCTAGGCTACAATTCACACATTAGAAATATATATTGAACTACAGTATATACCAATATGCTGCTAGGCTACTTAGTGTGTACTGTCTCTTAGTAAAATTCCTCAACCATCATTACTAAAGTGAAATTTGAACATAACTAAACTCATGCAAATTTTAGTAACACACACACACTGTGCAGGACTAGAGGGCATGGGGAGGGGGGAGAGAGCAACAAAAAGACAAATTATGTAAATGACTACATTGGGCAGAAAATAGCCTCAAAGAAATCACGTTTGGGTAACCCATTCATAAATTTCATGTTGAAGTCTCAGCTGGGTATCTGCCCAAATATCAATTTTCTTCTTTACATAAGTAAAGGATAAATATTACACTGAAAATCCACAGGATCTTTTTGAAACTTTGAAGTAGATTACAAGTGCAAGCGCCCCTATGTGCCGGGGGGGGGGGGGACGCGCCTATGGATTGTTCTGTCTTCTAATTTGTTAAAATGAAATTCAAAAGGTTTCAATAAATGCAAGGGTTTTTGTTTGTTTGTTTTCCAAACTAGCTAAAAAAATTCATTACGAAATGAAATCTTTGACTTTTATTTAGAAAACGTCCATTCAGGTTAACATCATTGCATCAAAGTAAAATTGAGAAATAATTAATTTTTCTCCCTTGTTTGGAAAAATACAAAAAAAAACACGGTATTTCCACATTTTTGGCCTTTTTTATATCAATAGCTATTTGAAAGTGTCATCATCATCATCATCATCACATGTTGAAATTACTTGAATGGAAAATCAATTAGAAATATAAATTATTTTAAGAAGAAAAAAAATACTTTAATGAGAAAATTAACTTCAGTAAGTAAGTAAGTGAACGATGTGTGTCTGCTTTTTGTTGATATCTGTTATATTTAGTGTCAAATAAAGAAACAATAATTTCTATAAAAAATATTTCAAATGATCATCAAGCTTTAAAAATATTAAATATTGATTATTATATATTTTTGTAAACATTAATTATAAGCCACGTTAATGATATAAATTGGATTTAATTTCATGCTCTGGAGTTGGTCACATTATTGCACATGATCGAAATGTCAGCCATCTTGTTGAAATTATAGTTTTGAAATTCTTCAAAACTTGTTTTAAACATTTTTTGAGATTATCTTAAAAGAATTACTTATTATTACTGAAGTATAATCAAGAATCTAAAATGTTATTTTATTAAGTTCTAGTCGGTGGTATTTGTACCCTCAAGTCCTAATTGATATTTAAGTGTACAATTTGAATGCAAATCAAAAAGTGGACGTCATCTTGACATGCTCATTATAAACGCAATATTCTTGTCGAAATTAAAAAGCAAACTACCATTACTTTCAAACATATCCTAAATAAAAAATATCATTATTATTATTGCACAAGTTGAAAATAAAACTTTAAATCTATTCTTTAAAAAAAAAAGCTCTACATTGGTACATTCCTTCGATCTCATTTATTCTGATGCAAATTAAATAAATGTGCCTATTAATAAATGATTACATTTACTGTAATATTAATGAAAAAACTTACTTAATTTTCTATCGTCTGTGACAACTCCCATTGAATCGCAGCTTCTGAAGGAGGAGGAGGAGGAGGAATCTTCCTAAGATGACAACTCATAGGTGGGCTTTTTTTTGTGTGTGGTGGTGGTGGTGGTTTGTACCCTTGGTGTCTGTCCTACATAATTATTATGTATATATTAGGATTTCCAATTTTAATTCCTTATTTCAATATTGATGACGATGATTAAATTAATAATGACGTCACCTCTTGACTGTAAATTCACAAATAACTGAAATAACTAATTTAGTACACTTGAAAAGAGAGAGAATGTCACCTTAAAGAAGAATGTCCCTCCTTTTTTTTTTTTCTCTCTTCTTCTGACTTTTCTTATCCAATTCTGAGGAGCACTGTTTGTGACGTCATTCCAAGGGATGGTGATTTTTAGGCCCCAATTTCTTCTCTCTTTCTCTTCTTGCCTTACTTTGGAAACACATTACATACATGTACTGTATATACATACAAATTTACTTCTAATTCTATTTTCACCGCTGTCCAATAAAAAAGAGAAAATTCTCAGTGTTTTCTTGTTGAAATCCTTTTTGACAAAAAAGAAAGAAGACAAGTTCACAGGAATTTCATGGTCTAATTATGTTTCATGAAGCAACTTAGTTTTTTTTTTTTCCAAATAAACTTTTAAGATGAGAAATTTAAGAACCAGTCTTTACCTTGTTCCTTATTTTCACTTTTATCAAAACTTATTTTTATGATTATAGTCCAAAAAATTGGCTTAAAACAAATTTCTGAAGATTTTTCTTAGAAAAAAAGTTCATTTTAAATATCAATTTAAAGTGACATCATCACAAAAGTAGAAAATCCGTATTATTAAAAGTTGGAAGTTGTCTTTACATTGGAGTGAGTAGTCCATCTTTTTGCTTCTCTTCTACTAAACTAATAATAATATTCAGTCAAAAGGCAACACACACAAAAAAAAGTGTGCTTCTCTACCGAACATACTCACAAGTGTTGGATATTTTAGGACATCCAAGTTATTTTTATCTTCATGTGGATGGAATGGATCATCATCATCATCATCATGGTGTTGGTGCTGGTGATCCTCCTCCTTCCTCCTGGTTAACATTCGTTCCCTCTCTCTATCTCTCTCTTTCCCCCATTCGCATTCTATCTCTCTCTCTCTCTCTCTCTCTCTCTCAACCAGTCTCTCCATCTACAGATTAAAAAAAATTGCTTTTTATATGAGATAAAGCAATTTATTTTAACTATTTTGCATTTTTTATTTTAAATTAAGATTGTTCCCATCATTGAGACCAAAATACACAAATATATTTTTTTAAACATAAATTATAAAAAATAAACTGTTGATAAAATAACCTTGAAAAATTATAATAAGCAATAAACAATAGCAAATTGAAAAAAAAAAATGGAATTATAAGAACACCAGAAAAAAATAATGTTGCCTTCAACCGCTGCGAACAGGATTCGAACCTGTGCGGGGGAACCCCATTGGATTTCAAGTCCAACGCCTTAACCACTCGGCCATCGCAGCTCACGTCCGACTAAACCAATTCTATATATTGACATACAAAATTACATCATATCGCTGTGTTTCCTAAACAAAATCCATAAATTTATAAATTTTATGTTAATCAATGGAACCAAATTTTTTTTTTTAACAAGTATTAAAAAGATTAGATAAATTAGAAAATAATCTAATATCTAAAAACAAATAGGTATAAAAACATTTAACAAGTTCTTAATAGAGATAGGAAGAGAATAGGAAAACGAATGGTTTTTACTAATAAACGTCGCTCCTCTAAAGCGCCATAGTTTTGAATAAACACTTTTATGAGCACGTTTCTAAACTCAATGTGAAGCACCGATGGCGGTCAAACGGTGAGTTAAAAACGTGTTGAGGAACTTTGCGTGTCTTCATACTTTCTTGTTTTTATATAAAGAAGAATGTCGCTGGAATTTAAGTAAGTATTTATTTTTAATGTTGTGTATTATTAAATGATTAATTTCTAATTTCTGTGTAGAACTCTACAACCTTCAGAGTATTACAAGAAGTATTTCGTAAGTGTGGCTTTTAAAATTGAAATTTCTTCCCAATCCGTCTCTTTATGTAAAAGCTGCCGGTTATGTCCGTGTCCTGTCATTACGGCGATGAAAAAAATATAGAAAACTTAAGTTATTCGTGATGGGAGTGGCGAACACATGCGATTGATAATGGAAAGGGGTTATACGAAAACCATTCATTCAAAGCTATTTGCCGTCAACATTTGTCATAAGACACAACCGGAACTTTTACGGTTTTTCTGTCTCATTATGTAGGAACACAAGGTCCGACCTGATGGTAGAAGCCTTTGGCAAGTCAGACCAACAGCAATCAACATAGGTAAATTTGAATTTCAATGTCGAAATATAACTAGTGTAGTCTACTCAGGGACGTGCAAAGCTGGTAATAAGTCCACTTGGGACAGATGGGAAATGTAGGCCCCATTTGAATTTAACTCATTAAGTATTTTTGTAATCAGCGCTAAATACTTGTAGCGTACATGTGTGTCTTAATACATTTGGTTAGGGCCACACTGCTTGCAAACACTTTTCTTATATATCTTTATTTCTAGTTTCTAAAACAATTTAAAAAAAATTTCTAAAATGCAGAATAACCACAGTTCTTATTTCTCATATAAAACGCCTATAAAACATTTTTGACCAATATAACAGGCACAATGCGAAATGCAGACAGCTCGGCTCTCGTTCGTTTGGGAAACACGGCCGTCGTTTGCGGCATAAAACTGGTTAGTATCTATAATTACGGAATTAATGAGGTTGGAAAGAATAAATCCAAACTTTTCTCATTTTTGTTTTCTTTCTATGCTGAAAATACAAGGAAATGGCAGCTCCAAAACCGGATGAACCCAAGAAAGGCTATTTGAGTATTTCGAAGTGAATTCAAAAGGGTTTCATTTGTATTTGTAAGATCGTTTTTTCGTTTTAAATTTAATTTTAGTTCCGAATGTTGAACTGTCACCACTTTGTGCTCCACATTTCCGTCCCGGGCCGCCAAGCGAACAGGGTCAGGTTTCAAGCCAACTTCTTAATCGCATAATGGAAAAGTATTTTAAAAATCATGATGAGACCGCTCCTCTCGTACTTAAATGTCTTTTCTTTTTACCGGAAACAGTTCTAAATGTGTCGATTTGGAGGATTTGTGTATTCAGCAAGGAAAGGTTAAAAATGAATCGACATTAAATCCTCCTCTGACAGCGTCGTTAATTTTCGTTTGTTCCGTAGCTCGTTTGGGTTATCTACTGCGACATACTGTGCTTGAACTACGATGGGACTGTCTTAGATCCTTCTTTGATTGCTATCACAGCAGCTCTGAAAAACCGTAAATTTTTAATTTTCGTGGGGTGTTTACTCTATAGCCGCCTTACCCGAGTAACTATCTCTTTTACAGTGAGGCTGCCAGAAGTGACTTTGGATACAGAGAGTGGAAATCCAAAAGTGGATCTGTTGAAAAAGCGACCTCTTCGAATACTCGGTGATCCAGTGGCCACAACTTTCGCCCTTTTCGAAGAGTAGATAACACACAAATCTTGGATTGTCACGTGTGGATGGTAATTTCTGATCTAATGCGTGGGCTGTTACTTTTAGAAATATCGTTCTTGCCGATCCGACGTACGAAGAAGAGTGTTTGGCTTCGGGTGTCGTCACCGTCGTGACACTAGAGAATGGTCAACTGTGTGGAACGTATAAACCAGGTCACAAATCTCACAAAACAAAGGCTAAGGGGAATGTGGAATACTAATGTTTTTAAATGTAGGTGGAGCTGGAATCGGTGACGTAAACTTACAGGAATGCATCGAACAAGCTCACAAGAGAGAATCTAATGTTCGGACACTCGTGTCAAAGGCAATAGACGCTTTAAGTTGACATCAATGACTACCAAGTGAAATCACAATAAAAGTTTCATTTTTATATAAAAAGAAAATGCAATCGAGTTATTTTTATGTACATTTTTTTAACTTGTTCATCCTGCGTTCGTTTATGAAGTTTGGGGAAATAGATTAATAATCTCGATAAAAGCTTTTTACACCTGTGGGGTATTCCGAGGATTGTCGTATCGAGTTCGGTGTTTTGTCCGAGCCTCTTAAGATAAGTAAAATACCTTTACGACTAGTTTAGTTTATGTTAGAGATAAAACTAAAAAACTTTAAATTTCATTGTGTCTCAGTATTTTAAAATCGTTGATAAAAGATTTCTTTTTCAATGTTTTTTTAAATATGTATTTTAAATATATATTGATTGGAATTAAAAAGTAGATGTTTAAAAACGACATTTAAAAAATCCTAACGGACTGACCACTATTCCGAAATCAACTCGGAGATGATGTTGCACCTCTTTTTCTTCCCTTCCCTTTTTGTGTTGTTGCTCCACCTATTCCTCCACTTCCTTGTTGCCTCAACTGTTGTAACTGCAAAGTGGCCAACTGTTGATTCTGTTGTAGGGCTAAATGTAATTGTTGCTGAGCACTGAAAGTCATCAATGTAGGACCCACTGTCGGTATACTTGCAATTGACGGCGTAGTTACTGGTAAACAGAAAGGGAAACGATTAAAAGTCTCACGATGTTTTGTGAACAGCTGGTTTTCACATTCTGGTTATTCTGAAATTCCGAAAAGCAACACTACAGAGAAATTCAAAGTGTGTTAGAAACTAGAACGGGAGCCGAATCACATAATATGTACTTTCACATTTAATAATATCTTTCAAAATAAACTTTATTCACAAAAATAAATAGTGCGTGCTTAAAGCTGAATCATTTTTTTAAACAGACATAAAAAGCTTATTTTAAAAGATATCAATGTGAAATTACTCTGAAGTGATTGAGCTACCCTTATAGTTTCTAAAATATTTTGTAAAAACGTTTGCTCCTGTGGACATTAACACTTAAAAATTAACTTCGATGATCACTAATAACACGAAATTTCGTTATTTGTCAAATACTTTTTCTTATAATTATTTCCCTTAATTTTTTTAAATACACGTTTTAAGAAATTTCACAAGAAAGAAAAAGAAAAGCATTACCAGTAGAAGAATGTGTAATAGGTGAAGAAGTACTAGCTATTTTCGGAATAACGGGCCTCTGACTGGACCCACTTGCGAAAAACTGTCCCGTCGTCGTTTGTGATCCAGTCACCTTTCATAACAAGATCATCTCGTTACATAACAATCCGGACAATGTTCAAAGACACATTGTTACCTGCAGAAGACCAAGAGTACTAGCTCCACTTTGAGTGATGCCTACAGACGGTGCTTTAATACCAGAAGCAATTAACCTAGCAGTTAGGTTCTGAGCACTTATGCTTCCAGTAATACCCACGGGAAAGGAAACAACACCGGTTGGCGTAGTCAGCACGGAAGAAATGGGAGACGTCAGCATGGCTTTAAATAGTAGGAAGACAACGAACGGATTTGTAAAAGTTAACTCAAGAAAATATTTCTTTTGAAGACTTGTTCCGAACTAATTTTTACCCGAAGTAACCATTATGGTGGTAGCTGGAACAGTGTTAGTTACGGCGACAGACGAAGGGCTAATGGATCCTCCCTAAATCAAAAACTTCACGGATCAGTCAAGGGTTCAGTGTATTTTCACTTATGCTCACAGTTAATGGAACAGTTCCTGAAACCATATTTGGTAACGGACTGACTATAACTCCAGCTGGAGTTGTCATTAAGTTCGATTGGTTCGACGTAACCATAGCCAAAGAAATCGGCACTGCAATTCCCTGTGGAACAGCAACACCCTTCAAAGAAACCTTCTTTTTATATAAACGATTCAAATAATCAGTTCGGACTATAAGGAAAAAGTCGTAATAAAAAGAAACACACGGGCGCCAGTGTTGCTCCGGTTTCGTTCGAACCACTGTTCAGAAAACCAGCAAGACTGGACTGAAGACGACCAATGAGGCCAATAGCTGGAACTATGTCCGAATTTTGTGACGACCTCCTTACATTTGACAACTGATTAGGCGGAGATGACGTAGGAATAGGAACGATCAGTGCAGGAGGCGGTGGAGTGGGTGCAGGAGCTGGTTTTAACGATTGAAGAGTCGGAGTTGGAGTCCTAGAGTTAGGAGGAGGCGGCAGAGTCGGGTTTGTTTTTTGTTGCGATACAACTTGGGAACTACCAGATATCCCTAATAACATTTCCGAATATATTTAGTAAATATATACAAACATAAAAAAAACACAAAAAGAGAAATGTCACCTGGCGAGGAGACAGTTGGACCAGGTGAACCGCTAGATGGTGGAATTGGTCCGACGTTACCTTGAAGAGAAGCCACACGACCACTTCCGATTGTACCGTTAAAGTAATCAGCACTCGTCACAGTTCCGGTCGAAGACGAAAGTGGTTTCGAAAACGACGGCACACGTTTCACAGTAGGGCTAGCAAGTTCACCCATTTGAAACTATATGGATTAAAAAAACACCGAATGTAGAACGATTACAAGTACTTATGATAGCCTCGTGTTTGTTTTATTCATTTACTGACAGCCATCGATGCCGCGGAGGCCAATGGAAAAACAATCGATTGTCCTCCGGGAATCGTTCTCACTGTCGTCGCCTCGTCTTTGATTTTATGCGAAATTGTTACAACTTTACGACTCTCCTGAACGAAGATCTCAATGAATTGATGCAGATATCTGAAGAAAATCATTTTACTTATTTCCAATACTCTTTCAGAAAAATAAAGAAGTGACAAGATATTACTTATTGACATTTGCTTTAGTCATAAATTCAAACCTAAACATTTTTAATGAAAAAAAAAACATCAGGACAATGAAACCTTTTATGCACATATTAAGGCGCGTACCAACACGATCCTCCTCCTGGAACCCCTTCGACGTAATCTCTGTCGGTGTACAGTTCACCAACATAGGCATCATCTACGAGACGCTGATTGATCGTCAGCCGACAATAATAACCTTTTCCGTTTCCCTGTTTCGACTCCAATATGTATTCTTCAATGAAATCCTGTTCAGTAGACAAATTTTTTTAATTTTTGAACTATATCAACACAAAGTGATTTAGCCACCCTTCTACTTTCTGACACACTTTCAACCAAAAAAAAACAACTGCTGTAAACAACTTACAATAGTGTCATCCGAAACTATGGGCGGAGGAATCGAAATGGCATACATCGCAACCTACAACAAACCATCAAATTTTACAAAAGTTGATTGTTGAAAATCTTCCGAAACACATCAGAAAACTTACGTCTAACTCTTCGGGAGGAGTTAACTTCACTTCTCTTTGCTTCCAAAAATGAACACTCTAGTATTAACGGTTAAATAAATGTGAAGCGTAACGTCTAAACTGAATTCAAACAACTTATATAGACCGGTTTTCCGAGTCGTAAATTGACGGCCGGTTGATTCCGTTTCTTGTTCTTCCGTTTTGCAAGAAAGTCGTAAAGATTGAGATTCGGTGGAGCTGCATGCTGTTCAAATTTCCACTTGCGATTTATTGCTGCTTGAGAAAACTTTTTTGCCATTCTATAAATCAGGGGAGAGAAACAAACCCATTGCGATTAACTCTGCCAAGAGATGACGAATCGATTTATTTGAAAGCAAACTTTTTGATTGGAGCAACGCCAAACTTATTCTTGCTGTACTGAATGTAGTTTGCAACAAGAGAAACGGTGGGAGACGGATCCAAACACAGTGGTTCTTGAGTTGCTAAAAGCAGATGACTTTCTAAAGCCATTTTATCTTCTGTTGTCCATTTACTACTGTTGCTGGTCATTGCATTCACATCACAAATCAAAGTCTGAAAACCAAATGAAAATTAAATCGTCATAAGAAATCGAGTCACTTTCAAAATTCAAGAAAAACATTTAAAAAAAATAACCAAGATTTAAATCTTTTTATCAATAAATTCAAACCAGAACCTTTTTTAATGTCAATCTTAAAGTTGCAATTAAAATAATCGCTTTTGTAATTTTTTTTCGGCAAGTTTTTGTTGTGTAAAACGACTGAAAATATTTTTAAAAAAAATCATGAGTGAAGAACCTGCATCGTTGGACGAAGCAGGACGTGGTGAGACTCGTAAATGGTTGCACTTGCAGAACGCCGATAGTCGCGGACTTCGGCAATGACGCAGCCACTATAGAAGATATTAACCTATAAAAATTCACCTTTAAAACAATTCAGGCGTAAATATATCGTCCGATTCACCTGCGAACATTCGAGAATGTCGACCAGAACAGGAGGCAACTAAAATGTGAACGAAAACGCTTTAGAACATTCCTTTTAAAACAGGAACATTGTTTAAAAAAAAATCCTAACCTCTTCATTATCAATATACTGCAACAATTCCGCTTCCTGTTCAAAAATTAAACAAACACAAAAGGAGGCCCTTGTCAACTTAAGCCATTGGTTTAACAAAACGAAATTCACCGAGATGTACCTCGTAAGAAAGTCTAACGGTTTCCGTGTCGGCACCACTTCGTCCTTTGACCATCACCGAATAACCTTCGTTCCCCGGATAAAGGTTGACCAACAGGCAGTTCATTTTATCTCTGGTAACTAATTTGTCGAGCAAGTGAGATGCATTGCGGAGGTTCTATGATTACACACGTATTATTAGCTAGGAATGATTATTTTATAGTGAAATCGTCTGCAATTAACCTTATGTTTTGGTTCTCGGCTACATTCTTCGACGTAAATGTCCGACAACTTCTGATGTATCGATTTCCTAAATGGAGAACAAGAAAAGATAAAACACATGACGTTCTACAGTGAAATCACTGACCATTTCGTGTTGGAACTGGGAGAAACAATCCTTATTTTATTCGGTCTCTGACGAGCTGTCTCTAATAACAACTGCAAAACACACAGATTAGTAAAAAATTGTTTAGTATTGCATGTAAAAGATTGGACAACATTTTTTTAAAGAAGAAGTAGTACGTTCAAGTTATTCGTTACCTCTGCTCTTTCCCAGCATTTCTTAAGACCTTCCATCGAACTTAACAAGAAGACCCTTTGCGTATCAACGAAATAGGGAAAAGGAAGAAATCCTGTAAACAAAAAATCATCAAGTTCTTGTCTTCAACGCAAAACACAAAATCCCTTTTAAAAAAGCGAAGATATTTGGAAGAAAACAAAAACATCTAAAAGAAACGCCACGAAAAAACAGAGGGAAGACATTGGGAGTGAATCTGGGAAGACATTGGAAGTGAATCTGGAAAGCCCTGCTGCGATCAAGGATAGCAATATCGATGACAACTATCGATATATCGTACATTTATGAAAAATATTTTACGTGTTTTGCTTTTTCAATAAATGTTGACGTTTCAGCCCTCACAAAAATGTAAAGCAGCAATAAAAATATTTTTTTCTAAGGCCTACAATTATTAAAAAAAACTGGCAATTAACAAGTGAATAGATTTAAATACATTGGAAATGACTTCATCTCTATATCATCTCATAAACATGTTCATGATTTTGGTGTTTTTTTTCTTAAAGTTTAGTTTAAAAACAAATTGACTATTTAATAGAAAGTAGAAGGGTCATGGAAGAAAATAAAAATTGTTTCTTGTTAATATTTTTAAAAATAAACTTTTTAAGAACCAGAATTTTAACAATAAGTGTATTTACGATTATTTTAAGTTTTTAACAATCTAAAAACATTAAAGCCAAAAAGAGACCACTGAGATTTGAACCCATGAACACCAGTTCACAAGGCAGTAACCACACAGCTAAACAGCCAATTGCAACACTAAGTCTAATAAATTACACTTTATTAGGAACTTCCCACTTGAATGTTTTCTAAAACAAAATTTAAAAAAATTCAGCCAAAGTAGATGGAGCCACCATCTCCATTAAAAAATTTTTGCCAAAAAGCAAAAACTTTTTTTTGAGGTATAGGATTTTTAACATTAGAACATTTTAATTAATGTTTGAAATGTTTGAAGACAGGCGGCGCTAAAATCAACTATTACATAGAGTCCATGTATAAAGTGTTAGGTTAGTGGTTTAGTGTTGGGTTAGGTTAGGTTAGTTTTTGGAGGGGGGGAATACACACATAACTCATGTTTAAGAGAATAACAATAGATGGCGTTAGCATCTCCATTAATAAAATTTCTTAAAAACTTGGAGGAGAATTTTGGTGGGTCGGAGGGAGAGGCTAGTTGTCAATGTAACAAGTAGATTTGAACAATTTATTGAGCGTATGTGCACAATATTATTGAGCGCGTACGCAATATTATTGAACATAAATTATTGTGCGACAGGTCCCAAAGGGGCTTCCATAAATAACAGCAGACGATATTTTACAAATAAACGTATTTTAGATAACTATTTATCATAAATATATAAAAACAAAATTACATTTTAAAATATAAAACACAACTTTTACATTTTCCAGGGTTTAAATATTCCTATTTGTTTCAAAGCTACTTTTTAATGAAGATTCTCGTTTATTTCATAAATACCATAGAGTCACCATTATAAAGTAGTGTGAAGTGCGGCCATTTTGTGTGAATATTGTATCGATATGTATGATAAATGAAATCGATAAGGAAAACGCTTTCTGTTTCTGTAATCTAATGGCTGATGGTTTCTTCTCGTTTGTTGAGGAAGGAAACGCTATTTTGGTTAACGAGAATCGTGATTTTTTCCTTTTAAAATGTAACATTTGGATGTATTTTGTATCAGATTCGTTTCGTAAGTACAGAGTAAGACGTAGAAAGGTTCGAAATATGATTATTTGTTTTACTTATTTGTTATTGGAACGAAGAGAAAGATTACCACCCCCTTCTTATCCTCCCCCTCCCTCCCTCTCTCTCTCTCTCTCTCTCTCTCTTTCTGGTCCTCCTTCTCTTTTCTGTTATATTTTTCGTAAATTATCAATCTCGTATTTTATTCTTGTTATCGTCGTTTAATCCTTTCTTTGTCTGTTTTTAATGTAGACTTATAGAACAGTGCTGTTGAAATGATGGATCTACTTTAGAGTGAGGGAGAAAACAACAATAACAATAACACGTAAAAAGAAAAGAAGAAGTGAAATTAAAAGTTGGAAGTTTTATACAAAAGCGAGAAGGTTTAAGTATATTCTTATTATTGCAAGAAGAAAAAAAAGTCAATAAAACTTTTATAAACTCCCGCGTTTCAGAAAGCTACGTTAAGAAAACAATATTTCTTTTTCAAATAACCGGAAATTGAGACTTTTGAAAAGTTGTCATAAGTTTATTTTTAAAAAGTCGAAGAGGAAATGTATATTCAGTGAAATGTTTACAATTTCATCTTAAAATTAACTCAAAAATGCGGAGTTTTATTCTGTTATATCTTCGTTATTCTAACCCGTTTTTCTTACTTTATATTTCTTTTAGTAGAAATCGCCACCACCCTAATTGATGACTGTGTTTGAATAATGCCGACTGCGACTGGACCAAACGGCGGCAGTGGCGTATGTGTCAATAGTAACTCCTCTTCGTCCTCCGTTCCTCCCGTTTCCAATCCGAATCCACCGAACGGTCATCATATTCCGTGCAACGAGGAGTGCGGAATCAGAGACGTGTGGTCGAATAATCTAGAAGAAGAGTTTAGACACGTACGACAAATAGTTCAGAAATATCCCTTCGTTGCAATGGTTCGTAACTACTATAATTAAAGAGATTTCGTTTATGCAGAATCTCAACTAATATTTCTGTTGTAGGACACGGAATTTCCAGGTGTCGTCGCACGACCAATCGGTGAATTCCGTAGCACCGGCGACTATCAATATCAACTTCATCGATGTAACGTCGACCTGTTAAAGATTATTCAACTCGGTCTGACGTTCCTGGACGAGAGTGGAAAGACGCCACCCGGTTATTCCACCTGGCAGTTCAACTTTAAATTTAATCTGACGTAAGAATATGGATGGCATTTCGAGATGAGAGGACGACATCTTATTTCTCGCTTTCTTTGCTTGATCAGGGAAGACATGTACGCACAAGATTCCATAGATCTCCTGCAAAATTCGGGAATTCAATTCAAGAAACACGAGGATGAGGGAATCGACGTAGGAGACTTTGCCGAACTTCTGATGACGTCCGGAGTCGTTCTTAACGACAACATCAAGTGGTTGTCCTTCCATAGGTCTGTCAAGTTTTACAAAGCTTATATCGCTACAGTTTTTCGTATTTTCTAAAAGTTTCCGTTCTTTTTAAAAGTGGTTACGACTTCGGTTACCTTCTAAAATTGCTGACGGATCAGAATCTTCCGGCAGAGGAATCGGACTTCTTCGAACTACTTCGAATCTACTTTCCTTGCATTTATGACGTGAAATACCTGATGAAGAGTTGCAAGAACCTGAAGGGCGGTTTGCAAGAAGTTGCCGAACAGCTAGAGGTTAAAAAAAAAAAAACGCTGAAAACTTTTATTTCGAGAGAAATATTCGATTAATTACTCGTTCTGATCTCACAGTTGGAAAGGATAGGACCTCAGCATCAAGCTGGAAGCGACAGTTTGTTGACGGGAGCCGCATTTTTCAAAATGAGAGAAGTATAACGAACAAAAGAGGCACATCCGAGTTTTCGACCTTTTTCTTTTTAACCAAAACTGTTTTCGTGTAGATGTTTTTCGAGGACAATATTGACGATGCGAAATATTGCGGCCATCTGTACGGTCTCGGTACGTCTTTTGTCATGAACGGTACTTACCACGACGACGTCAACAACCACAATAACCACAGTTCGCCAACAGCGACAACTACGACGACGACCAGCGGTGCAAATCCCTCGTGATACTTATTCCTCCCCTCGAAAAGAAGAATCAACGTAATTTGAGAGTAAAAAATACGACCACCAAATTTATTCCACTCTTAGAGAGACAGTGAAGAGTTACGTTTCCCGGGGAAACAATCAACAATTACGTGGCACCTTTTTTATACAATTTGAGAGGATTAATAATAACGGATATATATTTGAGTAATCACGGGTGAATCTTTTTTTTTGTATTTCCCTTTTCCTCCTCCTTTCTTCGTCTTAGCTCGACTTCCCCCATTCCCCCCCCCCCCCCCCTTTTCCCTCGTTACCAATCGCATTATTAATGTGAATGTATTTTTAACAATTGTTACCATCATCGTCATTTTTTTCGTTTGTGTAGTGCAGAAATGAAAGTAAAAAACACAGTCTTGACAATTCAAAATGAAGTGTGTCGTTTATACGTGAATTTCTTTTGTGAGTCTGAATGCTCCCAAATAAGTGTATTTTTTAATTTTTTGTTGTTGGTAATTCTTTAGCAGCAAGTTACTTTTGAATTTTCTCCCTCTCAAAGGACGCTCACAGATGAGCGACTTTTAGTAGTTGAGATGGACTGCAAAAAATGGCCGATGCGAGGCAGAAACCTACCACTCTGAGTTACCTGCCTGCAATTGAGAAGTAGTTCTCGTGTAGTGGTCGAATCGAGACATGTTTGGCCATAAACTGACTACTTTTTGCAGTCCATCTTGATGTTTTAAAATTCCAAAAACAAATAAAATATTTAATCTATAAAGAAAATTTCACGATCTACGAGATTATGAATCTGTATTTTATAATAATTTAAAAATGACGAGAACTACGTTTGGTCAATTTTCAAACAGTACAAATAGTTATCTCTGCAGCCAACTACGAGTTTGTTTTCGACAACAACGGGAGAAGAAAATACCATTCCTGGGAATGTGAACTGTCCGATAACGGAACCACTTTCGACACACAATGCATACAAATTACCTTTAGTGGAGCAGACATAAGCTACGTAGTTATGAACGAAAGGTGTAGAATACACGGCAGAATCTAGTTTACAGCACCAACAGATCCGCCCGTTGATAGAAAACAAACAATACACGTTGCAATCGTGGGAGCTAAAAAGAACCAACGGAGCCGACGATCCACCAGTTGAATTGGACATTTTAAACGTAAAGCAACAAGACGAGAAAATTGGACCTTCGGTTTTGAATTTCCACAGCTGTGACCAGAAAAAATAGCCAGCAATAAATAAAAGATTTTCAGAACTGAATAATAAATAAAATGCCTTAATTCCGTTGTAATTAAAACAGTAAAGTGTTCCATCAACACAACCGACGCAAATTCCTTCAGGAACCAAACACGGTGATGAAAATACTGGCATCAAACAGTCATAGAACCACAACAACTGTCCCGAAATCTAGGAAGAAGATTGCACCGACAAATAAGTAAACGAAATGAAGACCCCAATTTGTTTATCTTACGGGACACAAAGCACAAAATTTGCCATCCAACGTTCCAACGTAAAGTCGATGAGGTAAAATTGATATACAAGGAGATGAGAAAACGCTTCCACATCCAGGTTTCAAACTCCAACACTTTATCCCAGTCTAAAGAAAACGTTTGCATTTTCTAGTGAGTCTGTGAAATTTTTATTTAGTTCATCAACCTCAATATTCAGAGCAAAGACTGAATGGTCGTGAGATCCGAAATAAACTTGTCTGATCACAGGATCAACTACAGGAGAACTTTTAACCATTCCATCAGTTTCAAACTTCCAATAAAGTTCACCAGATTTACCATCCAAACAATACAAATGCCGATCATAACTGCCTTTTAGAAGACAAAAACGAAAAATATTAACAAGAAAATTATGTTAGAACCTAATCGATATATTCGCCTTGCCAATAAAAATGTATTTTCCACAACTACTCGAACAAGCCGAAGATTCGATCCGATCCGCCGCTTTGAAAAGCCATTTTTCAAGTCCACTTTGTAAATCGATATTGACAAATACATTTGAATGTGAACCAATGTAAACAGACCAACTGTAAGAAATAAAACATGAAATCAGCAAACATCGTTTCAAATTCAAGTATTGAAAGAAGAAAAAAAAAAGGTTTACGTTTCATCGAAACACGTAATTAGTGGAGACGCATCAACACATTTGTGCATATCATATTTCCATAGAAAGGAGAAAAACAATTTTTTCTCCTTCTGTTTACTTTGCATTTCTTTCGTAGTCTGAAACGTATTCGTATTTAACAGGTTCCTCCAATTTGATCCTCTGAAGATGACATTCTTAGAGCTATCGTTGATTCTATCATAATATATTATACTATTTTCCGCATCTGAAGCCTCTTTTGCTTTATCCACAACGTCGGATAATAAACATCGGCAAACATCATCGAATGTTCCATTGAGAACCGCATCTATCAATCGTGCAAACGTACATCCCAGAACGTGTTGCATTTCTTCGCAAAACACAACAGCCTTAACGGAATTACCGCCAAAAGCGATAAAACTATCAGTTCCTTTAAGTTCATGTTCGACACCAAGATGCAGCTGAAAAGAAACAGACAAATGAATCATCATTTAAGATTGTAACCTAGCAAATTTGTATTCGATGTGCGTTCAGTGATTTTAGGCTCAAATTCAGGAAGGTAACTTAATGGCACTTGAACTGTCTGAACAAGGTCTACACATAATAATCTTTTGAAAAGGGTTTTTTATGGTGGAATCCTGTTCAGCGGGTTCAAAATTTTACTTTAAAAGTTAAATTTAATGAATAATAGCTAGAATTTTACCTTCCAGAATTGACTTAAGGTTTCAATCACATTTTCACTGTATAAATGATTAACTCCGGCACATGATTGCGCATAAGCCATCGAAAGCAGCTTCCGATTGTCCACTTTTCCTAATAAATGAAACCACAATAAGTCAATTCAACAAACTTAGGTAAAAAAAAAAAGTGAGGTTAAAACCGTTAGAAGTGATCGGTAGTTTTTCGATTGCTATCACAATTTCAGGTAGAAAAATACTGGAACCAAACAACGACAAATAATTTCTGATCTTTCCAACGACTTCCTCTCTTTTGTATAAATAATCTGAATCAACGACAGCTGCAAGAACAAGTTTCTCTTTGGTTTGATCCCAAATAGCCTTCGTATCATGAACAAACGAACCTACAGAAGAAGCAATCTGTAAAACGAAATGAATCGTTAAACCGAATTCATACCATAAATAAAAACATTGATATTAAACTTTTTCTATTTGATTTAGAGAAACACGTTTGCCATTTCGTTTGATCTGATCGTCAATGCGGTTCAAATAAAACATCCGTCCTCTATTGTCGATTCTGACCAAATCGCCAGTTCCTCTCAACGGAGATTTTCGAACATCGTCGTAATCTTCGAAGCCAACGAAACAAACCCTTTCCGAACCACCTGAAAACACCGACACGTCTATTATAAAAACGGTTGTGTTTGCAAATCTCTATACCTATAAATAGTTGACCCTCTCCTTCTTCAACAACTTCTCTTCCGTTTTCATCCAAGACGAGAAGCACAGTTCCAGGTATGGCCTTTCCCAGAGGAACATCACAAACATCTTCATCTGATACACTTGAAAGTTGAAAAATCACAATAAAATGGCTCATTATAGTAAATAACCAGTCGGTTATTTAAAAAAAATGCTTTCAATGCGTGTTCGTTAAAAAATATTATCATGATTTGATTTTTTTTTTGTCATAATGTTTCTCCTGAAAAAAAATTGACTGCAAACCCAAAATTTTCTCAATCTCTGGAGCCATCTTAAAAAACAAACCGATCAGGAAATAGAATGCGATGAATTGTGGCCCAAGATGAAACTTCACTTATGCCGTAAACATTGTAAAGTTCGGTCGTATTCTCGAGACTCTTCCACATCTGCAGAGTGAACAAAGTCGGACATTCCTCTCCTCCGAAACCTAAGATACGAACAGAACTGTTCGGACCGAGAATTTCGTTCTTCAGAACATTAGTTCCGAACCGTTTCATAAGAGAAGGAGTGGCCTTAATTTCGACAATTAAAAATGACATTATGATATTCCTTTCTGTCGGAAAAAAAACAATATTACGTTTTGAGTTAATACCTGAATCATCGTAACTTTGCTCGATTCGATCAAAACGGAAGCTAATCTACGAGGACTCATTTTGATTTGTTCCGAGACCAAAAGGACGGAAGCTCCAGATGCAAAAGCCATAAAAATGTCCACCACACTCGGGTCAAATGTCAACGGAGATGCAACGAAAACGACGTCCGAAGAACGAACTCGATAAACATCTCTACGAATAACAAATAAATGGACAAACAAACAATGAAGCAGCGTTTGTGTATCCTATTACCCCCCCCCCCCCTTTCCCGTTTTAGAGTCCTACCTAAAATGGTTTACATTAGGAACAATGCACCGATGTGGAACCTTTATGAGTTTTGGAAAAATCGAAGTTGTTCCAGACGTTTGAACGACATAAGCTAATTCCCAGTTGGGAAAATGATACGTTTTCGACTCTACTTCTGACAATTCGTACAAATTAACTTGACCACAGTGAAGTTGAAGAGTTGGTTCAACACTTTTGCAAATAAAACCCAATTTGATGAAAGCCTTACAATAAAAAAAAAATCATATAACTAATTAAAACCAAATAGCAAAAAAAAATTAACGCGTTTCAACACTTTCCATGATGAAATTAATTATTTTTTATTGCATTTTGAGGAGGAAAAAAAAAACGCTTTTAATGTGAAGAATCTTTTCACCACACCTGTTCTACTTTTATATTGTTTGATGCCAAGATGTATTTGACACCTGTTTTAATTAACGATTGAGTCATTGAATTGGTGAATTCGATGAAGAAGAAAGCGGACGAAACCTTGAGGATTCTAATAAATCAAATGAGAGACAGAGAAAATTAATATTAATAACGAAGAAATCGGTTCAACTGTAGACACACAATCGTGTGAAAATCGATTCCGAACAGCTGATTTGAGACGAACAAAATTAAGAGAAACTGGAAAATGTTTTAGAAACTAGAAGGGTAATACAATCACTTAATTAAAAAAATATCCGCCGTCTACTTAACACTGCATTCAGTGAATTTGAATAATTACTCTGCAAGCAGCCATAAAGGCCTATGGCAGAGGGACAACAGTCCAAGTGCAGCATAGGAAATGCATTGTCAAACAGTGGCGAGGGCCAATGACCCCGAGCGCCCTTTACAGCGTTATTTTTGGCACCACTTCACTTCGGTTTAAAAGTTTCAGTTATGAAATTGAAAGAGAGAAAAAATTCTGTTTTTCTTTAATTTTAAGTTTGACAATGTTTTTCATTAATTATTATTGTTCTTTTGTGATGATTAGTGGCTCATTTGTAAAACCTTTAGACCATTTCTAAAACACGAGCGACTTTTTTTTTCAGGGACCCCACTGTTTGTCGTTTGTCCCTTTTATCAATTAAAAAAGCGCCAAAATATTCTTTTCTATTAGTTGATCTTAATTTAGGCTCAAAATGTCATACAATTTGAAGAGTCAGCTGTTCGTAAACCAACTTAATTACCCAATAATTATGCATGGTACGCTGAGATTAGGTTCAGAAACACATCCTACGATGTGATGATTTTCTATACTGAACGAACGTAAAAGATCTGCAATCGTTTCAGAATCAGCATCAAGCTGAGAATAAGTCATAAAAGACGACGACGACTTGCGTCCTGCTGCTGCTGCTGATCTTAGCGAACGACCGTCGTCGTCGTCGTCTTCGAAAACGACGGCCGTCCTTTCAGAATTATGCGCTAGTCCTTCGTTATAAAGGCTGAGCAACGAAGGACGACTCATTTTAGTTGCATTTCTTCTCGTTAAAACAATAGAAAATAAGCTTGAAACAAAAGTGAACTACTCAGACATGAGCCTCCAGGGCTTCCGTACTTTTCAAAGTATTGCCATCTTATCGTTTTATATAGAAAGGGATTGCAGATTTGCGTTAGCAGCGCCATCTATTGATCACCAATGGAAATTGCCGATGAGACGTTCACTATAGGGGTCCATAAATTGAGATACTACGTCCATATATTGAGACAGTAATTCAAAATATTGAGATACTATGTCAACATATTGGAGCAGCATTCTTTCAATTTATTTTTCCTATAAGGGGCACCGTAGTTGTCACTTGCCACACTTTCCTATATAAAAAGATAAGATGGCAATGCACATGCTCACTGCAAATACCACTGGGGGGCTAATGCTAGTGGCTGACCTGCTCCTTAAAATCTGAACTTCTGATGACGTCAGCGTCAAAAAGAAAAACATACAGGGTGATCTAAAAGAACAAACCCCCATACAATTTCGAAAATGATTATTGTATAATACACAAAATAAATATTTCGAAAAAATAAAACAATTTGTGGGGAAAGCCAAAATTAATACAATGCCCCAAATACAAAACGGAAACCCAAATGTCAATTTAAACTTGAACCCTCAAAACAACATGCCATAAAAAACGCTTGTTTTATTGAGCACCTTTTGAAAATAAGTGTTTTTCTATGTTGGAATCCTGCTGAGAGGGTTCAGAAGTTGGGGTTTCTTATAGAATACATATTATATAAATTAATCTATCAAATTTACCCTACACAATCTCCTGCATAGAGGCTAAGTGGCTGCTAATCGAAAGAATAAACAAGATCATAATAAATAAAACACTCCTTATTTTAAATTTTTTAAAAAACACCACAAAATATTTATTACGAAAATAACTTTGGTAGCATTTCAGAATTCCTATAATTACATGAAAGAAATACTGTGGCATGATGGTCGAGTCAATTAATATACATATTCTTTTTTTCTGTTTCATGAAATTATAAATAGATTAAATGTCGATTATCTCTGTACATTAAAAGTATAAATATTTCACAACTCTCTTATTATAAAAGCAATAAATACAATAATGTTTTGAAGATTATTATATTTATAAAAGAACAAACAAAATATTTGTTCCGATGGTGTTGTTGCCAATAACTACAAAAAAGATGACATTAAAGAACAAAAAAAAGAGAAAAAAAAATGTCAACGAGATCGCAGAATTTAAGGCGTGAAAAAATTAAAGGAATTTGAAATGAAAAAAAAAACAACAAACAAAAAACAAATATTAAAGAAACTTAAAAACATGAAAATATCCCCACCACATTCAAAACTTCACTTCATTTCCTTGCTAAGAAAAATATATCCTCGGAATAACAACATTATTTGACATTTTTAAGTTTTATAAATTAGTTCGAATTTCTCGAAAGAAAACTTAAAAGTACAAATGTGTAATATACATAATGAAAAAACTAAGACACTTTCATGTCGCTCTCTTTCCTCTCAATCGTTCTATAAGGTACTGCATTAAAACAAAACAATAACAAAAATAAAGAAACTAATAATAACCATCACAGTCGTTGTGCCCGAGAAAAAAAAAATGAAATAATAAAACAACATGAGGGCTACCCTTTGGTGCCGCCGCTTTCACTGTAAATTGACACTTGTCACTTTTCCTTTTGGTCTCACTACATTCAAATAAAATTTCTCATATCTCACTACAGATAATCTCTTAACACCAAAATATTTTTTTTTAAAAAATCGTTCCCTGTTTTTAAAAAAGCTATGAATGCAGCAAACGCAGTAATGTTGCATTTGCATAGCTAGCCTGTAAATACAACAACCTCTTTCACTTTGAACTTTCACAACTCGTGCAGAAAAACACCCGAAGTAAAATCAAAAAACGCAGCACAATTTCTCATTTAAAGTCTCAAATTCTAAAATTAAGAAGGAAGCATCAAGTGTGTTGCTTTGATTTCCATGAAGCAAAATGAAAGTTTCGTTTAATAATATCGTTGTTGTAGCTGTGCTGCAATATGCAAATTGCAAATGAAAATAGTTTAGAAAATGGAATGAAAATCTGACTTATTTCAATTCATTTCTTATGAGTTGTTGAATTTTTTATCTTTTGCAGTTCCACCTTTTTTATGTACATAGAAATTCCTTACAAACTGCCTAAACCGAAGATTTTGCATTTTTTAGTTTGGATTTTGGCGTTGATTTATCCGATCTGAGAAGAGAAATTTAAAATTGCTATATCAGAATAATAGACAAACAATTTGGAAGTCCGAGAAAGGTACGAGCGTATTTCTAACTAGTCAGAGGTACAAAAAACAAAACTGCAACTTCGCAGAGAGATAAAAAAGCAAACAAATCTGAAGGAGACCTGGACAACTTCTTTTCATTGCTATCGAGTGTTGAAACACTGATTTTAAAAGATTCGAGAAGAGAAAACTTCGGGCAGTGTATTAGCTCAATAAATTGTCTATACACAAGGTGTCAATTCTGTAGCAATCATACTTCCCCCTTTTACGTCACCTTCGGCGCAACGGCAGCCTGTTCCAACTCCGAGAACGAAGCTTCGAAACAATCTTTTAACTGAGAGTAAGTGACAACCAGAACGTTCTGTTCGTCTCTCGACATCAGACATATCTTCTCCGAGACACCGGCATCCAACTGCGACGAAAGATAAGTTAAATAAGAAAATCCACATACAGTGAAAATCACAGACACGGAAACCTTGTTTAAACACTGGACTATGTGAGCTATGTCGATCCAAGGTCGACCATCTTCCGATACCTGATGAAAGAGATAATCACGAAATAGTTTCAACATGTATCGATCACCAGTTTCACACCATGATGGATCTAAATTAAATCTGTAATGCAACAAACGCGTCAAATAGTTAGAAATTCGGAAGAGCCAACTCCAGAACGTAGAAGAAAAACGTAAAGAAAAGTATTTCCGAATGTTTCGTACTCGGGCCTTTCGTTGATGATTCCCAATTTTGTTACGATTCGAAACAAACGTCCGTTTTCCACCTCCTAGTGAGAGAAGAAAATTTACCACGTTCTTACGTGGACACAATATTGTTCCTTAAAGAGCCTAGAATCACTTCAGCGTGCAAATGGGCACAAAATTAAGTGAAATTTGACGTTTCGAAAAAACATGGTCTTGATTCTAACTACAAATTTCTCTTCAAACTTTCATTTGAACAATAATTGAAGCTACAATTATTTCTTGAATGTTGCGAACAGGTTTAATTTAATTTTATATTCTTTTGAATTATGCCAATTTCTTTTATACATGGCATTAACTTCTAAAAGGTCCACTTTGCTACCTTTCTGTTTTTCGGGAACATCTTTCAGCTTTATGCAAAATTATGTCTATTCTTTAATATGTTCTTCAGGTTTAACGTAATTTTCACAACGTTTCGAATTGCAGTTTGGTTGCTATAGCCAATTGAGCAACTTTGAAATCACAAAATTAACCACATCTCAGATATGTGCAACTTTGGAGTGCAACTAGGCTCTCAGGAAAGAAAAAAGCCCGATCGAATGAATAACCTTGGCAAGTTCGTTTTCAATAACATCACTTCTCAGGTGAGCAGCATCTAACTGCGTGAAAAATCTGGCGCCAATCATCGGCATTATGTCATTGACGCTACGCGGCCGGTTGTGATTCGACAAAAGATAAACGATTAGATTTCGAAGATCTGTCGAATAATTTCGAGCAACCAACTCCATCGAGTTCGCCAAGTTTTCGCAATGAAGACCAACTAAAGAGTTGCACGCTAAAGCGAGAACTAGTTTTCCGAGTGAAACCAGATCGTCTTGCTTCAAATTTATCAAAAAAAAAACAGAAAGAGAAAAGACCACGATCAATAAATAAATCAAAAAACAAACTATCCATTTTTACCTGATAATGTTGCACGAGCGCCAAAGGATTGCTCTGATTCGGATCCATGGCGAGAACGTCGTAAATGGCACAGCAACCGAGTCGTAACCTTGACTTACTCGTGATGAGTATTTTGGTAGGATCTAAAATATGACATGCCAAACCGGCCGCATGTATCGTCCTTATTGCAGAACAAAGTTGGACAACATAAGCCCATATTAGACTTTCGGGTAAAAGACCGGCATGTTGACGAGGTTCTCCTCCATCTTTACCGGTTTTTAAAACACCCAAATGTCAAAGCGATTTCGAAAGTTTACGCAACAAAAACCAAAATCGTAATTGTACTAACCGGCCTTACTCTGCGCGAAAAGTCTTCCTCCAGACTTATCCGAACGAAAAACACCGGTTGTGAGACCGTTCATCGCCATAGAACTGCTAAAATGTTTAGCCATTAAAGTCTCTGCACCAGGATGGTAATCGTGTACGAATACAATGGCTAAAGAGACAACGTGAAAGAATTCAATTGCAAAGAGAAATTTCTCCGGCTTATGGTGAAAGACCTATTCGACGAAAACGCTTCTTTTAAATACTACAAGCGCGTTAATCTGGCTACATAGTTGAATTAACCAACATCCCCCTTTGCGGTTATGCGAAAATTTAAGGGTTTTCACGCTAACTTTTCTTTAGGAGAACCAGTATGAAAAAATCAAAGTGTTTCCGAAACTAGAATAGTTGGCGATATTGCTAAAAGTATTTCCATGATGATATATTTCGAAATTAACTTTTTATAGCAGTTTGGAAAAGACAAAAATAACTTCCGTTAACAGACGATATTTTTTTTAATTTCTATAAAAACTATTCTGAAAGATATCAACATGAAAACCTACGATTAACTGATTGAGTTACCATTCTGATTTTCTAAAACACTTGCTAGTTACCCCTTAATTAAGCTCTACTGAAAAGACAATTAATCAAGTTCTAATATCAACTGTTGATATATCCCGTCGTAAATAAATCACGCAAATATTTTCAAAATCGTTTGAAGACAAAAGCGTTCTCGTCCATTTCATCGGCACCGGGTGTCACGAAAAGTCAGTTAATAAAAAATAAAGCCAACAAAACGTAACAGTGTTCGCCGAACGATTTTGTGGTGAAAACTTCTCGAAGTTGAACGACGTTCGAATGTTGGAGTTTCTTCCACATGTCCAACACGGTCATAGCCATCGGATAAACGGTTCGAAACCCTACACGAGATGCACAATTCAAAAACAACATATACATATATACAGACAGACACAGTAAAGAAAAAACAACGCACCGTGAATCTTTCGCAAACAATACGCAAGCCCCGTCTTTATGTTTGTGGCTTTGAAGACCGACGTCGTGTAGCCGAAAGTGTTGGATTTCTCCAATGGATTACTAGGATAAGCTTCTAAAGGAAATAAATTGTGATAGTTGTCTACTTCGAGTGGAATGTCTTTTAAAAGAAGAAACGGAGAAAAATTAATCGGAATCGTCGTGAAACTCATAAAAAGAAGATTCAAACCGGGATAATGCCGAGGATCAACTTGTGCCATTGTCAAACTATGAAGATGAAGAATTTCCTAAACAACAAAAACCGATGAATAAACGGAAAAACCATCCCAAAAAAAAAACGATTAGAAGTGTTAAAAAAAAGGATCGAAAGAAAAAGAAAGAAAAAGAAAAGTGAATAAAAATGACGACCAGTCGGAGTTCATCGGGCATGAAAAAGGATGGCGCGTTCGCTTTTGGTTTCATGTGTTGAACGTGAGCAGGAGTAAACGGAAACATGACGTAATTAGGTAAAACCTCGAAAGAAAAATCATTAGCTGGTTCATCGGGGGGGAGTTTACGATACAAATTATCAACGATCCATCGATCGAACTCACTGCAACGTGATTATCGTTCCCTGACGGAGGTCCTTCGCCGGGAGGATAAAAATATGTCGTTCCATCAACATTCTGCTGAGAGATAACACCCCCACCAACCAAAAAAAAGATTTAAACAAACTGATCTAAAAAAAAATTGAATTCGCATCTGCGTTCGTTATACCTGAAACGTGGAAACGGTCGACGAACCGAAAGGATCGGCATTCGTGATTGAAACGGGAGAACTAGCAGCACCCCGTTTTAACGACGGAGAGTGTTGCGGAGTCAGATGAGGACTGGATAACGGACTGTTCGTCACAGATGTCGACGTCAGACCTGGATAAACGAAAATGTTCATAAAATGAGACCGAATCATCTTCATAGCAATCTTTGAACGTCGTGCAGAAAAAACAACGAAACCTCTTCATTCCAACAACTTACGAAACAATCTTAAAATTCATCGAGAAAAAAGCATTTATGAATATAAACTTTTCAAAGTAGCTCGAAGCCATTTTTGGCTGAAAACGAACTAAAAGGCACGGAAAAACACAAAAGATAACGAAAGGAAATTCATTGTTTTTTCTGCACCAGGTTTAAAATTTTTCGACAGTTTTCAAACTGTTATGATAAAATAATGTCATTTCAGAGGCTCTTTTTACTCAATTTGAATGCCATAACCTTGAGAAAGACGAGAAGAAAAAGAAATTCCATCGAAACCAAACAAAGAGGAAGAGAATGATGAGGATGTGGCGTGAGACGAAGCAGACTTTGCAGGAGTCGCAGACCGAGGAACGAATTCGCTGGCGGCAGGATTCGGAGTCTATCGAAAAGCCAATCAATACTCACCATACTCATCCGTTTACAACTTTAAACATCAACTATATAAAGAGCGAGATTACCTTCACAGCCATCATGTCGATGCCTAGAGACGAAAGACCGCTAGACAGCTGTCCATCGACATCGCTCGACGACGAATTGGAGGACCCTTGAAACGGATACAACTTATCGGAAGTGGCTAACTGTTTGGGTGTCGAACGTCCCAAAGAACCAGGCGCCTTTCGTTTACAAAAGAACGACTTATGAAATCAAAAGTGACACCGCAATTCTTATGGTTCAGGGGTTAACGTACATTACTACTGCAAATGTACGTTGATAACTTCGATTCTGAAGCCAATCCATTGTGATGTGAATAAGGAAGATAATCGAGAGTAGAAGATCCAACTAATTTATAAAAGAAAAAGAACGATATTAGTTTTCTTAAGAAATCGAGACACAAAAAGAGATTTCGTTTGTGTTTCTTTAAATGTTGGACAAAACAAGTTGAAATAACCAATAGTTTCCAATAGATCCTGACTGATTTGACTTAAATAAGGTTCACTGGTCGTCGTAGAAGTTGACGGCGTCGATGTTGTTACGTTTTGAGGAGGAGGAGGAGGCGGAGGAGGAGACGTGTGAAGGAACTGACAATCGTCTCCGTAGAAACAAGTTCCGCTCGCTACGAAGTACCGACAAAGAGCGGGCTTCTTAACTCCTCCAATAACACCACCACTGTTCATGACAAAACAACAAATATCTCAATAGATCTTTGATGACGAACGCGTGAAACACTTTTGATTTATCATCAACTAATTACATATAAAAATTATTTAGTTATAAAAAAAAAATAAGACTTGACAACAATCAAAAACAACGAAAAATCACCAATTTACGCCATATTGAAATTATCATTATTTTAGAGGACAGGAGCCACAGTGGTGTCAGATACGGATTCCCAATACAAGCGTTAGCCCATTAGTATTAGCAGAGCGCATGCGTAATGCCATCTTATCGTTTTATATCGGATTTTATATTGGTTTCCTATAGTGAACGTCTCATCGGCAGTTTCCATTGGTGATCAATAGATGGCGCTGCTAACGCAAATTCGCAATCACTTTCCTACAAAAACCGATAAGATGGCAATACGCAGGCGCTCTGCTAATACTAATGGGCTAACGCTAGTTTCTCCAATTATCATCGGAATATCGATATGACGGATCGCTCTTATCTTGTGACGTCAGAGAAGTGATGAAAAATTTAGTATTGTGACATTTTGTTTCATAAAATGTAAATGTAATGGTTTCAACAATAAAATCAAAATGCTTCTTGCTTTCTTTTGTTATTATCTATTCTTGTTTTCAGCCAACAAATGACAAAAACAAATATCTTTTCACTGCTTCTGACGTCATAAGCTTCATCTAAAAACGACAGCAACGATCGATTTTTTAAAAAATTGATTTAGATGCAGCATCGATTTTCACCCAGAAACGGGGGGGGGGGTGCTAGGTTATGTTGTTGTTATATGTCATATATGAGATATTCAATTTTTGGTATAGGGCGTCCCGATATTAGTTTTTACCAGACCTTTGAAAAGTACGGAAGCCCTGGAGGCTCATTCAAGCTTATTTTCTATTGTTCTAACGAGAAGAAATACTAGCGTTTGCCCAGTATAACTAACAGAGCGCATGCGCATTACCATGTCATCATTTTATAAAGGAAAACTAACAATCTAACCAAACCTATAGTGAACGTCTCATCGGCAGTTTCCATTGGTGCTCAATAGATGGCGCTGCTAACGCAAATTCGCAATCACTTTCCTATATAAAACGATAAGATGGCAATGAGCATGCTCACTGCAAATACCATTGGGCTACTGCTAGTGTCATTTATGACGGGTTACCCCACTAGTTAATATATATTTAATTGCCATTAGATAGCGATGGGGGAATTTATGTGTGACGTGTCGTCAATGTATTTTGAAACTTCTGGGACCTAGGTTAGCAGCCTTTTTTTGCGTTTTTCCAGGCATTTATTTTAACATTATTACAAACAATGTATCTGGTTTAAAAAAAAAATTATAAAGATTTTTACAGAATAATTATTTTTTCTTCATTTTGTGTTGAATAAATTTTGATGCAAATAAAAAGCACACAAGTTTTTTCATAGTGAATAATGAAATAGTTAAAAATATAGTTATAACAACAACAATAGTAAGAATTATGTCCAGAAGAAAATACTGAAAAAAGTTGAAATTGTCTGCATCACTTTTCAAATGCGATGCTCCCTTATGACGTGTCACAAATTCTATCCAATAGGCTGCAGTTGTTGCTGGTTTTTCAGGTATATCTTGTAATAACGTCGATAAACGCATTGCATTTTCTTTATAACTATTAAAATTTAGAAAATGATTGTCAATTTTTATATGTATAACAGTTTCCCCTCATGTAATTCAATAAAATAGAGGTTATCTATGCTGAAACCCTGTTTGTTGAGAGTTCCAGCTAAATTTAAAACTTTTAAAATCTCTTTTTTTTTTTTCAAAATTTGTGCTCAAATATTATTTCAAAAAAAAAAAAAAAAGAATCCAACCTTGAATCCTTTAGTATTTTTCTAATAGTCTTCACAAATTGTTCCACTTTAAACGTCCTCCAATCTAAACTTTCTCCAAATCCGGCATTTACCACATTTGCCATGTTACTCTGTTGGTCAGCACTTAGGGGAAATCCAAGTAGTGGACATCCATTGTAGGCAGCCTCTTGGATGCTAAGTCCACCTCCATGAGTTATAAACAGCTTCAAATTAGGATGAGCTAAAGTTAGAAAAAAATGGTCATCCAATAACTACAATTTTCAAATTGTGTTTTAAGTACGTTACAAAGACATCATCACACAACTTACTAACATTTCAAAAAAATGATTCCAACTTTTTTTTTTGTTAAAATTATTATTTCCTAAAGACAATCTTTTAAAAATAAATTTTTTGCACACGTATATGTTAGAAACTAGAACAATAGCTGAATCACCTCATTGTATTTTCATATTTTCATGTTGATATATTCCAAATTAAACCTTTTATGGACAAATAGATAAATTTCAAAGATATCCCCACATAAAAAGAGGGGTGTTTACAATAATAAAACCAAATGAATTTTTCATAGAAACTGGTATATAGTTTATTTTGACTATTCTAGCTTTCAACAAATTATAAAATTTACTATGAATTTAAAAGTAAATTTTCATGCATTTAAAATAACTTGGGATTGTTAAAAAATACTTTCATTAAGATTTCTTTAAAAATTAAACTTTTAAACGCGTTTATGACAATTTTAAAAAATATTCAATTTTGCTCTTCACTTTAAGTTGGTCTAAAATACTACCTCAAATTTATGAAAATTGCTTTTACAAATTTAATTTCGGTTGTTCTAGATTTTATTCAAATCGAAATATAATAATTATTCACCTAAAAGATCACTTTGAGGCGCCCAATTTATTATCTTGACATTCGAAGAAAGTCCTTCGAGCTGTCTATCATTTTTCCACAAGACTTTCTCGTTCAACTGAGAAAATCCTTTAATGAGTTTCTGCCTGAGTTCATCCGGCATCGTCCTTCCTTGAGTTATGGACCCCAGAGAAAAATAGACGACACCATCTTTACCAGAATCTTGCATAAATTCTTCCAGTTCCTACGTACAATAATCAATAGGAAACAAACTATTACGAGCAAGTACTGTAAGTACGACTTAAAGGTGTTCTTACGGAATCTAGCTTATTTGCCGGTTTAAGGTGAAGTCCTCCGATTTCGAGAAAGTACGGCATGGTGGGAAGCCTTGGCATTAACGCAGGGTGATTGTTGGTAATTACCAACGATACGTTCGCTTCCAATTCTACGATCGGTGGCACGTTCGGAATATATTTTTTTATTATTTCGTCTTCTATCGGATAAGATTTATAAATACGAGTGTAGATGAATTCTAAGTCACTATAGGCGCTTTGAATCCTTTGTATGAATGACATTCGTCCTGGAAGGTACATTAGTAGCGATGGAGAATAGCAAAATGGATTTGGCACATTCATTAACCACTTTATGTGAGGATAGATAATGGAGGGTGATACATAAACCGTCGGTATACCCAAGTGGTAAGCTAGCGGCAGAGTAAATTCGTTATAGATGGCATCGACGACCAATATGTCGTATTTGGGGGCACCGGTTTGTGGATCACGAGGGTTTCGTATAAGGTCTACTACGAATGGATCCTCATACATTGCCTCCGTCAATGCGTAAACGAAATCGTGTAATTTGTCGATAAAGTCTTTGTCCACCATTGTGCCCGCAAAAAAATCGAATGGTCTCGTAAATGTTACTTTTTGCGCTTCCCATAGAAACACTTCCGTTATTCCGGGTTTTGTTTTTGGTTTGTCGTCTATCGACAAAACCGTCACCTGCGATATTTATATTTAATCATTACAGCATATAATGTCAAAAGTTCGCTTAACTTCGTACGAAATTTGTATATAGTATTGGTGATTTTGCTATTGGTAAGATTCCGTGATCGCATGCAAAGAAAATCGAAAATTGCTTGCTTCAACAAATTTACCTTTTAGTTAGGGCAATTTACGAAATTGCCATGCCATGTTTGTACAAAAAATTTCTAATGTAAGATAATGATAAAAATTACAGCAAAATATGTTTTAAATAATAGTTTTCATTTATATCTAGGGTCATTCGACAATACAATTTACTTCCAGAGGAATATTCTGAACGGCAAAACATATTTTTGAGAATTCTTAGGGATGGCATTTTTACAATTCATGTTGCTTTTCAACACAATTTTAAATTTGCATCTGAGAATTTCCATGGCATTTATTAACAGGTTCTTTTCCCAATATTAAAACGTCCTTCTGCCGTAGGCCCTCTTAGCTACTTGCAGAGCAATTATTCAAATTTTCGTAAGAAATTCCGCTAATTTTTCCTCAGTACTGGGATGCAAATGCTATTTGTTTTTACCTTATGTCCTCTTTTTACCAGTTCTTCTGCAATGGGATCCATTGCCATTTTATGACTTTTTGAACTAAAAACAGTTGCAAATAAAATATTGTATGAGTTAACACCACTAATGAATAAAATTAAACCAAGGATCCATTTAGATATTCCAATTTTCAGAACCATTTTCTAATTCAATTTAAAAAAACTTTGAAGTCCCAACAACACGAACTGAGAAACAACAAAAAAAAATAACAATTATTGCAAGACAAAAAACAATAGACACATTTTTTGTTAAAATACATTAACATTTTTAATGTAAACATTTAACTAGAAATAGTAAAGAAAGAAAAAGTTTTAGAAGATTAAAATAATAAAGTTTTACCTTCTTGGAATGAGTTGAAACAAGTGTTGCGAATTGGCAAAATTTTCCAAAAGAAAGTAGGCTATTTTTGTGTGTGAAATTCCAACACCAACATTTCAAATTTCACAATCAATCTGTTTCAAAGTTGTAATTACCAATTGGCTTTTGATATTTGTGTACAATTTCCCTTCACTTTTTGATTAGATTTATCTTCATTTTGATAACATAAGTTGACCCCGACGATAGAGAATAATTTATTATATCTCAAATGAAGGGTCCCTGAGAAAATTTAACGGTCGAGGAAACCACTAGACCTGTTTTTGTTTTTTTTAAAAAAAAAGAAATCGGCCTAATATCTAGCCTACTCTATGTGCAATTAAAATTTATCAAAAGTATATTTATTTTGTTTATGTTATAGAGAGAAAAATAAATCTTTAAGTGGAAATAAATTTGACTATAAAAAGTTTATCTAGAAAAGAACTGTAATAGAAATAATAAAATTCGAAATATGGAATTACAACAACAATAACAAATTAATAACGAGTGTAAACGAACCTATAGCTCTAATTGTCCGTCTCTGAAAGGTTCAAAATTAAGAGAAACTTCTTGAATGTTTCTTAGATCCACCATTTTAATGTTGATATCTTTCAAAATAAGCTTTTTGTGTGAGTTTGAAATTGGCCCAAGTTGAAGCAAACAATATTTTTTTTTAAATTTTTTTTGTCTATATAAAGTTTATTTGGAAGGATATCCTAACTATGGAAATAAATATCATTATGTGATTTTGCTACTCTTCAAGTTTCTAAAACGCTTTCTAGTTTCTGTTAATTTTGCTTTTTACCAAATACAGAATAATCAAGAGTTCGAAAATAAGCTGTTCCCACACCATATGTTCTTGTCTATGTATGTTATTTCCTATTAAAAAAAGCAACGCAAGTTTACAGCAAATATCAAATTTATCGAAGTTTCTTAATTCTGTGCACTCGAGAGATGGTCTCAGACAAAGAAAATAATTTGTAATGTCTTATCACAAAAGATTACGTATCCAATTATATTAATCACTAATTATCAGCCGTATTTCATTAATAACGATCCAAATACATCTGTCACATTCAAGTATAAAGTATTTCGAAATAACATATAACATGCATATGCTAATTGTATTTGTAAAACAAGAGTCACGGAGAAGACTCATTAGTGTCATCATTTTCAAAACACTAACCTCCTACTATGCATACTTTCAATAACTTATAAACATTCGTACAAAATCAATCAGTTCTGTTTTCATTTGTGTTCGTAATGTTGTTTTGTAATAAACAAACTTTGCAAGTTTTCTCAAAACAAAAGCAATTGCAAGAAATGCTGTAAAAATGGCGATCGCAACGACTCAGCCTCACTCACTAAGGCTATTATGGTAGAGAGTAAGAAATATGGAAAAAAATTGACATTTTTCTGCACCACTTTTCAAATGATTTGCAACATCATGTCGGACAATGTAATCGAGCCAGTAAGCCTAGTATGTCAAAATCAAAAAGCTAACACGGTCCAAATAAACAAGGTCTAAGTTTCTGAGGGCCGCAAAAAAACAAAAATTTCAATATTTATTGAAACTTAAGTTTATTTCAAAAAGTACAGTAGAAAAAAGAACAATCGCTTTAGAAATGTAATAATGCCAGCAGCACAAAATGAGAATTATAATATGTTTCAAAGGTGAGAAAAAGTAGTAAATGGAAGAAAAAAAAGTAAGTAAAAATCTATAAAAGTAGTAGTATACATGTAGTAGTTTTGAAATTTTAAAATTTGTATTAAAACTTTTGTTACATACCGTTATATTGGCTGGGCGGGCCACAAACATATTCGTTGTGGGCCGCGAGGTTGACATGCTTGCAGTAAGCTATAGTTTTCGAAGGACGTTACGGTCTGTCCTTTAAAAACTTGGCCGCCCGTTCGGCATTCTTCTTATATCTCCTTAAAATAAGACGAAATTACTAAAGAATTATTGTCAATAATTTAATAAAAACGATAAGTCAGAAAGTTTTAGCTATTACTTTGCGTCATTTAAAATCTTTGTTATATTTTACCTAAAAATTCCTCCACTGTGTCTTCTATTAGATGGTTTTACCAAAACCTGCATTTATGACATCGGCCATATATTGCTTTCTTGTTTGGCAGCTAACGGTATTCCGAGCAACGAACCAGCTTCTTGTCTACCTCCATGAGTTATAAACAACTTCAAATTTGGATGAGCTAAATTTATTGTAAAAGAAACGTTAGCATAAAAGTAGCATTTTTGGCCATTGTCCATTCTTTTGTACGTAAAACATCATTTTGAGGAGGGGGTCGCGCCATTTTTTTTTTGTCTTATCAAAAAAGTTTGGAGACCCACTGGTCTATGCAACCAAGTACTGTGTAGCCTAATCTGTAGCGAGAGAACGACCGCAGTCTTCATTGGGACTATACTGAACCCAACATTTCTATTCCCGCTTATTCAATTTACTTGCAATGAATTTTTGAAGTTGCAATGTTATGTGCAACTATAGAAACACCTCAATGAATTGCAATCTGAATCGAATCGTCTTCAATTGTGATAACGTTTCAGGCATGCAGTGCACACTCGGGGGAGGAAATGAAGACTCGTTTAGGTGAGGTCCATCAGAGGCTTTCTATGCAATGCGCCGGGACCTAATTTTAAACGGAATCCTAAATTAAAAAAATAGTCTGTTAACCAAATGTTAATTTTAATTAATAACTATAATTTTATTGTGGCAAGAAGCAAAATCGATGTACACAATTCTCATTTGAAATCCAACAATAATAATGTTTGAACATCATTCACTCTAGAAAAGAATAAAGAACAGATTTTCTAACACGGTTTTTATGTCTTTTTATGTTCTTTCCGAATAAAAATTCACACACTTGCATGCAGCAGTAAAAAAAAAACAAAGATCACTGCTACCACACACACACAAAATCCTGTTGTGTCCGACGATTTTAATGTTTAGAAACTTCAAAAGAAGAAGAAATGTCACAGGTTTTTTCTCTCACAATTATCCTTCTCGTTAATACGAAGAATGAATCTCCTATTTAGAAACGGATTACGAGAGATGAATGCAAAGTCTTTCTTTCCCGCTCATACACCGAGAAAAACACGAGGAATCCTTTTTTCGTTTCTCGTTTTCTCCATGTGTTGTTAATGATGATGACGCTGGGTTACACCAGTGCAAATTGTCTTAAGAATCAAAATCGGGTTATGGCACTGACAACCCTTCCCCCCCCCCCCCTCACGCATACTTCTTTTTTTTTTTGGCTGAAAACAAAACTTAACATAAGTAGAATCAAAACATTCACACACAATTATCGTTCCAAATAATTTGTTTTGCTGGCCAACACAGTGCGATAAACCCATCAAACAAATGAAAAAGTTTTCTTAAAAATTTAAGATATTTTTTTATGAACAGTTCATTTTCTTGTCAACACCTGATTATTTTTGCAGTTTCAGAAAAGCAACGACATTAAAGAGGAATTGAAAGTGTCTTAGAAACTAGAATCACTTCATAGTACTTTCATATAGATATATTTTTCAAATGGATAAAAATTTAAAAAATATTGTTTGCTCGCTTGAAGTTGGGCCATTTTCAAACTGACATAAAAAGCTAATTTTAAAAGATATCAACATTGAAAATATCCTCGTAATTGATTGAGCTACCCTTCTAGTTTCTAAAACACACATTCAATTTGCTCACCTGAAAGAGACAGAAACAATCAGGAGTTCGAGAAGCGCCATTTTCACTTTAAAACGAACTTAAAACGAAGAAAGAGAGAGAGAGAGAGAGAGAGAGAGAGAGAGAGAGAGAGAGAAAGGAAATAATTAATACACCTCCAAGTTTCGTAATAATTATGTTAATAATGTACAAGTGGTAATGTTATATTTGTGTCGTTGTTGTTTTTTTATACATGAATACACAAAAAATTGTTGCTCATTTTCTTTCGGGGCCACCTTCCCCCTCTTCCATCCATCCTGTTTCAAAGCTTAATTTAAAGAATCCTCTGAACTATTTCAATCATCGATTCCGGAATGTGACGTTTTTAAGCTTATTTTCTTCTTTGTTTTTGTATTTCATTCACAATTGCTCAAATAGGACAACTATAATTCTTCTGTAAAAATCAACTTCCATCATTCAACTTCGATTTGCCTTCGACCTCTTTCTCTCGTCAACCCGCAACGAGAAATCTAAAATCTGGCGATAGTTTTCCGAAAGAAAGATGAAAATCAACACCGTCGTCGTCACCATTTGTGTTGGAATCGAAAATGAAATTAATAGCTTTACAAACAGTTGTGAATTGAAGAAATTATTGTTCATGTTCAGGTGTTAAAAGATCTGCTGTGAATTTCATTTGGTAGTGAATTTCACCGAGATATTTTTTTTTTGCCAATTATAAGAGTGAAGAGTGGACGTGGACGACGACGACGCCGCCTCTAAAAACCGATCGTGTGTGGTTGTTTTTGTGATAAACATAACGTCATCTTGACCACTTTATAAAAACCCTTTCGATTTCCAAAAAAACTGAAAAGTAAACCGGAGATTTTCAACAGTTACTTATTTACACGTGTTGCAATTTTCTGCGTCGTCATCGTCAACCGCACTCCTCCTTGATCCTACTCCTCCGGATGCGTGCGACACTCACTGGATGATGATAACTGCTGTCGTTGATGATGTTTGCCAAATACACTGGATATACATTTGGTAATTAGGTGTGTGTGTATATACAATTATATATATACTTAGAGGTTAGGTCTCCTCCCTCTTCTTCGATTCTTTCTAACTCGTCCCATTGACTCTAAAGTATCGAACAACTCGAACTACAACAACCGCTACTTCCGGCCTTACTCTTTTGCCTTTGGTCTGAAACGACAAAAATTCACATGCAAATATATAAATACGGACGGCAATGTACGAGACGACTCCATAAAAGAGCGCAAAACTCAATATGGCGGCGGCGGCAGCGTTTCTTCAAATTGATTCCGAAATTTATTAAAAAAAATTCTAATAAAACAATAAAACTTCAAAAAGATTTTTTTAAAAACTGAATCAAATCAAATCTTTTTACTCAAACTTCAAAAATATTACCGATTTCAGTTAGCGCTTTCATTTTTGGAGAATTTTCCCACATTTATAGGACAATTTCAAAGTGCAAAACGCCCAAGTTCAATTTTTTTCAAACTTTAAACTGTCAATCTTCTATTTCTCTCCAAACGATTTCAATTTCTTCATTAACATTTGGCTTCTCCTCTCCAAACAAACAGTTAGTTATCAGTAAGTTAGTTTACCTTGCGAGTTCGGTTCTGGCAAGTTCTCGCGTGGTACCAGATGCATTACCGTCGTCTTTCCCATCGGTAAGCCGAGAGCTAAGTAAATGAGAACGAAAGAGAAAACCGTCGCTGTTTATATTTCTTCTTTCTCTCTCTCCTAGGTTATTTTCATATAAGTTACCTCCCAACGTGACGTTTCCGTGAAGAAACCTTCCCTGATAGATTAACCGCAGAATTTCTGCTTTCGAAACGGCTTCGTCCGTCCATTCTACAAAGGACAACAAACACGCATGATAAAAATCAAGAACACGGACGGAACTTCCGATTCAACTTCACAACAATGCCTATCATTTCAAACTACATTTCAACATTTTTAAGTTTGAAAAGTTACTCTGCAAGCAGCCAAGAAGGCCTTCAGCAGAGGGACAAAAGTTCTATGGCAACAGCCTGTGAAATGCATTTTCCAGACCCAGTGACAATTGCAAAGTGTTCTCAATTCCAGAATGTATAAGATCAGATGAGGAGAACAAGGTAATTCCATTGTCATAGACACCATTGCTAGGATTCCGACAGAGACAATTGTAACCTTGACGACGTCAACGGTTGGAGGTGGAGGCAGAGGATGTATTTTATGTATTTCTTTCTTTTCTTTGGAATGTTTGGATCTCCAAAGGCCAGTAGTTTAACCGCTCATTTGTTTCTACTTTCGTCGTTGCAATCCTCCTCCTTCTCCTCCTCCACACGTCGTTGCTCCGCCTCCTCCATGCACTGCTAGCCTCCAACCCTTACGCGTCGCCATAGTTGCAATCGTGCCTGCAACAAGACAAAACAACCCTACGAACAAGTAATATGATGACGACGAGATGAAAACCTTTTAACACGAAAAAATCGGATGACACACACTTCTACATTTTTACATGTGATTAAGTTCTATTAATCAAGTTTCTAATTAACTTTTCAACTTGTGCATTTAAAATGCAGAATAACCACAGTTTACCACTGAGTTCCAGTAATATGTTTCACACACATCAAAGTTATCTGAAGAAAAACATGTGACACCCCTGGTCCCCCGCTTCAATATGTATGCTCCCCCACCCCCCTTTCTTAATAATATAATAGTTATAAACTTATAATTAAGATTCATTCTTCAAAAAGAACACTTTCTCCCTTCATTTTTCCTTTCCTAAAGAGAGAAATAACCAAGAGTTCAAAAGAGGCGTTTTTTTTTTCTTCAGATTATTTTGTTAGCAAAAATCCCGTTTTATTGTTCCGTTCAATTAAAATGGGTCAAACAGATTATTATTATTATTATTATTTAGTACGCGTTCAGAAGAACGCTTTGTTTGAAATATTAAATAGAAAAGGGGGGGGAGGGCAACCCTCGGTGCCCCACCCCCTCGATATGAAGCAAAGGGTAGCGGGTCGGGTTGCTTTTTGCTCACCTTGTGGCCAATTGTCGAACACGTGCTGCGCTATGTCCGCAGCAGAGTCATTGTTGCAGAAGACGTATTCTTTCGTTTTACCGCTCACCAAAATCAATCGCAAATTGATCTGAAAATCACACATACAGAAAACAGAATTATTTTTCAAAAATAAAAACCCCTTCTCTTTTCTTACAGACTAGAAACATACATTTTGTCAAAAACAATTAAAGAGTATCAGCTCTCCAAATATTATATACAAATGTTTTGTTTTCTTCTTCCGGATTATATCTTGACTTTCGGTAATCCGAACTAGATCTGGTCCTGATTAGTCCGTGACGCCCAAGACGAGCTTCATAAAACTAACATTAGCAGCAGCACTGACATAGACAGCGGCCTAAGCACAATCCGGGCCCCCCACCTCACAATGGGGCTTATTATGTGTGACAGAGAGGCCCTAATAAACCAGATGCGGTGGATGGACCTATTTCTCATCTTGATCAACAAAATACTGCGAAAAAAGACTTGCTCCCGCTGCTGCTGCACAGGTGTGTCCACACCGCATGTAGTTAGTTTGTGCCACGAAACATGCACATGTTCCTCCGCGCCGCACTCGTGTTATGACACATTTCCGACGCAATTTCAATCACTTCATGCAGAGCTATATATTTATTATAAGCAAGTCTTCTTTGCGGTATGTTGTTGTTGTTGCATCCCAAGTGAGGTTTCATGCATCCTTGGCGTGTGAGGAGCTAGCTGCCTAATCGATGACGAACATGATGAAAACAACAGATTGTGTGTGTGTGTTTGTAGAACAAGTTTTTAATTTTTTCATTAGATTTTTGTTCTTCTTCTTCTTGGGTTGAGTTTGACTAAAATGACGTCACGGTTGTTGCCACGTTGACATGACAACCACAGAGAACAGTATTGAAACAAAGTGGGTGACCTCAAAATACATTAATAATAATAATAAAAAACGAGGACAAGAAAAGCAAAGTGATGATGATGATGATGATGATGATGATGATGAATCTTGATTAATTTCGAACCAACCAACATTTGGAAACAACTAAATAAAACGCTTAAAATACTAGCGTTAGCCGATTAGAACTAGCAGAGCGCATGCGCATTACCATCTTACCGTTTTATATCGGAAAACTAACCTAACCAAACGTATAGTGAACGTCTCATCGGCAGTTTCTATTGGCGATCAATAGATGGCGCGCTGCTAACGCAAATCTGCAATCACTTTCCTATATAAACCGACAAGATGGTAATGCGCATGCGCTCTGCTAGTTCTAATGGATCTAATTGGCTAACGCTAGTTTAAAAATT
This sequence comes from Brachycybe producta, assembly GCA_036925085.1. Lineage (NCBI taxonomy): Eukaryota > Metazoa > Arthropoda > Diplopoda > Playtdesmida > Andrognathidae > Brachycybe > Brachycybe producta. Next base: position 74,675 of record JAUPFP010000138.1, on the reverse strand, counting down.
ACAATAAGTTGAATAAGCAGAGTTCTTCTTCTTCGTTCGCTCTCTCATCTCATTTTCATTATTTTTTAGCATATATTCGTAAAAAGGAAAACCTGAAAAATGCAAATTATTTATAAAACCTCCTCACCTAGAGACTACGCCCCTACTGCCCCTAGGTCCCCAATACCCTAGTATGACTAGCCGTACTCAATGTGAACTCATTTATTAAACAACAATAATAAATCGATTGTGTTTCATCGATTGATTGGAAACGCCGATACAAATACTGTGTCATTTGTGGAAAATCGTTTTCGACATCCAGACATTTGTACTCATCAATAATAATCCATATTCAGTCAATTGAAGAAATTCGATCGGATTATTACTGAAATTACATTTTCTGAGAGAAACAAGGGGGAGGGTGGGCAAGCGACCCACCGATTATCTGCTGATAAATAAAAGAAGAAAAAAAGCTGATACCAAAAATGACATTTATCCATATTGAACTTAAGTCAAAACAAAACAAATTTTCTCTTCTTTTCGGCCCTTTTTTTGACCAAAAGGGCCATGAAAAACCCCCAATTTTCAATGTTTTCTTATGAAAAGGAGGAGGATTTCATTTTTGACAGAAAATCCACTCCTCCTTACACAATATAACACATATAATCTACTTTAAAATATAAACATGTTAAGTGTGACGACACACACTAAAAGTCACTATACTTAACTTAGTTTCTTTTACGACTCATTCATACAATAATTATAATGGATATTAATAAAATTATTATGGACAACACTGGAAAAATAGAAAACCAAAATGTAATTCTAGACATTTTTGTTTGTATTTTACAGGTAAATTTTTTATCAAATTATGTTATTTTTTTACATGAATTTTTTTAGAAAAATCAAAAATACATATTAGAATGTGTAAAAATGTCTTAATAATTAATTGTGTTTAATTATAATTATTAGTTAAAATTTATAAGAAATAATCTAATTTTTTAAGCCATAAATAACAACCATAAATAACAAAATAAAATCCTAAAAATGACCAAACAATCAATCAGTTTTTAGTCATTTTTATTAGGGTTTTCATTAATTTTAGCTATTTTTTTCTTCTCCATCTCTATGGGTAAAAGCCTTTTTGTGTGACTAATTCGGACACAAAAACATTATTAATTATCTCATTCAAACGGATATTGTTTTAAAGAAAATACTTCGGCAGAGACTAGAATAGTAAACGGAACGAGAGAATCTACTTTTTCTGTTTTCTTTTACAGAGAATCAAACATGAATTTCACACACTTTGTGTATGTGTGGTTTCACAACACAATAATTAACGAACAGAAGCAACCCCCCAACCCCCTGTAATATCATCATGATTCGGTGCAAAAAACAAATAGGCTGATGATTTGCCTTTTTTTTTTCAGAGCGATTGTGATTTCTTCCCTAAATAGGGGGTTCTTCGTTTCCGATTGCACCTCTCGTGTGATAACCAATCAAAAGACACTTTTTTTCTCTCTCTTCTTAATGAGAATATTAGGCCTAATGAGAGACGGATGATGTCGTGTCCTTGAAAAAACAAAAAACAAGAGAAAAATCACCAACACGAAACAACAAAACACTTTTATTTCTAATTATTAATTAATAATAATATTTCGTAATAAATAATATAATAAGAACATTTATTTCAAGTTATAATCTACATTTAGAATTAATTTTCAGAAAAATATTTCAAACAAATAAGATTATTGGTAGAAATGAAAAAAGTGACGACATCTTTCTTGAAATCGCGAAACGAAAACAATTAAAACATTAATTGGTTGTTTCGTCGTCGTTTATTTTATTGTTTCGTTGGATTAATTCATTTCTTAAATATAAATTAACACAAAAAAAAATCCAAAACTTGGAAAGAAAAACTTCTTCGATTCCCGTTAATGAGATTCAAAAAAAAAAAAAAATAGTTAAATTAGTAATTAAGAAATAATTAGTGAAATATTAAATTAACTAATAATAATAAAAGAATAACTAAATCCACTGCCAACAATGGTCATTTCATCAAAACTAAACGGAAAAAAGGGTGTTAGAACCATTAGAACGGCGGCGGTGGGGGATACCTTCTCCTCCCCCTCCTCCTCCTCCTCAAAATGCTAACATATTTTCAACATCTTTCAAAATAAACTTTTCCTGGACACAAACAACATTAGCAAAAAAAAAGCATCTTTTGAAAGAGATATCAACATGACGATTGAACTTGAAGTGATTTGAGAGCTACCCTTCTAGTTTTTAATACACACTTTTGAAGTGTTGGTTTAAAAACAATCTCTTTTTTTTCTGAAACTGATAAATAGTAAAAAAAAAAAAATAGATTTAACGAAGTGAACGATGAAAAATAAGTCGTAATAGAAAAAACGACAAACGTTAAGTCGCGCCACTTGTGTTTTGTGTGGTCAGTTGTGGTGGTCAAGGATATCAATAATACAAATTCCTCCCCCACCCCCAAACACACCCTTCATTAACAGATTGAGACAACAACAACAACAATCAAATAAAAACGTTTAAATGAGACGTGAAAAAACGAGAACAGTAGTTGTTTTTGTTATAAGGTGAACGGAGTTCATCACATTTACAGAAGAACCTAACCCCCCCCCCCCCCATTATGCAAATTATTATTAAAAATCCAATCAGAAAAGATTTCAAATATTGTTTTTGTAGAAAAGTAGTCCGTAAACAACAACATTGCCAATAATAGATGACCTTCGTTGGACAATAAATTGACCCTGGATTATATTAACTTCAAATAAAACCTATAAAAATGTGTCTAATTTTTGGGCGTCTTCTTCTCCCAAGAACCAACCAACCTAACCGCGCCATTTAAAAACAGCCGATTCTTCAGTCAATTTAAATAATTTATGAACAAGCTAGATGATGATTTTCGAGAGAAACTAGAAATTTAGATACTAGAAGAGTAACTGAATCACGCAAGAATAGAGAGATGGATATTTTCACGTCAACCGATATTTTTCAAAACTAACTTTTTTTTAAGAGAAAAATGAACTTAAATTTTCAACTCGCATAAAAAGTTTATTTTGAAAGCATGATGAATGAAAACACTTATCTGATTAAGCTACCCTTCTAGTTTCTAAACCGAAGTTCTCACACACACGCCCCCTCCCCCTTTCCTTCTCCTCGTACCAATGTTGCTTCCAAAGAAATACTTTTTTTTTTCTTTCCTGTTTTCTTTTAACAGTTTATACCGTAATTTAACTAATTAATAAGCTTTTCTTTACTTTTTTTTCATAATAATTATTTTGAGGATGTTGTTGTTGCTTCAGAGCAAAAGCAAAGCAAAATTAGTGCAGAAAATGTTGTCAACGTCTTAAGCTTAGGAAAGGAGGTGGGCACATGGCCGCCCCACATGAAGAACGACGAGATATATTTTTAATTTTCACCTTTAATCTAAATGGGATAAACGAAAAGAAAAACTGAAATGACGAAGAAGAATTTCATCCAACTTTTGTTTTCAGGGTTTTCCCTCGTTAAAAATATATTTAAAAGAAAGAAAATAAAACGACTCCTGCCCCCAAGAAAGATTATTATTAAAAAAAGATGAATTCATGAATGATAAAGTAGAACTCGTTATAAATTTTGTATTCTCTCTCTCCCTCCTCCCTCTATTTTATGTCATTTTTACAACAAAAAAAACACAATTTTCTGAAATCCTCAAAACTAACAAAAAAGAACCCACCACCAAAAAATTCAATTATTATATAAAACACAATTTTCTACTTGTAGTAATAATAATAATATATAAATTCGCCACTTTTATTTTAAACAGGAGAGAGAGAGAGAGAGAGAGATTGTCATCGGAGTAATAAAAATAAAAGCGGCAAAAGTAGTTAAATATTCACAAACAAAAAAAAATAAAGACAAGTTTTTCTTCTTTTTTTTAAATTAGAAATTTAGAAAAGGTGAAATTAGCCGCCGCCGCCCCCCCCCCCCCCCCTCCAAAAAAAAAAACTAAACCTCGAGTTATTTAACAGAAAGATAAGTCAGTCAGTCAATAAATTAAAACGAAACCTCCTCCCCCTCTTTTTACAAAATTATCTCAGTTTTTAATCCCTGTTTTGGTTTTAAAAAAAAAATCACTCTTTATTATATGTACAGGATGTTCCCAATTAGCGACCTACATACAGCCCATGGGTCGGTGGACTTTTGTAAAAGCCCACCGGGGCTGGCATTATGTTAAAGGCCCATGGGCCTCGTAGGCTGGGCCTGGTAAAAGTCTCATGGGCTGGGCTTCAATTTGTTGCACATTGTCTTTTTTTCAATACTCTCTCTCCCGCTCTCCCTACGAACAACATTCTCTTCATAAAAGTGAGGTGAAGCAGCGGCGGCGGGCCATGTGTCCGTTTGTTGTCACGTGACCATTCAATAGATTTCCATATATTCCCATTTATTTCCATATATAAATGACATTTTCTTACACACGGTACAGCAATCCCATTGTGTAAATATAAGCTGCTGTTACGTAACAAACAAACCTAAACGAAAAATCCATGTTTGACAAAATCCAGGAGGAAAAAAAAACGCCAAAAGTGTGGTGAAAAATCGTCTACTTTTTTTGCTTAAAATGTCATCCACTTTGTTTATAATTATGTTTGTTCAATTCTATTGTGTTGTAACTGAAAAACAATTCGAGCCCCCGCCCCCTTCTATTGGGCCACCCCCCTCATTTTTGGTTACAATAATACGAAGTGGAAGAGCCACCATCCTTCATTTCTTCTTCCTCTGTCCCAATAGATATATTTTGTTATCTTGACCTCACACCTAACCATCTTAATTATTATAAAGAAAACCTTGCGCGTTCCTATAAAACGTAGGCCCAAATCTTGTTAATTCCCTAATGTGATCTTAACAAAATTGGTTTAGAAAAAAAAAGATGACGACGACAATTAATGCTTAAATGTCATTAAAATGCAAAAAACGTCCATCAAATTCTAATAATATAAATTCTTTAAGACGTTTTTACGTTCTAAGGAACAAGGAACCAAGAAGAAGAAGAAATCTTTTTGTACGAATTTCTTCTTTTGGGTGTAAAACAAACAACACCCTAGGCCCGGGCCTAATTCAGTAGGAACCATCATCATATTATGAATTTATAAAAAAGTAAAACAAAAAGTTGGATTTTCAGAGAACAAGGTGGCGCTGCTGCTCGTGTTGGTAGACCCGGAAACCCCCTCCCCCCAAAAAAATCAATTTCGGAAGTTAACTTTCGATAATTAAAAACCATTCGAATGTAGACAAAATGTGGTACTCATAACATACAATATTATATGCAACTGTGGGCCGGCCATTAGTACTTTCCGTTGGCCCGTTCTCTTTTCTTATGGAGGAGGAGGTTAGGTTAGTTAAAAGGGGGAGGGGGGAAGGAGGGCGTGATTCACATCCTTGAAAAAAATACACACCGCCGAGACCTCGAAAACTAGTTACGACGAGTTCCACCATTTTAAATGGCAAATCACGAAAAGAAAACCTTTTTTTCTTTTCTTACTTAAAAAACAGAAATCGTGACGCAAAAAGATACAGAGTGTAACACAAATATCTCAACATTTTATTAAGTTATTACTCTTAAGTTTTTACAAGTTGAATAATTTTCACCCAATAGAAACAGGGTTAATGAAGAATTAAGTTTTACAAATATTAATCAATGTTTTCGTTAAAAGTTCCAGAGCCACCCAACTAGTAAAACGGTTTTTGTAATAATGTCTATGAGGAGGAGGAGGAGGTTACGCTTGTCTCACCCTGCACCCTGAGAGAGAGAGGTGAATTTGGCCCACAATTGGCCTAAAGCCAGCGTCCAAAACGAGAAAAAAGAAATAGTAATTCACGACAACCAACAACTTTGGAAACTTTTTTTTTTTGTTGTTAAGAGTAGTTGGGGAAAAAAAAAATCCTGACATTTTCACCTTTCACCACTGACTACTTTTTACGACCGCCCCCCCCCCCCCTCCTACTCGTTCTTTCTTTCTAAATTCTAGAATAATCCACTTGAGAAGAAGAAAAAACCCTCTTTGAACCAATGAGAACGAACTTATAAAAATCGTTTCCCCCCCCCCCCCGGAAGTGGAAACAAACACCTTTTAGTTGTTGTTTTTCTTATTATTTTATTGAAATCAATAAATCCTCTCTGTTTATACTTAAACTGGTTGGATTATCTCACGGAGTGAACGCGTTTGCCGCCAATTATGGAAATCCCTTTTTTTTCCACCATCAAACCATAAGGTAAAATATTGGACCCCCCCCCCCCCTACAACTCTCATCCCGGTTTACCCCCCTTCTCAATAATTTGCATATTACGCGCATAGAAGAGTTCCCCCCTTCCTCCTCTTCAACGTATTCGGTTGTCATGACAACCGGAAAAATAAAGGGGGGAGGAGGAGAGAGTGTAATAACAATTTGTGTGACTTTGTGGTGAATATAATCCATTGGGAGATCGGTAAAATAAAAAGGATTTAACCCCCATTTTTCACTATATCTCTCTCTCTCTCTCTCCCTCTGAGTCTCTCAGCTGATCCTTCGCCACCCAAACACAAACACAGACAAACCCAGGAACCGAAATCCTATCCCGTTTCATCTTCTGTGTTCAAAATGAATTGGTTGTCATGTAGTATATAATTGGCCATTTATTAAATTGATAAGTTGGTATCTAATTAAAATTTTAAGAATGTCCCACCATTTTACGCTGAAGAAGAAGATTCCTTCTTTCATTTTCTCCACAAACAAAACCCACCGTCTTTTTTCTAATAAAAAAAGGTGTGAATAATAATTTTAATGCAAAATTTGCTTCCTCTCTTAAAATCTGGTCAAATATCGTCCATTTCAGGTTTAGATTTCTCGCTTGTTTTTAAATGTTTTACACACGAAGGTCAAACAATTGTTGAAAGTTTCCCTTTTTCATTGAATTCTCTTTGTACTTTGTGTCCTTTAATAATAATAATAATAATAATAATAATAATAATAGCGAGCAAACACGACGACGACGAACCAATTCGTATTATTAATAAATCACACACCTGTAACAAAAACCCCACCCATCTCTTTCGTGTCTATTCAAACCCGGGTTAACAACCATCACTGAGTGACCACTTTTGGAAAGTTGAATCCTAAACCCCCCCCCCCCCCCCCCTTCCCTTCAAAATGAAGAGAAATTTGAAGATGTTTTAGAAACTAGAAGGGTAGCACGCAATCACTTATAAGGATATTTTTCAATGTTGATGATATCGTTCAAAATAAGCTTTTTATATAAGTTTCATAATGATCCAATTTTTTATGCAGACGATGAGATAACATTTTAATTTTTGTCAATAAAATGTGTTTAAAGATAACGTAACAACGAATGCATTTCGTTACAAATTTAGCTTTTTTTATTATTGGTCAATTATAAGAAGCGCCTTCATCACCACCTAAATTAAATGTGTTTAAGGGTTATTTAACGAGTAGCCGAGACTGCAATTAATTGAAGACATTCACAGCAAAACATGTTTAATTTGAAATAAAGAGAAGCGTATTCATTAGTTGTACCCGGACCCCCCCCCCCCCCTCTTCTCCCCCAAATCCCTCCTTTAAACGATTGAAGAAGGGTCCACACCACACACACACTTATTGAATTCCGTTTAAAACAAACGACTAAAAACACAATCGGATGTCTGTCTCAATAGAAAAACGTCTAAAATGTGCAATTTGTCATTGAATCAGAATTATCGTCATTTTGTGAGTGAGTGAGTGAAATACGAGACGAGTGTTATTGATTGAGAGAAAAAAAAAACTGAAAAGAGAAAGAGATGGGGGTTATGCTGACGTCGGCTGTGACGTCATTTCAGTGTACACTATAGAAACACACAGCTCAGAAGTTTCTAATGAAGCGGAGAATCGAATGGAGGCCACAAATACAATCGGACTCAAAAGTACGACGGCTGCAGCGGCAGCCGAAAACAACAACAACAACGCCGCCAAACAATGCATTATTACATTTTATTGGCATTATATTAACTTTCATTCTCGTTTAAAATTAAAAGATTTTTACTTTTAAGATTTGTTCCGTTTTCTCACCGGAATAAACGAAAAGAGGGGAAATCCCAAGATGCATTTTTTCGTCGTGCACATTCGTAAGAGAAGAGAAACGTCAAAACAATAGCAGCAATTACACATTACAATTGTCCCGTTTAACCAAAAAATGCAACGAACTATTCCTCCCCCCCCCCCCTATATGTAAATGCAACCTCAGTTTAAACCCTTCTGACGTCATTCAAACAACAAGAACTGCTCAATGAATCCTTAAACTCTTAGTTTGCACACAAATGAAAAATTGAAATCTCAATTCGTTTTTAATCCATCTTTCTTATGAAATCTAATAATGTTTTTTTTTTCTGTCCTATTTTTCTCGCTTGAAACCTGATTCATCAAAAAAAAAAAAAAAAAGATTAAACGTCGTGTCTTAATTTGTCTTCATTGTTTACAAATGAGAGAAAAACGTTACGATTTTTAACGAACACTTCTTCCTTCCAACCGCCCCCCCCTTTTTCAACGAAAAAAAGGACCAATCCCCTGTTAACGGTATCTTCTAATATAATAATTATATTACATTTGAAGTAACTGTAACTTAAAGATAAGATTAGGTTGGGGGGTGGCGGCTAATATATAAAATCCTGTTATTCAAAATGAAGAACTTCAAAGAAGAAAATAACACTTTCAAAAGTAGAAGAGTTACGCCTGAATCACACATGCGAGGAAAATAAAACACGCTGAAATCCAGAAATCCGAATAAAGTTTCAGCTATATAATTCTGCTTTCCGTTCACGCGCAGAATAGAAATAACACGTGAAGAACATTTTTGAGTTTCTATCACGTAGAAAAGGAGGAACGCCATAACACCCTGAAGAGCGTAAAGAGTGTCGTCAAAGTAGTAGTGAGGGACTCCTGTAGTACTCAGAGCAAGAACCACTCCGTCCGCGTTCAACATGAAAAATCAACAAATAGTGCGCCCAATTTCAGAATTAAAAAGGAAAGTAGAAATAAGAAAAGGAAATTCTCAACTTCAATGCGTCCAACCGCACCTTCACCACAGTAGAAATAAGGCTAGAGACATTCTTGGGCGGCGTCTTTGGTGTTGTTGTTGCGACCGAAATCTTGCGGAATCAAGTTACTCAAGAGACTTCTATGGAGGAGCAGCCATTTTGAAAAGGATTAGAAAAGACATTTTATCATAGAAGTCTATGGAAACTTGTGCACATGCGCATACAAAATCGGTCACAAGTTAAGGGCTGTTTCCCTCTTCCGTATTATCTCCTTATATTCTGTGACATCACAAACAAGAAGAATCAGGAAAAGAAATTCCACATTCGTTTATCCTCCCCCCTCCCCATAGTCCTTTTAGGACCCAGGGGCCAATTCTTATCATTCGCCTTCTTTTTTAAAAGAAAAAGGCCGACTATCATCAGTGAGTAGTGATTGGCCAAAAAAAAAAAAAAAGGTTGAGGACTTGGTTGAGGTTAGAAACTTAGCACAAGGAGGTTAGGCTTAAAGAAAAGAAAAAAGACCCATAATCACTCATTATTCACCACCATTCGTGTTTTTGGCATGTCCCGTGGCCATTTTTTTCCCCCAACTAAACAAGTTTGGACCAGCAAACGTTTTTTCACCTACCCTCCTCCTCCCCCTATCCCCCCTTATTCCCTTGGCAATCACAAACGGTTTTACAGCTTTATTCCCTTATTTCTTACACTCGACGGGACGTCCCACCCACCTAACTCAACTGAAGCATAAGAATATTCCTCCTCCTCCTCCCCCTCCCACAAGCACTCTTTTCTTTTTGAAAGAAGGAATTCAGTTTTTAAGAGACCACTCCCCCTTCCCTCTTCCCCTTATTACTTCTATATTAAGGATTATATACATTTTTGAAGCAAACCATCCACATTTCCTTTTTTTTTTTTTGGTTTTCTGCCTTCTCATCCTCCTCCTTTCCTCTTTTTACATTTTTTTTCAGCTTTTCTTTTCTTAAATTATTGGCTGCCAAATTCTATTTCTCAATGTGTTTGAAATGTTCGGTTTTGAACATTCAACTTTGTGTTAGAACACACTTGGCGCGTTAGTTTCTCTCAGTCTGTGGACGGAATTAAGAAAGAACATATTTGAATCACTAACTAACAAGAGAACAAGAAAACACTGAAAACGGAGGGTTTTTTGGGGGTGGGGGAGAGGGGGGTGGGTGGGTGGTGAATAATAAATGCTGACTAAATATGAATTTACAAGTTTAATGACCGACCGCCATTCGATCAAAGGTGAAAACACACGAACGACAAAACAAAACAAAAAATCACTTTTTCTAAACTTGAAATTTAAGAAAATGTACGACGTGACGAAAAATCACTTAAGTCTTGACATAAGCGCAGCCTATGAAATTTGTGAGGCTGGCGGCGGCGTCGTCATTCTCTTCCCTCAACTGCCTGATTAATTATGAATGTCGTCGTCGTCGTGACCATAACCAGAGATTTAATAATGTTTGTATCAAAACTTTATGACTAAAAAATTATTTCATTTTCAACTATTATTATCCAACCCCCCCCCTCTTTCCGCCCTCTCTTTAAATTACAAAACCAAGGAGGAACCATAATTAATTTCAATTACGTATGCAAATGAGATGCAGACCATCATTAAGAGATAAAAATACATGTCCATGACGTCACACTCCGCCCACTATTTCGCCCATCTCAAATACACCAAGTTCGAATGAAACAACAAATGCTCCCCCCCCCCCTAGTAATAGGCCTATTGAACAATTAGAAGTCGTCGAGCGTCAGGTTCAGAAGGTCATCCATACTTTGTCCTCCCTTTCTCATTTTATCCTTTCGTTTTCTCGTTACAAGCGACAACAGAACGAACAAAATGGAAATATGGAAGGAGAAAAGAGGAATCATCACCCCCCCCCCCCACCTCAGTTCCAATAGAGGACACTAATAACAATATTGCGACTTCTTCATCAGATTCTTCATCATCACCTCAAGTTGTCCTCCTTTGATCTGAATTACGATTTATTTGATTTCAGTTTGAAAAGAACACTACTAACTTTCAAGCTAACGATATTTTTAATTGTTGTTCTCTAATGAAAGTGATTGAGCTACTCTTCTAGTTTCTAATTAATTTTGCTCTTCACAGAATTAATTGATCACAGTTCGAGTAGCGCAAACTATTAATTTAGACTCATGACTAAAACACAGGAAGAAAGAAAAAAAACATGTAAAACAACAACACGGTGAAACATTCAAAGAAACCACAGGAAGATGTGAAAACACATGAACCGGAAGTGGAGAGGACCATTTTCGCGCGTTTTTCCACGTTTCTGTACTCTTCCGCGTATTTCGAAGCATTTTCCGTCTTCTTTCATTTTGTGTTTTAGTTCGACCTCAGTAAACCTTTGCAATTATTGACGTTTTAGGAATTTTCATTTGGAAATCCGTTTTCATTTCAAAAATAATCGTCTAAAAAAGCAACTCCTGTCTCTCCCCTTTTTTAATCAGAACTCAAATGGATTCGTCCATCCAAGATGCAAAATTTCTTCTTCTTCCAATCTTTTGTTTTTCTCTTCTTTGGAAACTGTTTTAAAACGAGGAGATTTACATTTTGTATTAGAAAAAAACAAAACAAAAGGATTTTCTTTTCTTCTTGTTGTTCTCCCCCTTCTCCCGCTCCCACCCACAGATCATAATAAAAACGATTTCAATCGGGGAAACAAAATAAGATAACGAATGGAATGTTTGATCGATGACGAATGAATATATATACTGTAAATACAAGATGAAATACATTGAAAAATGATATATAAAGGCAAAAGGGGGGGGGGACGCCCTTCCAAAAAGAGAACAACAACAGAGTATGAGTGATATGGTGGTTGGTGATATATTGAGACTCGTTTTACAACGTTACCTTATCGTTGGGAATTCCTCGAGAGCCCATAACGACAGATCCTTATTTAACTCCTAAATAAGACACTCACTGTCACCACTGAGCACCAAAAAACAACGAAGAAAAGTCTCTTATTATCGTTCTAAGTCGAATTCAGTCGAGTAAAAGACAGAAAAGAGAGAACGGAGGAACGATGATGATGATGATGATGGAGACTAGAAAGACAGAGAGAGAAAAGAGGGTCAACTGAAAGGAGCGATATTCCAAACGAACAAACGCGAGTTCATCACAAAAATTGATACGCACACATCTTACAACATAAATTCCAACTGTTTCAACTATTAAAACCAATAAAAACAAACAAAACAATAGCTACAGAAAAATGCTAAGCATATCATTAAAAACCCCGTTGGAGATACTCAATTGCTGATGCTTCGAATTCAGTGCTGAAGCAAAAATGGCGGATTCGTACTTGGAAAAAAAATAAAACAGCGCCACCTTAACGACACTTCTTTTTCACATTACAGATCCAATTCTCACAGCTTTTATTAAGAACGCGCTCACATTTAAAACACGATTAATCGTAACAATTTGCTTGTGACGTCAGACGAGTTGACGACAAATTTAAGCTTGAGTCATTTTCTCTAATAATTAAACGTAAGAAAAGAATGGAAAAAAAATTCGTTAAGCTGTTAAAAACGATTGAAATTATTTCTTTTGAATCGGACTAAGTGAGTGATAATTGTAAATTTCATATCACGTCCTATGACGTCACAACCTTCTTCCTAAACTACATATTAACATATTGGCATAATAATAAAATAGCACGAATGATTTACGCCAGATTACAATTTGTTTTATTTCGTAATGGTTTGGAGTTTTTAACTTTGGAGAAAAAACAAAACAACTTTAATGATAGTAGCCTAAACTGCACTCAAAATGCGACTTTTAATCACTCAACCTACTCGTATAAACCACTGTGAAGAGCATACTGATGAATTCAGCTGATAGCCGTGCTAGCTCTCTACACTACAGAGTAAAATGAACGGGAAATGACGTGACAAATTGACAGGCAATTGTGCCCAGCATTAACATTTCATTTTCTCCGCCCTTTTATGCCGCCTTTTGTATGCTGTCACTCGTCAGATGAAGTAAGAAACCAATTAGAAATTGATGACGTTGATAAAAAGGGCGGAGGAAAAGAAATTTTAATGCTGGGCACAATTGCCTGTGTTAAACTCTGGTTTAATTTTGCTACTATTAAAATGAGTTTTTTTCTTTTTTCTGGTGTGCGCATGCGCGTCGTTTGTTCCTTTTTTACTTCTTTCAATTTAATTTCAGTCACCCCCTCCTACGTTTCACTCTCTCTCCCCCTCCCTCCCCCTTCTACACTTTCCAACCTTTTCCCCTCTCCAATTTAATATCATGGGGTTCTTGGATGGGGAGTGTGCAACATATAATTGACCTTGAGAAACAATGCGGTTCATTTATTCATTCGTTTAAATTTATATAAAATCCCTATTTTCGGTTCGTCTCCTTTTCCTTTTTCTTATTCTGGAACTTGGATTTTGGGAAAAGGAGAAACTAGAAAGTATTAACTAGAAGAGCAACCGAATAACTTGAGGTGGTTTTTAAGTGTAAGAACCGGAAGTTTTATTCCAAATGAGACAAAAGTCATCATCCTACCCCCAACAATTGACAACAATGATTTTTTTCCAAATAATAATAATAAACAAGAGCAAATACCCTCCCCCTCCCTTAAAGAACCTTTATCTGTATGAGCCCTTGCCCATCTTTTTTTGTTGTTGTTTGCTGTGCCTTGGTGGCCAAGTGGTTAAAGCCACGAGTGGTGTTGATCGCCATGTCACCAAGTCATGGGTTTGAATCCCGGTGTTTCCAAAATAAGAAAGGAAACACTTCGGCCACAGAATAAGGGTGGCGATGGTGTTGACAGTGCATCATGAAGAGCATCTGGCTGTGCATTCCAGATGTCTTCCCAGAAATAAATTTTCCTGCTCATGACGTCCAACATCAACCCAAACCGGGAAGCCAGGTCAACACCTATTATGGCTTCCCCTTAACCCTCAATGAGGAGGAGATGGGTTTGTATGGACCTTCTGTGGATTGACATGTCCACGTACATGACTCCTATCTCGATGGAGTACCCACTCATGCCCGTCAGGCATGAGGGGAGGTTAACCTCCTGCACCAGTAACCCCATCTCCTGTGCCACCGACATGCTCATCACCAAAACTTCGGCACCGGTGTTTGACGATCGACTCAACCAGCCGACCATCCATCGACACCAGAACATGCGGTGCCCCTCGCAAATACGCACGGCTTTGCAATTCGGGAATGGGCAACCGTCGTTGCCCGACATCACTTTTCCGAGACTCATCCATTCTCCCGTCCGCATGGGACAGTCGTACCGGATGCTCAGGGGCCTGGCTTCCAGTCTCCACACCGGGAGACCCACCAGGCCTGGGCGACAGCATGGGTGCACCAATGCTCGAAGCCCTCATAATGCATGTAACATTCGGACCTTCCTCCCCACAATCAATGAAGAAAGGTGCCACCCAGCTCTCCAGCTGGGCAAGCGCAGCTTCCAGTGTGGGGCATGGCTCTGGAAACACCCAAAGGGTAATTTCCGGGTCCGCAGACCTAGCCAGAGGCCCCCTGCTTCATGCAGGATACCCACATACCTGGAGACTCCGCCAGCTTTGCCTGGCACCTGAGTTTTTAAGCAATACCGGTCGACTGCAGCTCAGTTCTGCAGAGACCGGTGCCGGTTTGACGAGGGCACGCCCTCATCCTTGGCAACAGGCAGATAGAACGTCTGTCCATCTATTATGGTGGACAGATACTCCCGGCCCTGCAGTACCATGGGTGTTAGACCTGGCATGTACCGCACCACTGGGCTTTCGCCTGGTGAAACTCGAGCAACCTGTCCTTGGGCAACTGCCTTTGGACAGTCCTTCTTAAGGTGACCCATTTGGTTACACCGAAAGCTTGGACATGGTTGCCTACGAGTAGGACCTCCGCCTCCAGCCGTTTGGCTGGACCCTGATGAGGCTGCTGTGGACTTATTTCCACCCTAACTCTGCCGCTTTGTCTTCTTATTCTTATGCCCTCTGGTCTTGGCGGTAGCTCCATCCGATTTGGACGGTGCTGCTGCCTTCGCACCCGAAGAGGTAGAAGTAGACGTAGCAGAGCCCTTGGGCTGTGCCACAGCACCAGAGGCCTTGGCCGTAGCCTTGGTCCCTGGTATCACTCGCTGGAGATTTTGTGCAGGAGAAACATATTTTATGGGAGTCATAATTTTGTTTTGTTTTGACAATGCATATATTTGCAGCATTAAAAAATATTGAAATTGTTGTTGGGTTTATATCAATAGGGTTTTATATTTTCTGGTTTTGACAATGCATTTTCTATGCTGCACTTGGACTCTTGTCTTTCTGCCATAGGCCTTTATGGCTGCTTGCAGAGTAATTTTTCAAATTCAAATACCGTCAAGGTATGGGCAGGTAGTGCTCCCGATGTTAGCATGTCGGCCTTGACAAACATTGCCTCAGCAGTAAAGTCTCTGACTGTCTCAGCCTTGGATCCCCAGAGAAGTCTGAGAATCTCTGGCTGCAGTTTCTTCTTGTATCGAAGGAGTCGACAACTCGTTCTCACCAGGAGAAACTCGTTCAGCCAGCTCAATAAAGTGACAGTAGAATGCCTGGAGCGATTCCGTAGGCCCTTGCTTCATTGCCTCGAAATGGTCGAAACAGGCCTGAGCCTGATTCTTGGTTCCAAAGCGGTGAAGCATGGCCTGCCTTAGCTCCGGCCAGGTCAGGTTTGGCTTGAACTCCACCAAACAGGTGTAATGTTCTTCAGCCGGACCATCGAGCAGGTACGTAAAGAAGCTGCACCGGGCCTCATCTGTCCAGTGCTGAGCCCTAGCTTTGGCTTCGAACTGCCGGAGAAAAGGCGCAATGTCCTCTCGTCCATCATACCGAATGAACGAGTGAACTGGGTTGAAAAACCCAAACGCCTGAATCTCCGAAGGGACAGCCGGCGCAGGTGTCCCCGCCGTGGTGAACTGCTCCAGTTCCCCAAAGTCTCAGCATCAGGATCAACATCCACGGGATCCACCAAGTGGACCCGCGGATGCTGAAAGGGCTTGCTCATGGATCTGTAACTTCCAAAATTCATTGCAAGTGAACCCGAACGGGAAAGGAAATGTTGAATTTGATGCATTCCCAGAAAAGTCTGGAATGAAGAGATGTCTTCTATTCCAGTGTGCACTGCAGGCTTCAAACGTTACACAAGTTCAAAGTGAGCATTGTTGAAGTGTCTATGCTTGCTCATGGATTTGTAACTTGGAAAATTCATTGCAAGTGAAGCAGAAGAGCGAGAATGGAAATGTTGGATTCGATGCATTCCCAGGAAAAGCTGGAATGCAGAGATATCTTCAATTTCAGTGAGCACTGCAGGCTTCAAACGTTACACAAGTTCAAAGTGGGCGTCATCGAAGTGTCTATGATTGCTCATGGATTTGTAATTTCGAAAATTCTTTGCTTGTAAACCAGAAGAGCGGGAATGGAAATGTTGGATTCGATGCATTCCCAGAAAAGTCTGAAATGCAGAGATGTATTCATTTCCAGAGTGCAATGCATGCTTCAAACGTTACACCAGTTCAAAGTGGGCATCATTGAAGTGTCTATGCTTGCTCATGGATCTGTAACTTCAAAAATTCATTGCAAGTGAACCAGACGAGCTTGAATGGAAATGTTGGATTTGATGCATTCCCAGAAAAGTCTGGAATGCAGAGATGTCTTCAATTTAAGTGTGCCATGAATGCTTCAAACGTTACACCAGTTCAAAGTGGGCGTCATTGAAGTGTCTATGCTTGCTCATGGATCTGTAACTTCAAAAATGCATTGCAAGTGAACCAGACGAGCTTGAATGGAAATGTTGGATTTGATGCATTCCCAGAAAAGTCTGGAATGCAGAGATGTCTTCAATTTAAGTGTGCAATGCATGCTTCAAACGTTACACCAGTTCAAAGTGGGCATCATTGAATTGTCTATGTTTGCTTATGGATCTGTAACTTCCAAAATTCATTGCAAGTGAATCAGACGAGCGGGAATGGAAATGTTGGATTCGCTGCATTCCAAGAAAAGTCTGGAATCCAGAGATGTCTTCAGTTTCGATGTGCACTGCAGGCTTTAAATGTTACAAAAGTTCAAAGTGGGCGTCATTGATGTGTCTATGTTTGCTCATGGATTTGTAACTTCGAAAATTAATTGCAAGTGAACCAGAAGAGCGGGGATGGAAATGTTGGATTCAATGCAGTCCCAGAAACGCCTGGAATGCAAAGATGTCAATTCCAGTGTGCACTGCAGGCTTCAATCGTTACACAAGTTCAAAGTGGGCGTCATTGAAGTGTCTACGCTTGCTCATGGATTTGTAAATTCGAAAATTCATTGCAAGTGAACCAGAAGAGCTAGAATAGAAAAGTTGGATTCGATGCATTCCCAGAAAAGCCTGGAATGCAGAGATATTTTCAATTCCAGTGTGCATGGCATGCCTCAAACGTTACAGAAGTTCAAAGTGGGCGTCATTGAAGTGTCTATGCTTGCTCATGGATTTGTAAATTGGAAAATTCATTGCATGTGAAGCAGTAGAGCGGGGATGGAAATGTTGGATTCGTTGCATTCCAGAAAATCCTGGAATGCAGAGATGTCTTCAATTCCAGTGTGCACTGCAGGCTTCAAACGTTACACAAGTTCAAAGTGAGCGTCGTTGAAGTGTCTATGCTTGCTCATGGATTGGTAAATTGGAAAATTTATTGCAAGTGAACCAGACGAGTGGGAATGCAAATATTGGATTCGATGCATTCTCAGAAAAGCCTGGAATGCAGAGGTGTGTTCAATTCCAGTGTGCACTGCAGGCTTCAAACGTTACAGAAGTTCAAAGTAAGTGTCATTGAAGTGTCTATGCTTGCTCATGAATTTGTAAATTGGAAAATTCATTGCATGTGAACCAGAAGAGCGGGAATGGAAATGTTGAATTCGATGCATTCCCAGAAAAGCCTTGAAAGCAGAGATGTCTTCAATTCCAGTGTGCACTGCAGGCTTCAAACGTTACACCAGTTCAAATTGGGCGTCATTGAAGTGTCTATGCTTGCTCATGGATATGTAACTTCGAAAATTCATTGCAAGTGAACCAGAAAAGTGGGAATGAAACTGTGGGATTCAATGCATTTCCAGAAAAGCCTGGAACGCAGAGGTGTCTTCAATTCGAGTGTGCAGTGCAGGCTTGAAACGTTACACAAGTTCAAAGTGGTCATCGTTGAAGTGTCTATGCTTGCTCATGGATTTGTAAATTGGAAAATTCATTGCAAGTTAACCAGACGAGCTGGAATGCAAACATTGGATTTGATGCATTCTCAGAAAAGCCTGGAATGCAGAGGTGTCTTCAATTCCAGTGTGCACTGCAGGCTTCAAACGTTACTGAAGTTCAAAGTGGGCGTCATTGAAGTGTGTATGCTTGCTCATGGATTTGTAAATTGGAAAATTCATTGCAAGTGAACCAGACGAGCTGGAATGGAAATGTTAAATTCGATGCATTCTCAGAAAAGACTGGAATGCAGAGGTGTCTTCAATTCCAGTGTGCACTACAGGCTTCAAACATTACACAAGTTCAAAGTGGGCATCATTGAAGTGTCTATGCTTGATCATAGATTTCTAACTAGGAAAATTCATTGCATGTGAACGAGAAGAGCGGGAATTTAAATGTTGGAATCGATGAATTCGCAGAAAAGCCAGGAATGCAGAGATGTCTTCAATTCCCGTGTGCACTGCAGGCTTCA
Organism: Brachycybe producta; assembly: GCA_036925085.1. NCBI lineage: Eukaryota > Metazoa > Arthropoda > Diplopoda > Playtdesmida > Andrognathidae > Brachycybe > Brachycybe producta. The sequence goes on along the minus strand of JAUPFP010000138.1, from coordinate 55,876 downwards.
AATGTTACACAAGTTCAAATTGGGCGTCATTGAAGTGTCTATGCTTGCTCATGAATATGTAACTTCGAAAATTCATTGCATGTGAACCAGAAGAGCAGGAATGGAAATGTTAAATTCGATGCATTCCCAGAAAAGCCTGGAATGCAGAGATGTCTTTAATTTCCGTGTGCACTGCAGGCTTCAAACATTACACAAGTTCAAAGTGGGCATCATTGAAGTGTCTATGCTTGATCATAGATTTGTAACTTGGAAAATTCATTGCATGTGAACCCGAAGAGCGGGAATGGAAATGTTACATTCGATGCATTTCCAGAAAAGCCAGGAATGCAGAGATGTCTTCAATTCTAGTGTGCAATGCAGTCTTCAAACGTTACACAAGTTCAAAGTGAGCGTTGTTGAGTGTCTATGCTTGCTCATGGATTTGTAACTTGGAAAATTTATTGCAAGTGAACCAGAAGAGCGGGAATGGAAATGTTAAATTCGATGCATTCCCATAAAAGCCTGGAATGCAGAGTTGTCTTCAATTCCAGTGTGCACTGCAGGCTTCAAATGTTACACCAGTTCAAATTGGGAGTCATTGAAGTGTCTATGCTTGCTCATGGATTTGTAACTTGGAAAATTCATTGCATGTGAACCAGAAGAGCGGGATTCGATGCATTCCCAGAAAATCCTTGAAAGCAGAGTTGTCTTCAATTCCAGTGTGCACTGCAGGCTTCAAATGTTACATAAGTTCGAAGTGGGCATCATTGAAGTGTCTATGCTTGCTCATGTCTATGCTTGCTTCATCCGTATATATTTTATTAATCTTCATGATGTTTGATAACGAATTTCTTGTCCATCTTAGTAATTAAAATGTAAACAATAGATGGCGCCACTGTACCTGTATATCGTTTATTAATCTTCATGACGTTTGAATAAGATTTTGTTGTTGTCCTTTTTAGTAATAATATAATATAAAGAATAATTGGCTTGTAATAATAAAATAAAAAGATATTTGTTGTTTTTCTAAGCCTGGTGAACTGGTTATCAATAAAGAAAACAACAGTCACAAAGATTTCGAAATGAAATCATAAGACCATAAAAATGGTCTGCATGCACATACACCATTGCACTCACCATTTCATGAGTGTTGGTTGTGATCCACTATATGTGGTTCCCCAATACTCATGCTGGAGTTGAAGTCTACTGATGATCCACTTGGCAGTGGTGAAACATGTCTAGGTAGTCTCTCCTATATGGTGTATGTGCATTCGGACCATTTTTATGGTCTTATGATTTCATTTCGAAATCTTTGTGACTGTTATTTTCTTTATTAATAACCAGTCCACCAGGCTTAGAAAAACAACAAATATCTTTTTATCTTCTTATTAATGAAAATGTAAACAATAGTTGGTGCCACTGCATCTGTAAATTGTTTATATTCTTAATGTGAATTCGATATTCTTTTGTCATTATTAGTAATGAAAATGTAAACAATTGATGGCACCAGTGCATCTAAGGTAACCAAATGGGTAACTTCTTTTTTAAGTGATAGAAACAAAGGGTAGTTATAAATGGGTCTCACTCAGAGTGGTTGGCTGTTAAATCTGGTGTACCCCAGTGTAGTGTGCTATGTCCAAAAATATAATTCGTATTGTCCAATTCAATGTTTCTAAGCGGTTTTTTCACTGTGCAAACCAGTGGAAAGATTTGTGAAAGCGAAGATAAATGAATAATGACAGAGTAAATTCTACACTTCAGGAACAACAACAGGCATCATGACCAAAGCCTTGCTCTTTTTGGATGGTTGCTGACTGATGATAACATTGGCCTGCTTAATGGCTTATTAACTAGAAATCCACATAAAGGTAGAAAAGGGCATTCAAAAACCCTCAAAAAATTATTGGCATTTTTGGTATTTTTTTCTTCTTCCAGTGGCTAGTTCTTTGTTAAGATGATTTCAATTTAACAATGAAGTCTTATTCAGTCTTATTCAGTCTAAATTAGTTATTTATGACCGGGAGCAATCCCCTCTGCCACATGACTTTCGAGCTGATTGCAGGTGTGCGGAGTTGAATTGAACCATTTAATTTACGAAAACACATTTTTTTCCCCAAATGTTTTCTCCTGAAAAAATGTTGGTTTAAAAGCAGTTTTTTTTCGTAGTTTTTTTAACACTAAATCTAAACAATTTCACTCCAAATTAAAACAAAAATAATCAGATTCATACCTCAGGAATAGGATAATAGTTGACATCGATAATTTTATTGAGATTCCGAGTAGCAACCTTTGCAACTTCCTTCAACTTTGCAAAGTCATAAGATCTGTCTTGCTTGAGATACATATTCAGTGCAATCGATGCCAAATTGCAAACTGCAACCTCGTCCGGTGAACTGTATTCAACAATCTCTGTACAGAGATTGCTACATTTGATCGTACCGATGTTCTGTTGATTACTTTTGCGATTGCAGGCGTCTTTGTAAAGCATGTACAGAGTTCCGGTTTCAACCTGAGATTCCAAGATGGCAAACCACAAAGCTTGAGCTTTAACCTTCTTACGGTATCGGCCTTCATTCTCGTATCTGCAAAAAAATAAATAAATAAAACAAGTAAAAACCCGTTACAGTTTACTTTATGGACTCTAAATGGATGTCTCCTTACTTTAGGTAAAGAGTTTCAAACTCTTCTCCCCAAGTGTCGTGAAGTCCTGGGCTTTCGTGGGGACACATCAACGACCAATCTCCGTCTGCTTCGACCCTCAAAGAGCATAAAATAGATCACGAGCTCGTTGTTCTTCCTTTCCAGTGTTCTTTTTCAGATCCAAAAACTCAAAAATATCACTGTGCCATGGCTCGAGATAAATGGCAAACGCTCCTGGCCTCTGTAATTTTACATTTCACCACAAGTTATTAAAGTTGTTGACAAATTAGCAAAAAATGGTCATAAAACACACAACAAAAATAAACATTCAATGCTTGTTGAAAATAAGACTTGACAATTATATAATTTTGCCAAGAATTTCTCCATTTGTTCAGAAAAAAAAAGAATGTATTCTTCGGAGGCTACAGGAAATGGCAAAACAGACGAAAAAATCTAAATGCCCTGAAAAGGTCTCACAAAAGTCCCAATACGCCCAGGCATCAAGAAATTTTAAAATTTGAAAAAATGAAAAAAACAAAAACAAATCTAGACTTTGCTTTATCTGAATCCTAAAAAAAACAACAGTTGTACCTCAAAATAAATTTTAAAAAATATAAAACGTCTGTACCTTGTTTCCTCCTTGGTCAACATAACGCGCCGTGTTATTATAAACCCTCAACATCGGCACGAGACCATTGGATACACCATTAGTCTATAATAAAATACATATAAACATTTCTCCGTATTTCTGTCCTTCGATAAGAGCAACAAACGTTAAAAACCTACTCCTGCTATGTAAGATCCCATTGCTCGTATACAGTGTACATTGAGACCGATCCCTCCTGCCGACTTGGAGATCAAAGCACACTTCTTCAACGTATCATAAATGCCCTCGATACTATCATCCTCCATCGTCAGCAAGAAACAACTGGTAACAGTACATTTATGTGTTATTTTTTTTAATTTATAACCTCTAGCTTACCATCTCTACCTCGAAAGCTGAGGTTTGCAAGTTCCAGAGTTAAAGTGGGAGAGGCATGAGTGAACCACTTCTCGGACATTAAATTGTACGTCTGTCGAGAAAATTACAAGAAATGCGCTTTTGCAATTGTCGCAAATAAAATAGAAAATAACAAATAACCTCGATTGCTGCATCAATGTCTTCTCCATGAATTCCAACCGAAACTCTCATAAGCATATGCTGCGGACGTTCGGCCACTGTAAAGTATCAACAACAACACTTAACTACCGGTACGACTAATAATTTAATGAATATTGAAAAATCTACAAAAGATACAAACCTTTACCGTTAATCCTGAGCAAATAAGAGCGTTCCAAGGTCAGCACACACAAAAACCGCACAAAAAATTATGCATCAAGTACAATTCTAACGATAAAACGGGTGGTTACGATAACGTATAAAAGACTGTTCTGGTCAGCAAAACCAATGGTGACAATGTAATTTGAACATGTGTTCGGATCACCAATGGGTGAAACTGACCAAATAATTTTTAATTTCTGATGGCCTAAAAACGACTCGACCAAAACATCTCAAGGCCGGCCATGGAAATTACCATCAACATCAACCAAACAACAAGCAGGAAATATTTTACCTTAAATCCAAAGTAGTTATAGTTGAAATCACGGTCGTAAATGATGGCCGAATTCAGACGCTGTTTATTTAAAAAAAAAATAAGACGGTATAAAAACAATGAAATTGTTCCCGAGACGTGTTCACTCGAAACTCACCTCTGCATTTTGCCTTATGACTTCTACACATTTATCGGCTATCATCGGCGTGTGACGTCCGTTCTTTTCATTTATCATATTGTGAAGATCTTCCATTACGTCTGCAAATATATTCATCGAAAGTTTATTCGAGTTTTTCTTCTCTAGCAGAAAAACATCATCAATTTAGGTTTCATGCTTTAGAAACTAAAAGGGTAACAAAACACGGTTAATTTCATGTTGATATAACATGAAATTAACTGTGTTTTGTTACCCTTTTAAAAACGTTTCTATTTGCGAGTTTGGAAATTATCCAAATTTACGCCAAACTATATATTTTCAATTTTTACCCATAAAACGTTTATTTCAAAAAATATGAATATGAAAATATTCTTCAGTGATTGAGCTACCCTTCTAGTTTCTAGTTCACCTAATTTTAACACACTTTTAATTTCTTTCCTAGTGCTGCTCCTAAAAGCACAGCAGAAAATGTTAAGAACGTTTCACTAACTAATCACAATAATAAATACCGAATGTTTAAATTTCATTTCGATGCCATAAAGGGTATAATTCTTGCGTATTAGAACGTTCTGACTGGTATTGAAAAAGCTTTATACTTCAGAAATAATTTGGAACACGAAAATCCCACAAAAGGGCACATATACTCTTAAGTCTCAACTTAAAAGTCTTCAAGAGAAACCGAACACGTTACTTATGAATGATTCTTTAAAAACGAATGCTTTCCAAGCTTCTTTTACATAAAAAATAACAAAAGGCGGCGCCGGAATATACCACTGAAAGATTTCTTCGTCTCCTTGTGCAAGTTGGAGACTGCAATCCTAGCAGCAAGAATGGCGTAGTCGGGATGTTTGGTAGTCATCGTGGCTGCAGTCTCGGCTGCGAGATTATCCAGTTCGACCGTGGTCACTCCTTGATAAAGACCACTGATCACTTTCTGAGTAATAGCCGGCTAAAAACCAAAATGCAAAAAAAAAAGGTTAATGAAACAAAAAGATCATGAGAGATAGTCAACTAACAGGATCGATGAAATCCATATTGAGACCGTAACAAAGTTTCTGAATACGGGAGGTTATTTTATCGAACATAACGCTCTCTTTCCGTCCATCTACAATATAGAAATAATAAGAACGAATGAGACAATTGCAACCTGAAGCTAAACAATAAGTTCTGAAACAAAGAGAGATACAGATTTCTATTGAGAAAAAAAAAACGTTTTCTCACCTCTTTTAAGAACAAACATTCCAAATATAAAGAAACTAAACGTGAAGTAAGCTTAGCTGGATAACAAACTAGATAATAGAACTGCTAAACCGTCAACTACAAACTTGAAACTTGTCTCAAACCGACAGAAATATGCTGAAACACGACTAAGTTGACCAACAAAAGTAACAAACGGCAATTTCCGCGGGAAAATAATTTGGCGCCTTAAGTATCATTTGGAACGTTCTCATTGGACGATCATTGCGTTATGCCTAGTTCTCACAACCTCCTTGTAGCTCGGGCTAAAATAGCCTTGGCTAAACGACTGTGTTCACATGTGAGCAGCTACATATGGGCTTCGTGGCCTGCCTAAAGGTGGCGCTCACTACAGCATATTTATTTTATTTTTACAAATTTGGCACTGGCCATTATGTGTGGACATTGTGCTGTGTATAGCCTGCATAATGTATACATAATTGGAGGGAAAATGGCTGATATTGTCCATACGAACAAAACTGAATTGCACGAGTCTTCATTGAACACACTAAATGCAACATATTTTAATTGTAGGTAGGTTGATGATTTAGAGTTTATGGAAATAAGTATTTATTAAATAAAGATCAATTGATAATTTTAAATTATTTTAATAAATTAACGAATAGACTGAAGCATCTAACAATGGAAATAGAAAATGAATGATGCCATTTTCTATTCAGATTTATGACCACCAGGTGGCGTACGATCAAGTTAACTTTTTCTTGCATTCACACTAAATAATGTGTAGGCTACATACGGGTAACCAAGGCTACCTAACCATAGCTAACATTTCATATTGACCACCATCTAGTGTGTGTTCTCACAACCCGTATACATAGGCTAAGTCCTTAGCCTGAGCAACATGAAGGTAGTGAGAACTAGGCATAACCGATACGTTTTACCATACCGAGCTTACAACTCGTACAGAAATTCTTTTTTAAGCCCTTTATAATTAAACAAAGGTCAAACATGACACAAAAATTTGCGTTCGCAACTTTGCGGAAGGTCACAAACGCATATGTTTACAACCATATAATAAACACACAGCGATTTGAAGAACAGCGTTCTGAGCAATAAGACGTCATTGTTCGTTACAAATCCGACAGCTGACTTACCGGCAGCTTACCGATAGCCTTGGTCAATATAATTTGTGCCAATAGGAACGCCGTATTTCGTTTCCCCGCAGCATATAAAACCCGCTCTTCAGAATCAATAGTATTCTAAACAGAATACTAAAGCTGTTTTTCACTTTGTAAAAATAAAAATGATTGAATATAAATATAATGACATAAACGGAAAAAAATAATAAAAAAGAACATTTAAAAAATTATGTTTCATCAATATTTCATCAAACGTTTAAGTTCTTCGTCAATCATAAAAAATGAATGGTTCCCTAGATAACAGGCAAGTGTGCCCAGCACTAAAATTTTGTTTGTCCCAACCTTTTATGAGCGCTATCAGTTTCTAATTGGTTTGTTACTTGGTCTGATGTCATAAAAGGGCGGGACAAACGAAATTTTAGTGCTGGGCACACTTGCCCGTCCTTAGATACCGATAAAGCATAGCATTCATGATTCACAGCTATTTTTTTTACTAACAGAGAACTATAATAATACTAATATCGGCGGTCATGATAACCGCCGCCGATGATTACAGTAATTTAAAAACAAGCCGCCAATAAACGTAGAACAAATTACGTAATCTGAAGTTTAAGTTTACAACAAAAATATGTCCGCAATCATTTTTCAGTTTTTTTATAGGAATTTCTGGATAGTTTCAGATTTTATTTTGTAAAAAAAAAGCTAAACGACAATAACCGCTTTCAGCCGCCGCCGTTTATAAATTCTGAAATCGATGCATTCATATCGATATAAAATACACAAGAATCAAGCGCCACGACACAGAAGAATGAATCTCGTTCAGCACGACAAACCAAATAACTTTTTGTGTTTTACTGGAATGTCCATACTGAATTAAATTCTATTCTCGCTATCCATTAAAAAGTGGATAACATATAAAACGGGCTTGTAATAAAGTATCCTCAGCTGAGAATCTTAGTGAATCTTTATGAATCTCGTACAATATTTTCTTCTATGTCTTCCCGCTTTATTCATATCGATCTATAATTCCAGAGCAAAAATAATAAAACAAAAAACGGATTACAGCAGCGACACCTAATGACAAACAAATCAACTAAATTCCTACTTTTGGGCGGGAAATTTAATAATACTGAAATATTTTCATTTATTCGTTCAATAAAATTATTGCACTTTTATGCTAAATATATTTCTCAATTTTTATTAAATATGAATCCAATAGCCTGCATATAAAAAGCACTCGAAATAATACAATGCCAATATTACCCACATATTTGTTATTCAACGATTTAACCAGCAATATGACGTGCACCACGTTCATAAACCTCAAACGTGACGACACACTACTACCATAAAAACAATGAATAATAAGATTACACAGGTTTTTTTTTCTCCTTCATAGCTGCATGTTGTCATAATTATATATAGAAAGGGCCGTTTTAAGACCTTCGTAGGCCCTAGACCAGGCATGTGCAACTCATTAAGCGTGTGGGCCAGATGGCGAATTTTAAATAATTTCGTGGACCATACCATATGATGTTCATTAAACAATTTTAATGAATATAATTTGTAAAAGTTTGCTTAACGAAGAAAATTAAGTTAAGCTTTAAAAACATCAGATGCATTGGATCAGACGAGATTCAGTTGATAAAATTAGGGCGGGGCCAGATATTACTCGTGGGCCATATGTTGCACATGTATGCCCTGGGCACTCCTAATTTTAGTATTTTTAAATATTTCAAATTAATTGAATAATATATCTAAATTAATAATTATCAAATAAACATCAGAATCATTTTGTATTTTGTATTTTTTGCCTAAAATTTTCATAGAATCATAGAATTAGTAAAACGGCTCTGCATATAGATTACTGAAAATGTAATTAACAAAATAATTTCAATATATATTTTTTTATGGATTTATTCCTTTTTTGGCGTCTATAGGAAACCGGGCAAGAGTACCCGGAGGAAAACCTATGACTTGTTACTTAACAATATTAGGTAACATTACTTGATACACATGAGAAGATAACAGAAGTTTACAATAGTCTAATAATAAAACAGTTTAAATTGGTGCTAATAAATAACTCCAATCAATATTGTTACCACATTATTCATTAATTAAAAAATATTGCTTCTATTTCTTGATAACAATCAATTACAATGGCAAAACTACCATAAATTAACTAATTGTTGGTGCTCATTACAATTGGCACTTATTTAGTTTGGCGCCAAATCCAATTGTCGCCTTTTCCATTTGGCACTCATTCCAATCTATTCAGTTCGTCACTCATTCCAATCTGTGCTCATTCAGTGAAGAGTTAATTCCAATTGGCACTCATTCAGTGAAGGATTAATTCCAGTTGGTGCCTATCCAGTTGGCACCTATTCAGTTTGGCACTCATTCCAATTGGCGCCCATTCAGTTTGGCACTCATTCCCACTGGCACCTATCCAGTTTGGCACCCATTCCAATTGGCGCCCATCCCCACTGTCGCCTATTCAATTTGACACACATTCCAATTGGCACTTATTCAGATTGGCACCCATCCCAATTGGCACTTATTCAGATTGGCACCCATCCCAATTGGCACTTATTCAGATTGGCACCCATCCCAATTGGCACTTATTCAGATTGGCACCCATCCCAATTGGCACTTATTCAGATTGGCACCCATCCCATTTGGCACTTATTCAGATTGGCACTTATTCAGATTGGCACCCATCCCAATTGGCACTTATTCAGATTGGCTCCCATCCCAATTGGCACTTATTCAGATTGGCTCCCATCCCAATTGGCACTTATTCAGATTGGCTCCCATCCCAATTGGCACTTATTCAGTTTGGCACTCATTTCAATTGGTGCTTGCTCCATTTGATACTTATTCAGCACCATTTAATTTTAGTTACTTTTTAAACGAATATTAACCATAAGACCAGTTCAATTAGTCTTATGACCATATGATACATGATTTCATGCAAAATAATTGAAATAAATAACTGCATTGTTACTACACTGTAAATTGTCTAAATAAGTTTACAAAGATTGTATTATAGGGTGGCATATTTTATGTGGGACAATTGAGCAAACCTTCTAAAACCTAAACCTACACCAAACCTAACTCGTAACGAAATCTTATAATATAGGTACAACTGACACAGGAACTAATTAAAATAACCAGAACAAACTCAACTAATTAATCAATATAACCACAGAAAAAGAAAACTCAAAAGAAACTAAGGAACCAAAAACTCCCTAATAAGGTTGTTGGCCAACAACTATACTGACTAAACTAAAGACTAAATCTTAACAAGTAACCAAAGAAACTAAACGTATCTTACTTAAGGAAGGAAGAAACTTAACTATCCCAAAAGAAATTAACCTGACATATTATTAGTATAAAATTCCTAATTGATCAACTGCCCCACATTAAAATAAGACCAATTTAATTTGTAAAAATGAATGTCAAGAATATCCCGTAAGATTAAAACAATGCAAATTATTTTGTTCAAGTGTATTATTGCATAAATTTAATTTTAATAATACAGTGTGCCATATAATTTATGCAAAAAATATATACTGTTTAATTGCATCGAGTAATGAGGCCAGATGGTAACTCCCGCAATTTCAGGGGAGATCGCTCAATTTTGAATTTCCGAATCCCGGGAATGTTTTTCCCCCTTTGAGAAACTATAAAACTGATTAAATCAAATAGTTCTCCAGAATCTTTTGAAACCGCCTGATCTGTTTCTCCAATCTCGGAATTGCAAAAATGGCGCAAAAGCAAGTTGAAGCAAAATTTTATGCCAAACTCAATTTGCATCAACTGTAAAAATGGCCCTTTTGTCTTGATTTAACACGATACGAAATTATTTCCAATGTTTGGTAATTATTGAAAATGATTATTATGATGATACCCCCACAAAGGACTAATCAAACCTCACATTGTGATTAATCAATAATCACAACTGAACAAAATTATAAAAAAGCTAAAGCAAAATTCTGCAATCTTCTCAAGTGTTTACAAAAATTATTGGAAAAAAAAACAAATTCACAAATGTTTTGTTTAAATCGAGGCTAAATTAACAATAATCTTTAAGCTTAAGCGATGTCAGCCAAGTGTCCAATCCATCATATTGACAACCAATCAACATCCTACTACTCCATCTTCATATATCTGTTCTGCATCCTATTTTTTAAAATTTCATTTTTCCTTATAATTTGTTTGAATTTCATTTTTCCTTAAAATTTGTTTGAATTTCATTTTTCCTTAAAATCTGTTTGAATTTCATTTTTCCTTAAAATCTGTTTGAATTTCATTTTTCCTTAAAATCTGTTTGAATTTCATTTTTCCTTAAAATCTGTTTGAATTTCATTTTTCCTTAAAATCTGTTTGAATTTCATTTTTCCTTAAAATCTGTTTGAATTTCATTTTTCCTTAAAATCTGTTTGAATTTCATTTTTCCTTAAAATCTGTTTGAATTTCATTTTTCCTTAAAATCTGTTGAAATTTCATTTTTCCTTAAAATCTGTTGAAATTTCATTTTTCCTTAAAATCTGTTGAAATTTCATTTTTCCTTAAAATCTGTTGAAATTTCATTTTTCCTTAAAATCTGTTGAAATTTCATTTTTCCTTAAAATCTGTTGAAATTTCATTTTTCCTTAAAATCTGTTGAAATTTCATTTTTCCTTAAAATCTGTTGAAATTTCATTTTTCCTTAAAATCTGTTGAAATTTCATTTTTCCTTAAAATCTGTTGAAATTTCATTTTTCCTTAAAATCTGTTGAAATTTCATTTTTCCTTAAAATCTGTTGAAATTTCATTTTTCCTTAAAATCTGTTGAAATTTCATTTTTCCTTAAAATCTGTTGAAATTTCATTTTTCCTTAAAATCTGTTGAAATTTCATTTTTCCTTAAAATCTGTTGAAATTTCATTTTTCCTTAAAATCTGTTGAAATTTCATTTTTCCTTAAAATCTGTTGAAACCTCATTTTTCCTTAAAATCTGTTGAAACCTCATTTTTCCTTAAAATCTGTTGAAATCTCATTTTTCCTTAAAATCTGTTGAAATCTCATTTTTCCTTAAAATCTGTTGAAATCTCATTTTTCCTTAAAATCTGTTGAAATCTCATTTTTCCTTAAAATCTGTTGAAATCTCATTTTTCCTTAAAATCTGTTGAAATCTCATTTTTCCTTAAAATCTGTTGAAATCTCATTTTTCCTTAAAATCTGTTGAAATCTCATTTTTCCTTAAAATCTGTTGAAATCTCATTTTTCATTAAAATCTGTTGAAATCTCATTTTTCATTAAAATCTGTTGAAATCTCATTTTTCATTGAAATTTGTTTCAATTTCGTTTTTCATTGAAATTTGTTTGAATTTCATTTTTCCTTAAAATTTCTTCAAATTTCATTTTTCATGAAAATTTAAATAAATTCAACCTCTTAAAATTACCAAACCTTTGGTATGAAACTACGTCGAAAACCAACATCAACTTCTTCTGTTCTTCATCCTATCTGAATATTTTAAATATAATTTTAATTAAAAAATTATCAAAAATTACAACAATAACCAATGAAATCCTTGGTACAAGGGGTCCACTCACCCTCCAAATCACTGGCTAAATCAGCCCATTGTTGTCCCCGCACGCCTGAACCCTCTGCTGCTGAAAATATCCTAAATAGAAAAGACTGACAAAAACCATTCCAAAGTATGAAGCAAAAAAATCCCTGGGACCTATTTAAAAAAAATTACTTTCCCATAAAATACCATGGATAAAAACTAATGCATGTACAGCCACTAGTGTTAAATTGTTTTTAGTATTCTGTTATTTAACAGTGAATAACTTTGATCGTTCAGATTACTTCCATGGCCTTGAAGTAATTACCAATTGTCGTTTAATTGTTGTTTAATTCAATTAAAATCACGTAATATTCCACTGTGCCCAGTGTATTCATAATGCAATAGGATTCTGAATATAATTTCAGGTTTAAAAACACCAATATAATGTGCACCCTAACAAAACTACGCACAGTAATGGGACTTACACACAATACATTTTATTAACATATGGGTTAGGTTGTTATTTGTTTTACTGGACTTCAGTCAGACATACATTCCACGACAACTGTCGTACGTATTAATAAAGCAAAAAAAAAAAAAAAATACGAAGCGTAGTAACGAAGCAAAAAAAAAAAAAAATACGAAGCGTAGTAACGAAGCAAAAAAAAAAAATACGAAGCGTAGTAACGAAGCAAAAAAAAAAAATACGAAGCGTAGTAACGAAGCAACAAAAAAAAATACGAAGCGTAGTAACGAAGCAACAAAAAAAAATACGAAGCGTAGTAACGAAGCAACAAAAAAAAAATACGAAGCGTAGTAACGAAGCAAAAAAAAAATACGAAGCGTAGTAACGAAGCAAAAAAAAAATACGAAGCGTAGTAACGAAGCAACAAAAAAAAATACGAAGCGTAGTAACGAAGCAACAAAAAAAAAATACGAAGCGTAGTAACGAAGCAAAAAAAAAAATACGAAGCGTAGTAACGAAGCAAAAAAAAAAATACGAAGCGTAGTAACGAAGCAAAAAAAAAATACGAAGCGTAGTAACGAAGCAAAAAAAAAAATACGAAGCGTGGAAACGATGCAAAATATACGAAGCGAAGATACGAAGCAATTGGACTTTTGTCCCTCTGCCACATGCCTTCTACTTCTAGGCTGCTTGCAGATTACTTTTAAAAGTCAATTATATTCTCAAACCAATAGCCGATGGTTTCCATCAAAACACTGGTTTGAAGCGTCCGCAAAATGCAAAAAGACGCAAAATATAGACTGAATGTTAAGTACGTGTTTGTTATATACGTGTTTGTTATGTACTTGTTTGTGTTCATTTTTTTGTCTACGAAGATCAACAAAAATCCACATTTATACGGAAGTTTCACGGTGTGCTCAATTACTCAAATATAAGTGTACAACATGAATATACCACATCCTTAAGACAGGCATCAATCAATCGGAACAATTCTTCATGATTCCAATGTCCATTTCACAGCAAACTCAAACAACAACAAAATCCATAGTTAATAAACTGTTTTGTGACGCCCAAAATTGCTAAATTGAAACTTGCTGGCAAGCACTGCCAATTCCTGCTCTCGAATTGCATCCATTCATAGTTATTTCAATGTAATAACTGAGTGGTCACATTTGTTACCCAATTTTGCATTCAACTTCCAATTAAAAATCAACGACTTAACTTTTTGGATTTTCTTGTGCCTATTGTAATTATTGTCATTCAATTTCAATGCACCAGATGCACTTAAGGCTATGCTAAGCTTCTGGTTTCAGATTTGAATTCTAGCCTCTAACCAGGTTCTGAAACCAAAAAATTGAAGACTCTTGCTCTCGAGCACCAAAACCTAGCTACACCACTGATTTCTATCAGCTGAGGGTCCAAGGTAATGCCAGATTTCAAGACCCCAAAGTGTTTGACAATACTTTTTTCCTTAAATTTAGGCAGTTTCAAACCTATAGAGCATCTAATCTGAACAACTGCAATCACCATTGACTGCAAATGCATTTGTCTTAAATCATATTAACTGCCACAAAATAGTAATCAATTCAAAAAATCACAAAATAGTATAAAGGCCCAACACCATGCAGTGATAAAACCCATTTGATAATTAACCAATTGAAATCCTTATTCACACTTGTTATCCTTCCTTGATATAACTGTACAGTATACCAAATTGTTCCCATCAGAGATCAGGATCCAAAACTGCTACCTAAAATAGAATCTAAAAAAAAAATTAGTTAAATAAAAAAACAAGGCAGACGAAAAGAGTTCCGAAACATCTAAAAGAAAGAAGAAAAAAAAATAAGTTCAGTTAAGTGTCTTCAAAATGTAGCAAAAATTAAGATTTCACCTTTTGGAAAAACATTAACTTGATGTACAAACTGCATAACGAAAGACAAAAAATCACAGGCCTACTAGAACTGGAAATCAGTACCTGAAAATACTCAAAAAGAACATTAAGTCTGTCTGAAAAAAACCTGAAAGAAATTATGAAATGAAATAGGGTCCTAACAGCCCTAACAATCCTATCAACCCTAACAAAACAGCCCTAACACCACAACATCAAATGTAATTGCTGCAAATGCAACAGCAAATATGCATGCACCAAAATCGCAACCGCAAAAGCGAACTACTGCGAATGCAAGCACAAAATCGCAAACGCAACTGCAAACAACCGCAAATGCACACACCAAAATCACAAACGCAAGTAATCAAAAGATTGCAAATTCAAATAAAAACACCTGTTTAGGAAAAAAACAACAAGCAAATTAAATTAGCGAACACATTCATAAAACAATGACAAAGATCCAATCCCCAATGAAAAAAAATGATATAAAAACCAATCAACCACCTTTTGTAATAAAATTTAAAATTTAAAAGTTAAAAATATTAAAAACCCAAGAAAAACAAAATAAAACATTTCATTTTAAACCAGTTTCATTTTTTTAAAATTGTTTTCTTTTTTTTTTTTAACCCAGTTTCATTTTTTTAACCCAGTTTTTTTAACCCAGGTTTTTAAACCAGTTTCCTTTTTTTTTAACCCAGGTTTTTAAACCAGTTTCCTTTTTTTTTAAACCAGTTTCCTTTTTTTTTAAACCAGTTTCCTTTTTTTTTAAACCAGTTTCCTTTTTTTTTAAACCAGTTTCCTTTTTTTTTAAACCAGTTTCCTTTTTTTTTTAAACCAGTTTCCTTTTTTTTAAACCAGTTTCCTTTTTTTTAAACCAGTTTCCTTTTTTTTAAACCAGTTTCATTTTTTTAAACCAGTTTCATTTTTTTAATTAGTTTCTTTTTTTAAACCAGTTTCATTTTTTTAAACCAGTTTCATTTTTTTAAACCAGTTTCATTTTTTTAAACCAGTTTCATTTTTTTAAACCAGTTTCATTTTTTTAAACCATTTTATTTTTTTAAACCAGTTAATTAAAATATTCATTTACCAAAACTTAAAACTAAACGACTTAAAACTAGGAGCCAAAGATTTGTGTAAAAACAAATAAAACAAAAATGCCAAAAGAATATTCAGAAAAACGAAGAAATAAGATGCTCTAAAGATGATCCATCGAAGCGCAGGGTGTGTACCTAAACCGTGGGGCAGACAAAGCTGTAGTGTGTTGAGTTTTGCCTCACTTAACCCTCAATCGTGTGCCGCACTTTTCTATATTTTAGACATAATATATTATATATAGGTGCAAGCCCACACGAGTGTCAAACGAACTTGTGACACATTTGCAAAGGCACGTGTTGCACAGAACGCCACTTGTAGGCACCATTTAGCGTCTTTTGGTTCTAAGATGTTCTCCGAAGAGTAACACCGTCGGTCTCCCCAAGACTTGATGCTCGTACGTGCGGCCAGACTGATTAACTACCATAGCCTTTTTCATTTGCAATGGCACATGTTGCACAGAATGCCACTTGTAGGCACCGTTTAGCGTCTTTTGGTTCTAAGATGTTCTCCGAAGAGTAACACCGTCGGTCTCCCCAAGACTTGATGCTCGTACGTGCGGCCAGACTGATTAACTACCATAGCCTTTTTCATTTGCAATGGCACATGTTGCACAGAATGCCACTTGTAGGCACCTTTTTAGCGTCTTTTGGTTCTAAGATGTTCTCCGAAGAGTAACACCGTCGGTCTCCCCAAGACTTGATGCTCGTACGTGCGGCCAGACTGATTAACTACCATAGCCTTTTTTCATTTGCAATGGCACATGTTGCACAGAACGCCACTTGTAGGCACCTTTTTAGCGTCTTTTGGTTCTAAGATGTTCTCCGAAAAGTAACACCGTCGGTCTCCCCAAGACTTGATGCTCGTACGTGCGGCCAGACTGATTAACTACCATAGCCTTTTTTTTCCATATCACAACAAAAGATCAACTGATTTTGTCAGCCAACCCACATCCAATTCAATTATATTCCCCCAAAAAATCCACAATCATTCCAACTTTATAGTGGATAACATTACAAATTGTTGCTATCTTTTCAAATATTAAAAGAATAGCTTCGTTGAACCAAACACTTCCAGATGGCACAGGACCTACCATTTGAAAGATCAGGTTCATCCTAACCATAAATCAACCCCCTTAATAACCTGACAACTTGAGGCTCTCCGAGGAACACAACGAGCAAACTTGCGAACGGAACCATAACATTTTGAAGAACCAACCATTTTCTGTCATCCAACGATGAAATCCGTTGCAGAGTTCCAACGATGAAGGATCCCGCCACCATCAACGGATAGTGGCAAACAATCCATCCACCGATGACAAATACTACTAGAAATAAAAATAAAAGGGTGGGGGAAAAATACATAATTATACATAACACAGGGTGGTCGACCAACAACTTTTAAATGACAGAAAACTGCCATTCAGAAGTCGTTGCTCTGGTGAGGGTAGTGTCAGTTGTGTACTGAAGTATGCGTAGCCTACAATTCTGTATTTGGACCCGTTTTAAGTTTTGTATTCCTGACATAAACCTATTGCTCTTAAGAGAGCTGAGTAAAAAAACTACCGTTCAACAAGTCGCCACGCGTGCCCCTCACACACTCGCACTTTGTCATGCACACCAGGTTAAACCCTCGGTGACCCAGATGATACTTGTGTCTTGCCCTGCACGCGTCAAAAATAAAAAGGCAACAAAAACACCAAATTAAATGAAACAAGCACGACATTTAACCTCCATTCGTAGGACACCCTTTCATCTGCATAAGTCACCTATATGCAGATGTGAACCGAAATGCACTTATTAATATGCAGTGATTCAGTGAATTGTTTTAAGGTCAAAAGTCATGATGCAAATCTTTGGCTCGTAAAAGTAAAAAAAAAAGGTTGAAAACCGCTTAGATCTATAAAAAGAAAGAAAATTCTTTTCCTACTATTCGATGACATCGTCAGGACATCAAAAAAAGTTCAAAGTTCAATCGATTTCACACAAATTTAAAACCAATAATAAATTTCTTTAAAAAACACCAAATGAGCCTCCGAATTTGAGGCACCAAAGCACCAAGAAAATCGGAATGATCGTTCCATCATCATCTTCAGATCCCACACAAAACCATGAGTCCTTTAACAAAAAGGGAAAACAATTTATTAGAACTTTCTACAGTAAAGTAACAAATTTTGGGAATTACTTCTTGCAGAACCAAAGAAATCGATAAGTTTACCCTTTATAGAGCCAATCAGTAAGGCCCCGTTTCCACGATGATAGTTGTCACGATAGTTGCTGTCATGAGAGCAGCAATTATCGCGAGAACTATCATCATTGTGAAGACCACGTGGTAGTCACTATCACATTGTTGCGATAGCACTATCACATCTCGTTTGACTTGACAGTTGATAGTACTGTCGCAATATAGTAATAGTTGTTGAGTGACAGCTTTGTAGAGAAATATCCACTTTGTAGGGAAATTTGAGAGAGACAACACTGTTTGTTGACTCAATGATATCCTGTGAAGTAGACGTCACACTCATGTGACAGAACTATCACGTTACTTCAACACATGTAGACAGTTGCTGCTATTGTGTGAGTGAACTATCGCAACTTTCATGACAGCTACTCTCATGAAAGAAATATCGCCACCGTGAAAACGAGGCTTAACAAAAAGCAAGCACGCGCCTCAGAAGTTAGGGCGATTTAGAGTGGGCGTGGTCAAAGTTTCTATAGATGTTATTAACATTTCTAGAAACTTAACAATGTTAATAGCAAATGCTACAACAAATGAGATAACAAAAGTTAACACTTCGTAGGCCGATTTTTAATATTTTTTAAAAACATCGGTAACAACACTTGCTATTAGCAAATGGCCGATGTTTTTTTCTATAGAATGATCATAAACTAGAATAATAGGCCCTATATTTACCGAATCACCTAAAATAAACTTTTTATGAAAGTTGGGTTAGGCTATTTTCAAACTGCCATAAAATGCTTATTTTGAAATATATCTAACACGAAAATATTATAGACTATTCATTATTTGAGCTAACCCTTCTAGTTTCTAAAACACTTCCTATTTTTTTCTTAATTATTTTACTGAAAAACAGACTAATTAGCTACCTCATTATACAGAAAGAAAATGAGATATCGTTGTAAGACAGGTCACAGTAGGCCCATAAGTTGTCATAATTTAACTAATAACTTTTGACTGTCACAAAGGACTGTCATGACTATGACAAACATCGTGATATCACTGCCATTGACTAATGTAAACAAAATATAATATTCATAAATAATGGCACACAAGCAGTGACACATATCATAAATTATAACTGACTTTTATAAGCCGTAATTAATTAGGAATTTAGAAACTAGAATGTTTCTTGATCATAGAACATTTTTATTAAAAAAAACATTTATGAAAAAACCCATAAATTTTTAAAAATTTTAAATTAGAATAGTTTATTTTTGAGGAAAAAATATCGTCACTTTTAACACATTCATCTACTCTTCTCTTAACAAAAAAAAATGTTAAATTTTGTTGAAGAAGAGTGAGCCCACCGAAAAGAACCTAGGCCTTCGCTGGAACCATGTCTTTATTCAGTGAATAACAACATAAAAAAGCCCCATCAAAGACAGAAGCCGCCTTTAAAAGAAGGCGACTGGATGACGTCACAACAAAAACGACGAAATTTCTTCAATTTTAAACTGAGAGCAAAAAACGAAACGTGAAAAACAAACCCTGAATTTATTTAATAAAAATAAATCTTGAATATTCGAGTCTTTGTTTCTCTTAGAACTAGAATAAAACAAACAATTCTGGATTGCCAATCCTCGAAGTGAAAAAGCAGCAATCAGAAAATTAATAATAAAATAAGCCTCGGATTTTTATGCAAATATTAACAAAACACAAAAGTAGTCGCAGAAATGTTTTAGAATTGTCGCCAATTTGTCTTGAAACACTAAGTTTCGGTTTAATTTGTGAAATTTTTTAAGCTTGATGTATGTCATTCGGTCTTTAAAAAAAACTCGAAATGGGCCATTTGAATCCTCGAATCTTGAAAAATATTCGAGACTCGTAAACTCGAATCTTCGAAGCTTTTTTCCTTAAAAAAAACTTAAACTTTGGTAAAATTAGTTTTAACCCAATTGACGTCCAATAGAAGCGTTCACTAACAAAAAAAACCCCCGGCGATTGTTGTAATTTCTGTGGTATCCGGAGATCACCAATGTCATTACCTTGCGGCGACCCTTGAGTGCCGCACTTTTATTAATAATTTAATATTTAATATTATTTCATTTATTTGTATCTTTTTAATGAATAATACATTATTCTTATATGAAGGATTCGCGAAATTTCGAAGATTCGAGAACCTTTTAGGATTCGGATTCAAGAAAATATAGGATTCGTCTCACCTCTACAAAAAACCACAAAAGATGGATAAACCAGAATTGACCGTTCGTATAAACGACCTTTATACGTTGCTATTGGCCGGCAGTAGAGAAGAAAACAAGGGTCGTACCTTCTTCTTTACAAATAAAACAGCTTTACAGCTTTACTTTTTTTTTTAAGAAAAACAACTGAAAAAAATCCCAGCCAATCAAATGTTGTTGTATAAAAAACCCCAAAAATTCGTAAAAGTAAAGGCGGTGTCCGGCTCAAGGTGGTCAAACTATTGTAGAAGAAATTTCCAATTGAAATTCAATACTTAGAAAGTCAACGTTCACTGACAATCACACTCAGATTATGGTTTTAAATAAGAATTAGGGACATTAGAATCCTCGAATCCCGCGAATCTTGAAAAATATTCGAGATTCGAATCTTAGCCCCGTTTTCGTCATTCTGATTTTTCGAATCCTAACCTTAAAAAAACTTTGGTAAAATTAGTTTTAACTCTATTGACGTCCAATAGAAGCGTTCACTAAAAAAGAAACCCGGCGATTGTTGCAATGTTGTGGTATCCGGGGATCACCAACGGATCACATTTTTCACATTTTGTGAAAAAAAAAAAAAAAAAATATTTTCTTAAAAAATAACCTTAAATTAAACAAATTAAATAAGAAGGCCAATGGTGTGTGAACAATAGAAAATATATGTTTTCTTTATTTTTTGTGTATTAGACCGACAAAAAAAGACGCGAAAACGATGAGAAAAACCCGCCAAAACGATGGCAAAATGCCGCGAAAACGATGGCAAAATGCCGCGAAAACGTTGGGAAAAAGCCCCGAAAAATTTGGTAAAAAGTCGCGTAAACGTTGGGAAAAGCCGCGTAAACGTTGGGAAAAAGCGGCGTAAAGGTTGGGAAAAAGCGGCGTAAACGTTGGGACAAAGCGGCGTAAACGTTGGGACAAAGCCGCAAAAACGATGGGAAAAAGCCGCGTAAACACTGAAAAAAGGAACGAAAACCCACAAAACCAAAAACGAAAACGTTTTTAAAACTTTGCACGTTTTAGCAAAAAAAAAAAAAAACTAACTTTTGTAAAAAAAAAAAAAAAATTAATTAAATGAATTACCTAAAAAGGCTTACCATGAGGCCATTGTTGCCGTCGAAGTTATCACGTCCTTACCACACGAAGCCAGACGCCAAAATGAAGGCGCGCTAACAACTTTTGTACCCTGTTGCGAGACTATTTTTCGCTAACAGCCAATTAGAACGATTCATTTATGACGTCAAATGACGATTTTCTACTAACCAATCACAATTATTACCTGTAATTCTATGAGGGTCAAGAATGGCTTCCAATTAAGGGGTGGTAAAAATGGGGGCGAAGAATCTTTTTTTGAGAAAAATAATCTCGAAACAAACTTTTTCGGCGCGTTGAAATCGCATTCAATTTTGTGTTTCAACCCCTAATTCTAGTGTCAAAAGTTTCTTTGAACATCGCGCTTTAACACTATACTAATGCCAAAGTTTATTTTTAACGTTTTCATGATTAATTTTAATAAATAAAAAAAGCAATAACAATATTGTCATGAACTTTGTAGCCTCGAACCCAGCCAATTCTTCTTGTTAGGTATTTGTGTAGCCATGCTGTCAATGACGATTTTGTTCGTTTGAAGCGAGGCTATATTCAAATTAGCGGCAAAAAGTTATTTTTAGTTCAACTTCCGGTTTAGACCTATTGAAGGCCGGCAAGAACGGAATTTAGCCTCTAAACAGGGTTCAAACACGAAAAAACACCTGTTTTATTGAATAAGCTATAATAAGAGGCTTTATATGTTGACCTTTGAAACTTTAGTCAATAAATTTGAGATGAAATTCAAGTTCTTGAATTTGGCCCATAATTTTTGAGTCAAGAAAAATCGACAAAACGATAAAATAAAGAAAATTTCACAAATGAAAATAAATTAAGAACGGTAAATACAATTTTATTTCAAAAATAAAAATAGCTTAACATCTTTTGGCTTAGATGTTTTATAATGGTTTATGAGCAGCTGATTTGTCATCTCCGATTCATAAACATTTTACAAGGTAAACGATAGTCACTGCAATGTGGAGGGTAGCGTATGACGTCAGAAGAAAACAATATAATTCATACATTTAAAAAAAAAAATTACGATGGGTGGCCCAATATGGCGTCTAAACGAAATAGTAACTGAATTGCGTCAGCATGGCTTGGTCATACCTATTCTGTTAGTCCGTCGACTGTTAAAAAACTTTCTTTTTATGGCCCTAGATGGCGGTAATGTGCTTAAAAATACGAAGAAGCGCTTGTTTGCGCCTATAACAAAACTATAGGCGGCTTCACGCCGCCTATTACATATTCGCCTGATGGGAAACATCGCTTTGTTGTTTTTCAAAAACTTGAAATAAGAAAATGTCACGCAATATATAGAGAAAAAAATCGAAAAACATAAATATTTAAGTTAAAAAAATCCAAAAGGAAATAAGATAAAAATTAAAATTGCTAGCCGACGCCTTTAGTTACTTTTATGTCGGCGCGAAATTTCGAAAAAGACACAAGTATGTATATTTTTTATTAAAAACTAAAGTAATTGGCTTGACTTAATAGTTCATTGCAATAAAGCGACAAGGGTAGACAAATACGGCGTCATTATCGTGTACATAATGTGACACATTGAACGATGCCATTTTAGTACACACGACCTTCAGAAATATGAAGTCATGTCACATCGTAGTCTTCAGCGTAAAGGATTGAGATGACAATAAATTGCAAGGGAGTCGAGTGTCAATCTCCCTCACGGGTCGGGTCACGGGTCGGGTCACGGGTCGGGTCACGGGTCGGGTCACAAGTCGGGTCACGGGTCGGGTCACGGGTCGGGTCACGGGTCGGGTCACGGGTCGGGTTGGGTCACGGGTCGGGTCACGGGACGGATCACGGGTCGGGTCACGGGTCGGGTCACAAGTCGGGTCTCGGGTCGGGTCACGGGTCGGGTCACGGGTCGGGTCACATGTCGGGTCACAGGTCGGGTTACGGGTCGAGTCACAGGTCGGGTCATGGGTCGGGTCATGGGTCGGGTTGCGAATCGAGTCACGGGTCGGGTCGGGTCGCGGGTCCGGTCGCGGGTCGGGTCACGGGTCGGGTCTCGGGTCGGGTCACGGGTCGGGTCTCGGGTTGGGTCACGGGTCGGGTCACGGGTCGAATCACGGGTCGGGTCACGGGTCGGGTCACAAGTCGGGTCACGAGTTGGGTCACGGGTCGGGTCACGGGTCGGGTCTTGGGTCGGGTTACGGGTCACGGGTCGGGTCACGGGTCGGGTCACGGGTCGGGTCACGGGTCGAATCACGGGTCGGGTCACGGGTCGGGTCACGGGTCGGGTCACGGGTCGGGTCACGGGTCGGGTCACGGGTCGGGTCACAAGTCGGGTCACGGGTCGGGTCACGGGTCGGGTTGGGTCACGGGTCGGGTCACGGGTCGGGTCACGGGACGGATCACGGGTCGGGTCACGGGTCGGGTCACGGGCCGGGTCACGGGCCGGGTCACGGGCCGGGTCACGGGCCGGGTCACGGGCCGGGTCACGGGCCGGGTCACGGGTCGGGTCACGGGTCGGGTCACGGGTCGAATCACGGGTCGGGTCACGGGTCGGGTCACGGGTCGGGTCACGGGTCGGGTCACGGGTCGGGTCACAAGTCGGGTCACGGGTCGGGTCACGGGTCGGGTCGGGTCACGGGTCGGGTCACGGGTCGGGTCACGGGACGGATCACGGGTCGGGTCACGGGTTGGGTCACGGGCCGGGTCACGGGCTGGGTCACGGGCCGGGTCACGAGCCGGGTCACGGGCCGGGTCACGGGCCGGGTCACGGGCCGGGTCACGGGCCGGGTTACGGGCCGGGTCACGGGTCGGGTCACGGGTCGGGTCACGGGTCGGGTCACGGGTCGGGTCACGAGTCGGGTCACGGGTTGGGTCACGGGTCGGGTCACGGGTCGTCACGAGTCGGGTTGGGTCACGGGTTGGGTCACGGGTCAATTCACGGGTCGGGTCACGGGTCGGGTCACAAGTCGGGTCACGGGTCGGGTCACGGGTCGGGTTGGGTCACGGGTCGGGTCACGGGTCGGGTCACGGGCCGGGTCACGGGCCGGGTCACGGGCCGGGTCACGGGTCGGGTCACGGGTCGGGTCACGGGTCGGGTCACGGGTCGAATCACGGGTCGGGTCACGGGTCGGGTCACGGGTCGGGTCACGGGTCGGGTCACGGGTCGGGTCACAAGTCGGGTCACGGGTCGGGTCACGGGTCGGGTTGGGTCACGGGTCGGGTCACGGGTCGGGTCACGGGACGGATCACGGGTCGGGTCATGGGTCAGGTCACGGGCCGGGTCACGGGCCGGGTCACGGGTCGGGTCACGGGTCGGGTCACGGGCCGGGTCACGGGCCGGGTCACGGGCCGGGTCACGGGCCGGGTCACGGGCCGGGTCATGGGTCGGGTCACGGGTCGGGTCACGGGTCGAATCACGGGTCGGGTCACGGGTCGGGTCACGGGTCGGGTCACGGGTCGGGTCACGGGTCGGGTCACAAGTCGGGTCACGGGTCGGGTCACGGGTCGGGTTGGGTCACGGGTCGGGTCACGGGTCGGGTCACGGGACGGATCACGGGTCGGGTCACGGGTCGGGTCACGGGCCGGGTCACGGGCCGGGTCACGGGCCGGGTCACGGGCCGGGTCACGGGCCGGGTCACGGGCCGGGTCACGGGTCGGGTCACGGGTCGGGTCACGAGTCGGGTCACGGGTCGGGTCACGGGTCGGGTCACGGGTCGTCACGAGTCGGGTTGGGTCACGGGTTGGGTCACGGGTCAATTCACGGGTCGGGTCACGGGTCGGGTCACAAGTCGGGTCACGGGTCGGGTCACGGGTCGGGTCAGGGGTGGGGTAACGGGTCGGGTCACGGGTCGGGTCACGGGTCGGGTCACGGGTCGGGTCACGGGTCAAGTCATGGGTCGGGTCACGGGCCGGGTCACGGGCCGGGTCACGGGCCGGGTCACGGGTTGGGTCACGGACCGGGTCACGGGTCGAATCACGGGTCGGGTCACGGGTCGGGTCACGGGTCGGGTCACAGGTCGGGTCACGGGTCGGGTCACAAGTCGGGTCACGGGTCGGGTCACGGGTCGGGTTGGGTCACGGGTCGGGTCACGGGTCGGGTCACGGGACGGATCACGGGTCAAGTCACGGGTCGGGTCACGGGTCGGGTCACGGGACGGATCACGGGTCGGGTCACGGGTCGGGTCACGGGCCGGGTCACGGGCCGGGTCACAGGCCGGGTCACGGGTCGGGTCACGGGTCGGGTCACGGGTCGAATCACGGGTCGGGTCACGGGTCGGGTCACGGGTCGGGTCACGGGTCGGGTCACGGGTCGGGTCACGGGTCGGGTCACAAGTCGGGTCACGGGTCGGGTCACGGGTCGGGTTGGGTCACGGGTCGGGTCACGGGTCGGGTCACGGGTCGGGTCACGGGACGGATCACGGGTCGGGTCACGGGTCGGGTCACGGGCCGGGTCACGGGTCGGGTCACGGGACGGATCACGGGTCGGGTCACGGGTCGGGTCACGGGCCGGGTCACGGGCCGGGTCACGGGCCGGGTCACGGGCCGGGTCACGGGCCGGGTCACGGGCCGGGTCACGGGCCGGGTCACGGGTCGGGTCACGGGTCGGGTCACGGGTCGAATCATGGGTCGGGTCACGGGTCGGGTCACGGGTCGGGTCACGGGTCGGGTCACAAGTCGGGTCACGGGTCGGGTCACGGGTCGGGTCGGGTCACGGGTCGGGTCACGGGTCGGGTCACGGGTCGGGTCACGGGACGGATCACGGGTCGGGTCACGGGTCGGGTCACGGGCCGGGTCACGGGCCGGGTCACGAGCCGGGTCACGGGCCGGGTCACGGGCCGGGTCACGGGCCGGGTCACGGGCCGGGTCATGGGCCGGGTCACGGGCCGGGTCACGGGCCAGGTCACGGGTCGGGTCACGGGTCGGGTCACGAGTCGGGTCACGGGTCGGGTCACGGGTCGGGTCACGGGTCGGGTCACGGGTCGTCACGAGTCGGGTTGGGTCACGGGTTGGGTCACGGGTCAATTCACGGGTCGGGTCACGGGTCGGGTCAGGGGTGGGGTAACGGGTCGGGTCACGGGTCGGGTCAGGGGTGGGGTAACGGGTCGGGTCACGGGTCGGGTCACGGGTCGGGTCACGGGTCGGGTCACGGGTCGGGTCATGGGTCGGGTCACGGGCCGGGTCACGGGCCGGGTCACGGGCCGGGTCACGGGTCGGGTCACGGGTCGGGTCACGGGTCGAATCACGGGTCGGGTCACGGGTCGGGTCACGGGTCGGGTCACGGGTCGGGTCACGGGTCGGGTCACAAGTCGGGTCACGGGTCGGGTCACGGGTCGGGTTGGGTCACGGGTCGGGTCACGGGTCGGGTCACGGGACGGATCACGGGTCGGGTCACGGGTCGGGTCACGGGTCGGGTCACGGGACGGATCACGGGTCGGGTCACGGGTCGGGTCACGGGCTGGGTCACGGGCCGGGTCACGGGCCGGGTCACGATCCGGGTTACGGGCCGGGTCACGGGTCGGGTCACGGGTCGGGTCACGGGTCGAATCACGGGTCGGGTCACGGGTCGGGTCACGGGTCGGGTCACGGGTCGGGTCACGGGTTGGGTCACAAGTCGGGTCACGGGTCGGGTCACGGGTCGGGTTGGGTCACGGGTCGGGTCACGGGTCGGGTCACGGGACGGATCACGGGTCGGGTCACGGGTCGGGTCACGGGCCGGGTCACGGGCCGGGTCACGGGCCGGGTCACGGGCCGGGTCACGGGTCGGGTCACGGGCCGGGTCACGGGTCGGGTCACGAGTCGGGTCACGGGTCGGGTCACGGGTCGGGTCACGGGTCGTCACGAGTCGGGTTGGGTCACGGGTTGGGTCACGGGTCAATTCACGGGTCGGGTCACGGGTCGGGTCACAAGTCGGGTCACGGGTCGGGTCACGGGTCGGGTCAGGGGTCGGGTCACGGGTCGGGTCACGGGTCGGGTCACGGGTCGGGTCTTGGGTCGGGTCACGGGTCACGGGTCGGGTCACGGGTCGGGTCACGGGTCGAATCACGGGTCGGGTCACGGGTCGGGTCACGGGTCGGGTCACGGGTCGGGTCACGGGTCGGGTCACAAGTCGGGTCACGGGTCGGGTCACGGGTCGGGTTGGGTCACGGGTCGGGTCACGGGTCGGGTCACGGGACGGATCACGGGTCGGGTCACGGGTCGGGTCACGGGCTGGGTCACGGGCCGGGTCACGGGCCGGGTCACGGGCCGGGTCACGGGCCGGGTCACGGGCCGGGTCACGGGCCGGGTCACGGGTCGGGTCACGGGTCGGGTCACGGGTTGGGTCACGGGTCGAATCACGGGTCGGGTCACGGGTCGGGTCACGGGTCGGGTCACGGGTCGGGTCACAAGTCGGGTCACGGGTCGGGTCACGGGTCGGGTTGGGTCACGGGTCGGGTCACGGGTCGGGTCACGGGACGGATCACGGGTCGGGTCACGGGTCGGGTCACGGGCCGGGTCACGGGCCGGGTCACGGGCCGGGTCACGGGCCGGGTCACGGGCCAAGTCACGGGCCGGGTCACGGGCCGGGTCACGGGTCGGGTCACGGGTCGGGTCACGAGTCGGGTCACGGGTCGGGTCACGGGTCGGGTCACGGGTCGTCACGAGTCGGGTTGGGTCACGGGTTGGGTCACGGGTCAATTCACGGGTCGGGTCACGGGTCGAGTCACAAGTCGGGTCACGGGTCGGGTCACGGGTCGGGTCAGGGGTGGGGTAACGGGTCGGGTCACGGGTCGGGTCACGGGTCGGGTCACGGGTCGGGTCACGGGTCGGGTCATGGGTCGGGTCACGGGTCAAGTCACGAGTCGGGTTGGGTCACGGGTCGGGTCACGGGTCGGGTCACGGGTCGGGTCACGAGTCGGGTTGGGTCACGGGTCGGGTCACGGGACGGATCATGGGTCGGGTCACGGGTCGGGTCACAAGTCGGGTCTCGGGTCGGGTCACGGGTCGGGTCACGGGTCGGGTCACATGTCGGGTCACAGGTCGGGTTACGGGTCGGGTTGGGTCACGGGTCGGGTCACGGGACGGATCACGGGTCGGGTCACGGGTCGGGTCACAAGTCGGGTCTCGGGTCGGGTCACGGGTCGGGTCACATGTCGGGTCACAGGTCGGGTTACGGGTCGAGTCACAGGTCGGGTCATGGGTCGGGTCATGGGTCGGGTTGCGAATCGAGTCACGGGTCGGGTCGGGTCGCGGGTCCGGTCGCGGGTTGGGTCACGGGTCGGGTCTCGGGTCGGGTCACGGGTCGGGTCTCGGGTTGGGTCACGGGTCGGGTCACGGGTCGAATCACGGGTCGGGTCACGGGTCGGGTCACAAGTCGGGTCACGAGTTGGGTCACGGGTCGGGTCACGGGTCGGGTCTTGGGTCGGGTCACGGGTC
Organism: Brachycybe producta; assembly: GCA_036925085.1. NCBI lineage: Eukaryota > Metazoa > Arthropoda > Diplopoda > Playtdesmida > Andrognathidae > Brachycybe > Brachycybe producta. The sequence goes on along the minus strand of JAUPFP010000138.1, from coordinate 27,273 downwards.
ACGGGTCGGGTCACGGGTCGGGTCACGGGTCGGGTCACGGGTCGAATCACGGGTCAGGTCACGGGTCGGGTCACGGGTCGGGTCACGGGTCGGGTCACGGGTCGGGTCACGGGTCGGGTCACAAGTCGGGTCACGGGTCGGGTCACGGGTCGGGTTGGGTCACGGGTCGGGTCACGGGTCGGGTCACGGGACGGATCACGGGTCGGGTCACGGGTCGGGTCATGGGCCGGGTCACGGGCCGGGTCACGGGCCGGGTCACGGGCCGGGTCACGGGCCGGGTCACGGGTCGGGTCACGGGTCGAATCACGGGTCGGGTCACGGGTCGGGTCACGGGTCGGGTCACGGGTCGGGTCACGGGTCGGGTCACAAGTCGGGTCACGGGTCGGGTCACGGGTCGGGTTGGGTCACGGGTCGGGTCACGGGTCGGGTCACGGGACGGATCACGGGTCGGGTCACGGGCCGGGTCACGGGCCGGGTCATGGGCCGGGTCACGGGCCGGGTCACGGGCCGGGTCACGGGCCGGGTCACGGGCCGGGTCACGGGTCGGGTCACGGGTCGGGTCACGAGTCGGGTCACGGGTCGGGTCACGGGTCGGGTCACGGGTCGTCACGAGTCGGGTTGGGTCACGGGTTGGGTCACGGGTCAATTCACGGGTCGGGTCACGGGTTGGGTCACAAGTCGGGTCACGGGTTGGGTCACGGGTCGGGTCAGGGGTGGGGTAACGGGTCGGGTCACGGGTCGAGTCACGGGTCGGGTCACGGGTCGGGTCACGGGTCGGGTCATGGGTCGGGTCACGGGTCAAGTCACGAGTCGGGTTGGGTCACGGGTCGGGTCACGGGTCGGGTCACGGGTCGGGTCACGGGTCGGGTCACGGGTCGGGTCACGAGTCGGGTCACGAGTCGGGTCACGAGTCGGGTCACGGGTCGGGTCACGGGTCGAGTCACGGGTCGGGTCGGGTCACGGGTCGAGTCAGGTCACGGGTCGGGTCACGAGTCGGGTCACGGGTCGGGTCGGGTCACGGGTCGAGTCAGGTCATGGGTCGGGTCACGGGTCGGGTCACAAGTCGGGTCACGGGTCGGGTCCGGGTCGGGTCCGGGTTGGGGTCACAGGTCGGGTCACGTGTCTTGTCACGGGTCTTGTCACGGGTCGAGTCAGGTCACGGGCCAGGTCACGAGTCGAGTCATGGGTCGGGTTACGGGTCGGGTCACGTCACGGGTCAAGTCACGAGTCGGGTTGGGTCACGGGTCGGGTCACAGGTTGGGTCACAGGTCGGGTCACGAGTCGGGTCACGGGTCGGGTCACGGGTCGAGTCAGGTCACGGGCCAGGTCACGAGTCGGGTCATGGGTCGGGTTACGGGTCGGGTCACGGGTCGGGTCACGTCACGAGTCGGGTCACGGGTCGGGTCACGAGTCGGGTCACGGGTCGGGTCACGGGTCGGGTGTCGGGTCGGGTCCGGGTTGGGGTCACGGGTCGGGTCACGTGTCTTGTCACAGGTCTTGTCACGGGTCGAGTCAGGTCACGGGCCAGGTCACGAGTCGGGTCATGGGTCGGGTTACAGGTCGGGTCACGGGTCACATCACAGGTCGGGTCACGGGTCGGGTCACTGGTTGGGTCACGGGTCGGGTCACGGGTCGGGTCACGAGTCGGGTCACGGGTCGGGTCACGGGTCGGGTCGGGTCACGGGTCGAGTCAGGTCACGGGTCGGGTCACGAGTCGGGTCACGGGTCGGGTCGGGTCACGGGTCGAGTCAGGTCACGGGTTGGGTCACGAGTCGGGTCACGGGTCGGGTCGGGTCACGGGTCGAGTCATTTCACGGGTCGGGTCACGGGTCGGGTCACAAGTCGGGTCACGTGTCGGGTCCGGGTCGGGTCCGGGTTGGGGTCACAGGTCGGGTCACGTGTCTTGTCACGGGTCTTGTCACGGGTCGAGTCAGGTCACGGGCCAGGTCACGAGTCGAGTCATGGGTCGGGTTACGGGTCGGGTCACGTCACGGGTCAAGTCACGAGTCGGGTTGGGTCACGGGTCGGGTCACAGGTTGGGTCACGGGTCGGGTCACGAGTCGGGTCACGGGTCGGGTCACGGGTCGAGTCAGGTCACGGGCCAGGTCACGAGTCGGGTCATGGGTCGGGTTACGGGTCGGGTCACGGGTCACGGGTCGGGTCACGGGTCGGGTCACGGGTCGGGTCACGGGTCGGGTCACGGGTCGGGTCACGGGTCGGGTCACGGGTCGGGTTACGGGTCGGGTCACGGGTCGGGTCACGGGTCGGGTCACGGGTCGGGTCACGGGTCGGGTCACGGGTCGGGTCACGGGTCGGGTCACGGGTCGGGTCACGGGTCGGGTCACGGGTCGGGTCACGGGTCACGGGTCGGGTCACGGGTCGGGTCACGGGTCACGGGTCACGGGTCGGGTCACGGGTCGGGTCACGGGTCGGGTCACGGGTCGGGTCACGGGTCGGGTCACGGGTCGGGTCACGGGTCGGGTCACGGGTCGGGTCACGGGTCGGGTCACGGGTCGGGTCACGGGTCGGGTCACGGGTCGGGTCACGGGTCGGGTCACGGGTCGGGTCACGGGTTGGGTCACGGGTCACGGGTCACGGGTCACGGGTCACGGGTCACGGGTCGGGTCATGGGTCGGGTCACGGGTCACGGGTCACGGGTCGGGTCACGGGTCGGGTCACGGGTTGGGTCACGGGTCGGGTCACGAGTCGGGTCACGGGTCGGGTCACGGGTCGAGTCAGGTCACGGGCCAGGTCACGAGTCGGGTCATGGGTCGGGTTACGGGTCGGGTCACGGGTCGGGTCACGTCACGAGTCGGGTCACGGGTCGGGTCACGAGTCGGGTCACGGGTCGGGTCACGGGTCGGGTCACGGGTCGGGTCACGGGTCGGGTGTCGGGTCGGGTCCGGGTTGGGGTCACGGGTCGGGTCACGTGTCTTGTCACAGGTCTTGTCACGGGTCGAGTCAGGTCACGGGCCAGGTCACGAGTCGGGTCATGGGTCGGGTTACAGGTCGGGTCACGGGTCACGTCACAGGTCGGGTCACGGGTCGGGTCACTGGTTGGGTCACGGGTCGGGTCACGGGTCGGGTCACGAGTCGGGTCACGGGTCGGGTCACGGGTCGGGTTGGGTCACGGGTCGAGTCAGGTCACGGGTCGGGTCACGAGTCGGGTCACGGGTCGGGTCGGGTCACGGGTCGAGTCAGGTCACGGGTCGGGTCACGAGTCGGGTCACGGGTCGGGTCGGGTCACGGGTCGAGTCATTTCACGGGTCGGGTCACGGGTCGGGTCACAAGTCGGGTCACGTGTCGGGTCCGGGTCGGGTCCGGGTTGGGGTCACAGGTCGGGTCACGTGTCTTGTCACGGGTCTTGTCACGGGTCGAGTCAGGTCACGGGCCAGGTCACGAGTCGAGTCATGGGTCGGGTTACGGGTCGGGTCACGTCACGGGTCAAGTCACGAGTCGGGTTGGGTCACGGGTCGGGTCACAGGTTGGGTCACGGGTCGGGTCACGAGTCGGGTCACGGGTCGGGTCACGGGTCGAGTCAGGTCACGGGCCAGGTCACGAGTCGGGTCATGGGTCGGGTTACGGGTCGGGTCACGGGTCACGGGTCGGGTCACAAGTCGGGTCACGGGTCGGGTCACGGGTCGGGTCACAGGTCGGGTCACGGGTCGGGTCACGGGTCGGGTCACGGGTCGGGTCACGGGTCGGGTCACGGGTCGGATCACGGGTCGGGTCACGGGTCGGGTCACGGGTCACGGGTCGGGTCACGGGTCGGGTCACGGGTCACGGGTCACGGGTCGGGTCACGGGGCGGGTCACGGGTCGGGTCACGGGTCGGGTCACGGGTCGGGTCACGGGTCGGGTCACGGGTCGGGTCACGGGTCGGGTCACGGGTCGGGTAACGGGTCGGGTCACGGGTCGGGTCACGGGTTGGGTCACGGGTCACGGGTCACGGGTCACGGGTCACGGGTCACGGGTCGGGTCATGGGTCGGGTCACGGGTCACGGGTCACGGGTCGGGTCACGGGTCGGGTCACGGGTCGGGTCACGGGTCGGGTCACGGGTCGGGTCACGAGTCGGGTCATGGGTCACGGGTCGGGTCACGGGTCGGGTCACGGGTCGGGTCACGGGTCGGGTCACGGGTCGGGTCACGGGTCGGGTCACGGGTCACGGGTCGGGTCACGGGTCGGGTCACGGGTCGGGTCACGGGTCGGGTCACGGGTCGGGTCACGGGTCGGGTCACGGGTCGGGTCACGGGTCGGGTCACGGGTCGGGTCACGGGTCGGGTCACGGGTCGGGTCACGGGTCGGGTCACGGGTCGGGTCACGGGTCGGGTCACGGGTCGGGTCACGGGTCGGGTCACGGGTCGGGTCACGGGTCGGGTCACGGGTCGGGTCACGGGTCGGGTCACGGGTCGGGTCACGGGTCGGGTCACGGGTCGGGTCACGGGTCGGGTCACGGGTCGGGTCACGGGTCGGGTCACGGGTCGGGTCACGGGTCGGGTCACGGGTCGGGTCACGGGTCGGGTCACAGGTCGGGTCACGGGTCGGGTCACGAGTCGGGTCACGGGTCACGGGTCGGGTCACGAGTCGGGTCACGGGTCACGGGTCACGGGTCGGGTCACGGGTCGGGTCACGGGTCGGGTCACGGGTCGGGTCACGGGTCGGGTCACGGGTCGGGTCACGGGTCGGGTCACGGGTCGGGTCACGGGTCGGGTCACGGGTCGAGTCACGGGTCACGGGTCGGGTCACGGGTCGAGTCACGGGTCACGGGTCGGGTCACGGGTCGGGTCACGGGTCGGGTCACGGGTCACGGGTCACGGGTCGGGTCACGGGTCGGGTCACGGGTCGGGTCACGGGTCGGGTCACGGGTCGGGTCACGGGTCGGGTCACGGGTCGGGTCACGGGTCGGGTCACGGGTCGGGTCACGGGTCGGGTCACGGGTCGAGTCACGGGTCACGGGTCGGGTCACGGGTCGGGTCACGGGTCACGGGTCACGGGTCGGGTCACGGGTCGGGTCACGGGTCGGGTCACGGGTCGGGTCACGGGTCGGGTCACGGGTCGGGTCACGGGTCGGGTCACGGGTCGGGTCACGGGTCGGGTCACGGGTCGGGTCACGAGTCGGGTCACGGGTCACGGTCGGGTCACGGGTCGGGTCACGGGTCGGGTCACGGGTCGGGTCACGGGTCGGGTCACGAGTCGGGTCACGGGTCACGGGTCGGGTCACGGGTCGGGTCACGGGTCGGGTCACGGGTCGGGTCACGGGTCGGGTCACGGGTCGGGTCACGGGTCGGGTCACGGGTCGGGTCACGGGTCGGGTCACGGGTCGGGTCACGGGTCGGGTCACGGGTCGGGTCACGGGTCGGGTCACGGGTCGGGTCACGGGTCGGGTCACGGGTCGGGTCACGGGTCGGGTCACGGGTCGGGTCACGGGTCGGGTCACGGGTCGGGTCACGGGTCGGGTCACGGGTCGGGTCACGGGTCGGGTCACGGGTCGGGTCACGGGTCGGGTCACGGGTCGGGTCACGGGTCGGGTCACGGGTCGGGTCACGGGTCGGGTCACGGGTCGGGTCACGGGTCGGGTCACGGGTCGGGTCACGGGTCGGGTCACGGGTCGGGTCACGGGTCGGGTCACGGGTCGGGTCACGGGTCGGGTCACGGGTCACGGGTCGGGTCACGGGTCGGGTCACGGGTCGGGTCACGGGTCACGGGTCGGGTCACGGGTCGGGTCACGGGTCGGGTCACGGGTCGGGTCACGGGTCGGGTCACGGGTCGGGTCACGGGTTGGGTCACGGGTCGGGTCACGGGTCGGGTCACGGGTCGGGTCACGGGTCGGGTCACGGGTCGGGTCACGGGTCGGGTCACGGGTCGGGTCACGGGGTCGGGTCACGGGTCGGGTCACGGGTCGGGTCACGGGTCGGGTCACGGGTCGGGTCACGGGTCGGGTCACGGGTCGGGTCACGGGTCGGGTCACGGGTCGGGTCACGGGTCGGGTCACGGGTCGGGTCACGGGTCGGGTCACGGGTCGGGTCAGGTCGGGTCACGGGTCGGGTCACGGGTCGGGGTCACGGGTCGGGTCACGGGTCGGGTCACGGGTCGGGTCAGGTCGGGTCACGGGTCGGGTCACGGGTCGGGTCACGGGTCAGGGGTCGGGTCACGGGTCGGGTCACGGGTCGGGTCACGGGTCGGGTCACGGGTCAGGGTCGGGTCACGGGTCGGGTCACGGGTCGGGTCAGGTCAGGTCAGGTCAGGTCAGGTCAGGTCAGGTCAGGTCAGGTCAGGTCAGGTCAGGTCAGGTCAGGTCAGGTCAGTCAGGTCAGGTCAGGTCAGGTCAGGTCAGGTCAGGTCAGGTCAGGTCAGGTCAGGTCAGGTCAGGTCAGGTCAGGTCAGGTCAGGTCAGGTCAGGTCAGGTCAGGTCAGGTCAGGTCAGGTCAGGTCAGGTCAGGTCAGTCAGGTCAGGTCAGGTCAGGTCAGGTCAGGTCAGGTCAGGTCAGGTCAGGTCAGGTCAGGTCAGGTCAGGTCAGGTCAGGTCAGGTCAGGTCAGGTCAGGTCAGGTCAGGTCAGGTCAGGTCAGGTCAGGTCAGGTCAGGTCAGGTCAGGTCAGGTCAGGTCAGGTCAGGTCAGGTCAGGTCAGGTCAGGTCAGGTCAGGTCAGGTCAGGTCAGGTCAGGTCAGGTCAGGTCAGGTCAGGTCAGGTCAGTCAGGTCAGGTCAGGTCAGGTCAGGTCAGGTCAGGTCAGGTCAGGTCAGGTCAGGTCAGGTCAGGTCAGGTCAGGTCAGGTCAGGTCAGGTCAGGTCAGGTCAGGTCAGGTCAGGTCAGGTCAGGTCAGGTCAGGTGAGGTCAGGTCAGGTCAGGTCAGGTCAGGTCAGGTCAGGTCAGGTCAGGTCAGGTCAGGTCAGGTCAGGTCAGGTCAGGTCAGGTCAGGTCAGGTCAGGTCAGGTCAGGTCAGGTCAGGTCAGGTCAGGTCAGGTCAGGTCAGGTCAGGTCAGGTCAGGTCAGGTCAGGTCAGGTCAGGTCAGGTCAGGTCAGGTCAGGTCAGGTCAGGTCAGGTCAGGTCAGGTCAGGTCAGGTCAGGTCAGGTCAGGTCAGGTCAGGTCAGGTCAGGTCAGGTCAGGTCAGGTCAGGTCAGGTCAGGTCAGGTCAGGTCAGGTCAGGTCAGGTCAGGTCAGGTCAGGTCAGGTCAGTCAGGTCAGGTCAGGTCAGGTCAGGTCAGGTCAGGTCAGGTCAGGTCAGGTCAGGTCAGGTCAGGTCAGGTCAGGTCAGGTCAGGTCAGGTCAGGT
>JAUPFP010000138.1:12500-15000 GCA_036925085.1 Brachycybe producta | reverse complement strand
GTTAGGTTAGGTTAGGTTAGGTTAGGTTAGGTTAGGTTAGGTTAGGTTAGGTTAGGTTAGGTTAGGTTAGGTTAGGTTAGGTTAGGTTAGGTTAGGTTAGGTTAGGTTAGGTTAGGTTAGGTTAGGTTAGGTTAGGTTAGGTTAGGTTAGGTTAGGTTAGGTTAGGTTAGGTTAGGTTAGGTTAGGTTAGGTTAGGTTAGGTTAGGTTAGGTTAGGTTAGGTTAGGTTAGGTTAGGTTAGGTTAGGTTAGGTTAGGTTAGGTTAGGTTAGGTTAGGTTAGGTTAGGTTAGGTTAGGTTAGGTTAGGTTAGGTTAGGTTAGGTTAGGTTAGGTTAGGTTAGGTTAGGTTAGGTTAGGTTAGGTTAGGTTAGGTTAGGTTAGGTTAGGTTAGGTTAGGTTAGGTTAGGTTAGGTTAGGTTAGGTTAGGTTAGGTTAGGTTAGGTTAGGTTAGGTTAGGTTAGGTTAGGTTAGGTTAGGTTAGGTTAGGTTAGGTTAGGTTAGGTTAGGTTAGGTTAGGTTAGGTTAGGTTAGGTTAGGTTAGGTTAGGTTAGGTTAGGTTAGGTTAGGTTAGGTTAGGTTAGGTTAGGTTAGGTTAGGTTAGGTTAGGTTAGGTTAGGTTAGGTTAGGTTAGGTTAGGTTAGGTTAGGTTAGGTTAGGTTAGGTTAGGTTAGGTTAGGTTAGGTTAGGTTAGGTTAGGTTAGGTTAGGTTAGGTTAGGTTAGGTTAGGTTAGGTTAGGTTAGGTTAGGTTAGGTTAGGTTAGGTTAGGTTAGGTTAGGTTAGGTTAGGTTAGGTTAGGTTAGGTTAGGTTAGGTTAGGTTAGGTTAGGTTAGGTTAGGTTAGGTTAGGTTAGGTTAGGTTAGGTTAGGTTAGGTTAGGTTAGGTTAGGTTAGGTTAGGTTAGGTTAGGTTAGGTTAGGTTAGGTTAGGTTAGGTTAGGTTAGGTTAGGTTAGGTTAGGTTAGGTTAGGTTAGGTTAGGTTAGGTTAGGTTAGGTTAGGTTAGGTTAGGTTAGGTTAGGTTAGGTTAGGTTAGGTTAGGTTAGGTTAGGTTAGGTTAGGTTAGGTTAGGTTAGGTTAGGTTAGGTTAGGTTAGGTTAGGTTAGGTTAGGTTAGGTTAGGTTAGGTTAGGTTAGGTTAGGTTAGGTTAGGTTAGGTTAGGTTAGGTTAGGTTAGGTTAGGTTAGGTTAGGTTAGGTTAGGTTAGGTTAGGTTAGGTTAGGTTAGGTTAGGTTAGGTTAGGTTAGGTTAGGTTAGGTTAGGTTAGGTTAGGTTAGGTTAGGTTAGGTTAGGTTAGGTTAGGTTAGGTTAGGTTAGGTTAGGTTAGGTTAGGTTAGGTTAGGTTAGGTTAGGTTAGGTTAGGTTAGGTTAGGTTAGGTTAGGTTAGGTTAGGTTAGGTTAGGTTAGGTTAGGTTAGGTTAGGTTAGGTTAGGTTAGGTTAGGTTAGGTTAGGTTAGGTTAGGTTAGGTTAGGTTAGGTTAGGTTAGGTTAGGTTAGGTTAGGTTAGGTTAGGTTAGGTTAGGTTAGGTTAGGTTAGGTTAGGTTAGGTTAGGTTAGGTTAGGTTAGGTTAGGTTAGGTTAGGTTAGGTTAGGTTAGGTTAGGTTAGGTTAGGTTAGGTTAGGTTAGGTTAGGTTAGGTTAGGTTAGGTTAGGTTAGGTTAGGTTAGGTTAGGTTAGGTTAGGTTAGGTTAGGTTAGGTTAGGTTAGGTTAGGTTAGGTTAGGTTAGGTTAGGTTAGGTTAGGTTAGGTTAGGTTAGGTTAGGTTAGGTTAGGTTAGGTTAGGTTAGGTTAGGTTAGGTTAGGTTAGGTTAGGTTAGGTTAGGTTAGGTTAGGTTAGGTTAGGTTAGGTTAGGTTAGGTTAGGTTAGGTTAGGTTAGGTTAGGTTAGGTTAGGTTAGGTTAGGTTAGGTTAGGTTAGGTTAGGTTAGGTTAGGTTAGGTTAGGTTAGGTTAGGTTAGGTTAGGTTAGGTTAGGTTAGGTTAGGTTAGGTTAGGTTAGGTTAGGTTAGGTTAGGTTAGGTTAGGTTAGGTTAGTTAGGTTAGGTTAGGTTAGGTTAGGTTAGGTTAGGTTAGGTTAGGTTAGGTTAGGTTAGGTTAGGTTAGGTTAGGTTAGGTTAGGTTAGGTTAGGTTAGGTTAGGTTAGGTTAGGTTAGGTTAGGTTAGGTTAGGTTAGGTTAGGTTAGGTTAGGTTAGGTTAGGTTAGGTTAGGTTAGGTTAGGTTAGGTTAGGTTAGGTTAGGTTAGGTTAGGTTAGGTTAGGTTAGGTTAGGTTAGGTTAGGTTAGGTTAGGTTAGGTTAGGTTAGGTTAGGTTAGGTTAGGTTAGGTTAGGTTAGGTTAGGTTAGGTTAGGTTAGGTTAGGTTAGGTTAGGTTAGGTTAGGTTAGGTTAGGTTAGGTTAGGTTAGGTTAGGTTAGGTTAGGTTAGGTTAGGTTAGGTTAGGTTAGGTTAGGTTAGGTTAGGTTAGGTTAGGTTAGGTTAGGTTAGGTTAGGTTAGGTTAGGTTAGGTTAGG
>JAUPFP010000138.1:5000-7500 GCA_036925085.1 Brachycybe producta | reverse complement strand
AGTTAAGTTAAGTTAAGTTAAGTTAAGTTAAGTTAAGTTAGTTAAGTTAAGTTAAGTTAAGTTAAGTTAAGTTAAGTTAAGTTAAGTTAAGTTAAGTTAAGTTAAGTTAAGTTAAGTAAGTTAAGTTAAGTTAAGTTAAGTTAAGTTAAGTTAAGTTAAGTTAAGTTAAGTTAAAGTTAAGTTAAGTTAAGTTAAGTTAAGTTAAGTTAAGTTAAGTTAAGTTAAGTTAAGTTAAGTTAGTTAAGTTAAGTTAAGTTAAGTTAAGTTAAGTTAAGTTAAGTTAAGTTAAGTTAAGTTAAGTTAAGTTAAGTTAAGTTAAGTTAAGTTAAGTTAAGTTAAGTTAAGTTAAGTTAAGTTAAGTTAGTTAAGTTAAGTTAAGTTAAGTTAAGTTAAGTTAAGTTAAGTTAAGTTAAGTTAAGTTAAGTTAAGTTAAGTTAAGTTAAGTTAAGTTAAGTTAAGTTAAGTTAAGTTAAGTTAAGTTAAGTTAAGTTAAGTTAAGTTAAGTTAAGTTAAGTTAAGTTAAGTTAAGTTAAGTTAAGTTTAAGTTAAGTTAAGTTAAGTTAAGTTAAGTTAAGTTAAGTTAAGTAAGTTAAGTTAAGTTAAGTTAAGTTAAGTTAAGTTAAGTTAAGTTAAGTTAAGTTAAGTTAAGTTAAGTTAAGTTAAGTTAAGTTAAGTTAAGTTAAGTTAAGTTAAGTTAAGTTAAGTTAAGTTAGTTAAGTTAAGTTAAGTTAAGTTAAGTTAAGTTAAGTTAAGTTTTAAGTTAAGTTAAGTTAAGTTAAGTTAAGTTAAGTTAAGTTAAGTTAGTTAAGTTAAGTTAAGTTAGTTAAGTTAAGTTAAGTTAAGTTAAGTTAAGTAAGTTAAGTTAAGTTAAGTTAAGTTAAGTTAAGTTAAGTTAAGTTAAGTTAAGTTAAGTTAAGTTAAGTTAAGTTAAAGTTAAGTTAAGTTAAGTTAAGTTAAGTTAAGTTAAGTTAAGTTAAGTTAAGTTAAGTTAAGTTAAGTTAAGTTAAGTTAAGTTAAGTTAGTTAAGTTAAGTTAAGTTAAGTAAGTTAAGTTAAGTTAAGTTAAGTTAAGTTAAGTTAAGTTAAGTTAAGTAGTTAAGTTAAGTTAAGTTAAGTTAAGTTAAGTTAAGTTAAGTTAAGTTAAGTTAAGTTAAGTTAAGTTAAGTTAAGTTAAGTTAGTTAAGTTAAGTTAAGTTAAGTTAAGTTAAGTTAAGTTAAGTTAAGTTAAGTTAAGTTAAGTTAAGTTAAGTTAAGTTAAGTTAAGTTAAGTTAAGTTAAGTTAAGTTAAGTTAAGTTAAGTTAAGTTAAGTTAAGTTAAGTTAAGTTAAGTTAAGTTAAGTTAAGTTAAGTTAAGTTAAGTTAAGTTAAGTTAAGTTAAGTTAAGTTAAGTTAAGTTAAGTTAAGTTAAGTTAAGTTAAGTTAAGTTAAGTTAAGTTAAGTTAAGTTAAGTTAAGTTAAGTTAAGTTAAGTTAAGTTTAAGTTAAGTTAAGTTAAGTTAAGTTAAGTTAAGTTAAGTTAAGTTAAGTTAAGTTAAGTTAAGTTAAGTTAAGTTAAGTTTAAGTTAAGTTAAGTTAAGTTAAGTTAAGTTAAGTAAGTTAAGTTAAGTTAAGTTAAGTTAAGTTAAGTTAAGTTAAGTTAAGTTAAGTTAAGTTAAGTTCAAGTTAAGTTAAGTTAAGTTAAGTTAAGTTAAGTCGTAAGTTAAGTTAAGTTAAGTTAAGTTAAGTTAAGTTAAGTTAAGTTAAGTTAAGTTAAGTTAAGTTAAGTTAAGTTAAGTTAAGTTAAGTTAAGTTAAGTTAAGTTAAGTAGTTAAGTTAAGTTAAGTTAAGTTAAGTTAAGTTAAGTTAAGTAAGTTAAGTTAAGTTAAGTTAAGTTACGTTAAGTTAAGTTAAGTTAAGTTAAGTTAAGTTAAGTTAAGTTAAGTTAAGTTAAGTTACGTTAAGTTAAGTTAAGTTAAGTTAAGTTAAGTTAAGTTAAGTTAAGTTAAGTTAAGTTAAGTTAAGTTAAGTTAAGTTAAGTTAAGTTAAGTTAGTTAAGTTAAGTTAAGTTAAGTTAAGTTAAGTTAAGTTAAGTTAAGTTAAAGTTAAGTTAAGTTAAGTTAAGTTAAGTTAAGTTAAGTTAAGTTAAGTTAAGTTAAGTTAAGTTAAGTTAAGTTAAGTTAAGTTAAGTTAAGTTAAGTTAAGTTAAGTTAGTTAAGTTAAGTTAAGTTAAGTTAAGTTTAAGTTAAGTTAAGTTAAGTTAAGTTAAGTTAAGTTAAGTTAAGTTAAGTTAAGTTAAGTTAAGTTAAGTTAAGTTAAGTTAAGTTAAGTTAAGTTAAGTTAAGTTAAGTTAAGTTAAGTTAAGTTAAGTTAAGTTAAGTTAAGTTAAGTTAAGTTAAGTTAAGTAGTTAAGTTAAGTTAAGTTAAGTTAAGTTAAGTTAAGTTAAGTTAAGTTAAGTTAAGTTAAGTTAAGTTAAGTTAAGTTAAGTTAAGTTAAGTTAAGTTAAGTTAAGTTAAGTTTAAGTT
>JAUPFP010000137.1:0-173538 GCA_036925085.1 Brachycybe producta | reverse complement strand
AGTGTAAGGTTTGACAGTTTACGGTTTGTCAGTTTAAGGTTTGACAGTTTACGGTTTGACAGTTTAAGGTTTGACAGTTTAAGGTTGTAAAGTGTAAGGTTTGAAATTGTAAAGTTTGAAAGTGTAAGGTTTGAAAGTGCAATTTTTGAAAGTGAAAGGTTTGAAAGTGCAAGGTTTGAAAGTACAAGGTTTGAAAGTGCAAGGTTTGAAAGTGCATGGTTTGAAAGTGTAATTTTGGAAAGTGTAAGGTTGGAAAGTGTAAGGTTGGAAAATGTAAGGTTGGAAAATGTAAGGTTGGAAAGTGTAAGGTTGAAAAGTGTAAGGTTGGAAAGTGTAAGGTTGGAAAGTGTAAGGTTGGAATGTGTAAGCTTGAAAAGTGTAAGGTTGGAAAGTGTAAGGTTGGAAAGTGTAAGGTTGGAAAGTGTAAGGTTGCAAAGTGTAAGGTTGGAAAATGTAAAGTTGGAAAGTGTAAAGTTTGAAAGTGTAAGGTTGGAAAGTGTAAGGTTGGAAAGTGTAAGGTTGGAAAGTGTAAGGTTGAAAAGTGTAAGGTTGGAAAGTGTAAGGTTGGAAAGTGTAAGGTTGGAATGTGTAAGCTTGAAAAGTGTAAGGTTGGAAAGTGTAAGGTTGGAAAGTGTAAGGTTGGAAAGTGTAAGGTTGCAAAGTGTAAGGTTGGAAAATGTAAAGTTGGAAAGTGTAAGGTTTGAAAATGTAAGGTTTGAAAGTGTAAGATTTGAAAGTGTAAGGTTTGAAAGTGCAAGGTTTGAAAGTGCAAGGTTTGAAAGTGCATGGTTTGAAAGTGTAATTTTGGAAAGTGTAAGGTTGGAAAGTGTAAGGTTGGAAAATGTAAGGTTGGAAAGTGCAAGGTTGGAAAGTGTAAGCTTGGAAATTGTAAGGTTGGAAAGTGTAAGGTTGGAAAGTTTAAGGTTGGAAAGTGTAAGGTTGGAAAATGTAAAGTTGGACAGTGTAAATTTTGAAAGTGTAAGGTTGGAAAGTGTAAGGTTGGAAAGTTTAAGGTTGGAATGTGTAAGGTTATAAAGTGTAAGGTTGGAAAGTGTAAGGTTGGAAAGTGTAAGGTTGGAAAGTGTAAGATTGGAAAGTGTAAGGTTGGAAAGTGTAAGTTTGAAAGTGTAAGCTTTGAAAGTGTAAGATTGGAAAGTGTATGGTTTGAAAGTGTAAGGTTGGAATGTGTAAGGTTTTAAAGTTTAAGGTTTGAAAGTTTAAGGTTGGAAAGTATAAGATTGGAAAGTGTAAGGTTTGAAAGTGTAAGGTTTGAAAGTACCAGGTTTGAAACTGTAAGGTTTGAAAGTGTAAGGATGGAAAGTGTAAGGTTGGAAAGTGTAAGGTTGGAAAGTGTAAGGTTTGAAAGTGTAAGGTTAGAAAGTGTAAGGTTAGAAAGTGTAAGGTTAGAAAGTGTAAGGTTTGAAAGTGTAAAGCTGGAAAATGTAAGGTTGGAAAGTGTAAGTTTGGAAAGTGAAAGGTTTGAAAGTACAAGGTTAGAAAGTGTAAGGTTAGAAAGTGTAAGGTTTGAAAGTGTACAGTTACAAAGTGTAAGGTTAGAAAGTGTAAGGTTGGAAATTGTAAGGTTGGAAAGTGTAAGGTATGAAAGTGCAAGGTTTAAAAGTGCAAGTTTTGAAAGTGCAAGGTTTGGAAGTGTAAGGTTTGAAAGTGTAAGGTTTGAAAGTACAAGGTTAGAAAGTGTAAGGTTTGAAAGTGTAAGGTTTGAAAGTGTAAGGTTTGAAATTGCAAGGTTTGAAAGTGTAAGGTTTGAAAGTGTAAGGTTTGAAAGTGAAAGGTTTGACAGTAAATAGTTTGACAGTGTAAGGTTTGACAGTTTAAGGTTTGGCAGTGTAAGGTTTGACAGTGTAATTTTGACAGTTTAAGATTTTACAGTGTAAGGTTTGACAGTTTACGGTTTGTCAGTTTAAGGTTTGACAGTTTACGGTTTGACAGTTTAAGGTTTGACAGTTTAAGGTTGTAAAGTGTAAGGTTTGAAATTGTAAAGTTTGAAAGTGTAAGGTTTGAAAGTGCAATTTTTGAAAGTGCAAGGTTTGAAAGTGCAAGGTTTGAAAGTACAAGGTTTGAAAGTGCAAGGTTTGAAAGTGCATGGTTTGAAAGTGTAATTTTGGAAAGTGTAAGGTTGGAAAGTGTAAGGTTGGAAAATGTAAGGTTGGAAAATGTAAGGTTGGAAAGTGTAAGGTTGAAAAGTGTAAGGTTGGAAAGTGTAAGGTTGGAAAGTGTAAGGTTGGAATGTGTAAGCTTGAAAAGTGTAAGGTTGGAAAGTGTAAGGTTGGAAAGTGTAAGGTTGGAAAGTGTAAGGTTGCAAAGTGTAAGGTTGGAAAATGTAAAGTTGGAAAGTGTAAAGTTTGAAAGTGTAAGGTTGGAAAGTGTAAGGTTGGAAAGTGTAAGGTTGGAAAGTGTAAGGTTGAAAAGTGTAAGGTTGGAAAGTGTAAGGTTGGAAAGTGTAAGGTTGGAATGTGTAAGCTTGAAAAGTGTAAGGTTGGAAAGTGTAAGGTTGGAAAGTGTAAGGTTGGAAAGTGTAAGGTTGCAAAGTGTAAGGTTGGAAAATGTAAAGTTGGAAAGTGTAAGGTTTGAAAATGTAAGGTTTGAAAGTGTAAGATTTGAAAGTGTAAGGTTTGAAAGTGCAAGGTTTGAAAGTGCAAGGTTTGAAAGTGCATGGTTTGAAAGTGTAATTTTGGAAAGTGTAAGGTTGGAAAGTGTAAGGTTGGAAAATGTAAGGTTGGAAAGTGTAAGGTTGGAAAGTGTAAGCTTGGAAATTGTAAGGTTGGAAAGTGTAAGGTTGGAAAGTTTAAGGTTGGAAAGTGTAAGGTTGGAAAATGTAAAGTTGGACAGTGTAAATTTTGAAAGTGTAAGGTTGGAAAGTGTAAGGTTGGAAAGTTTAAGGTTGGAATGTGTAAGGTTATAAAGTGTAAGGTTGGAAAGTGTAAGGTTGGAAAGTGTAAGGTTGGAAAGTGTAAGATTGGAAAGTGTAAGGTTGGAAAGTATAAGGTTGGAAAGTGTAAGGTTTGAAAGTGTAAGGTTTTAAAGTGTAAGGTTGGAAAGTGTAAGGTTGGAAATTGTAAGGTTGGAAATTGTAAAGTTGGAAAGTGTAAGGTTGGAAAGTGTAAGGCTAGAAAATGTAAGGTTGGAAAGTGTAAGGTTTGAAAGTACAAGGTTAGAAAGTGTAAGGTTGGAAATTGTAAGGTTGGAAAGTGTAAGGTATGAAAGTGCAAGGTTTGAAAGTAAAAGGTTTAAAAGTGCAAGGTTTGAAAGTGCAAGAATTGGAAGTGTAAGGTTTGAAAGTATAAGGTTTGAAAGTGTAAGGTTTGAAAGTACAAGGTTTGAAAATGTAAGGTTTGAAAGTGTAAGGTTTGAAAGTGTAAGGTTTGAAAGTGTAAGGTTTGAAAGTGCAAGGTTTGAAAGTGTAAGGTTTGAAAGTGTAAGGTTTGAAAGTGCAAGGTTTGAAAGTGTAAGGTTGGAAAGTGTAAGTTTGAAAGTGTAAGTTTTGAAAGTGTAAGGTTGGAAAGTGTATGGTTTGAAAGTGTAAGGTTTGAAAGTGTAAGGTTGGAAAGTGTAAGGTTGGAAAGTGTAAGGTTTGAAAGTGTAAGGTTTGAAAGTGTAAGGTTAGAAAGTGTAAGGTTAGAAAGTGTAAGGTTAGAAAGTGTAAGGTTTGAAAGTGTAAAGCTGGAAAATGTAAGGTTGGAAAGTGTAAGTTTGGAAAGTGAAAGGTTTGAAAGTACAAGGTTAGAAAGTGTAAGGTTAGAAAGTGTATGGTTAGAAAGTGTAAGGTTAGAAAGTGTAAGGTTGGAAATTGTAAGGTTGGAAAGTGTAAGGTATAAAAGTGCAAGGTTTGAAAGTAAAAGGTTTAAAAGTGCAAGGTTTGAAAGTGCAAGGTTTGGAAGTGTAAGGTTTGAAAGTGTAAGGTTTGAAAGTACAAGGTTAGAAAGTGTAAGGTTTGAAAGTGTAAGGTTTGAATGTGTAAGGTTTGAAAGTGCAAGGTTTGAAAGTGTAAGGTTTGAAAGTGTAAGGTTTGAAAGTGCAAGGTTTGAAAGTGTAAGGTTGGAAAGTGTTAGTTTGAAAGTGTAAGCTTTGAAAATGTAAGGTTGGAAAGTGTATGGTTTGAAAGTGTAAGGTTGGAAAGTGTAAGGTTTTAAAGTTTTAGGTTTGAAAGTTTAAGGTTGGAAAGTGTAAGGTTGGAAAGTGTAAGGTTTGAAAGTGTAGGGTTTGAAAGTACAAGGTTTGAAAGTACAAGGTTTGAAAGTGTAAGATTTGAAAGTGTTAGATTTGAAAGTGTAAGGTTTGAAAGTGTAATGTTAGAAAGTGTAAAGTTGGAAAGTGCAAGGTTTGAAAGTGTAAGGTTTAAAAGTGTAAGGTATAAAGTGTAAAGTTGGAAAGTGTAAGGTTGGAAATTGTAAGATTGGAAAGTGTAAGGTTGGAAAGTGTAAGGTTGGAAAGTATAAGGTTGGAAAGTGTAATGTTATAAAGTGTAAGGTTTGAAAGTGTAAGGTTTGAAAGTGTAAGGTTTGAAAGTGTAAGGTTTGAAAGTGTAAGGTTTGAAAGTGTAAGGTTTGAAAGTGTAAGGTTTTAAAGTGTAAGGTTGGAAAGTGTAAGGTTGGAAATTGTAAGGTTGGAAAGTGTAAGGTTGGAAAGTGTAAGGTTGGAAAGTGTAAGGTTGGAAAGTGTAAGGCTGAAAAATGTAAGGTTGGAAAGTGTAAGGTTGGAAAGTGTAAGGTTTGAAAGAACAAGGTTAGAAAGTGTAAGGTTAAAAAGTGTAAGGTTAGAAAGTGTAAGGTTGGAAAGTGTAAGGTTGGAAAGTGTAAGGTTGGAAAGTGTAAGGTTGGAAAGTGTAAGGTTGGAAAGTATAAGGTTGGAAAGTGTAATGTTATAAAGTGTAAGGTTTGAAAGTGTAAGGTTTGAAAGTGTAAGGTTTGAAAGTGTAAGGTTTGAAAGTGTAAGGTTTGAAAGTGTAAGGTTTGAAAGTGTAAGGTTTTAAAGTGTAAGGTTGGAAAGTGTAAGGTTGGAAATTGTAAGGTTGGAAAGTGTAAGGTTGGAAAGTGTAAGGTTGGAAAGTGTAAGGCTGAAAAATGTAAGGTTGGAAAGTGTAAGGTTGGAAAGTGTAAGGTTTGAAAGAACAAGGTTAGAAAGTGTAAGGTTAAAAAGTGTAAGGTTAGAAAGTGTAAGGTTTGAAAGTGTAAGGTTGGAAAGTGTAAGGTTGGAAAGTGTAAGGTATGAAAGTGCAAGGTTTGAAAGTGCAAGGTTTGGAAGTGTAAGGTTTGAAAGTGTAAGGTTTGAAAGTACAAGGTTTGAAAGTGTAAGGTTTGAAAGTGTAAGGTTTGAAAGCATAAGGTTTGAAAGTGCAAGGTTTGAAAGTGTAAGGTTTGAAAGTGTAAGGTTGGAAAGTGTAAGTTTGAAAGTGTAAGCTTTGAAAGTGTAAGGTTGGAAAGTGTATGGTTTGAAAGTGTAAGGTTGGAAAATGTAAGGTTTGAAAGTTTAAGGTTGGAAAGTTTAAGGTTGGAAAGTGTAAGGTTGGAAAGTGTAAGGTTTGAAAGTGTAAGGTTTGAAAGTGTAAGGTTTGAAAGTACCAGGTTTGAAACTGTAAGGTTTGAAAGTGTAAGGTTGGAAAGTGTAAGGTTGGAAAGTGTAAGGTTGGAAAGTTTAAGGTTGGAAAGTGTAAGGTTTGAAAGTGTAAGGTTTGAAAGTGTAAGGTTTGAAAGTGTAAGGTTTGAAAGTGCAAGGTTTGAAAGTGTAAGGTTTGAAAGTGTAAGGTTTGAAAGTGCAAGGTTTGAAAGTGTAAGGTTGGAAAGTGTAAGTTTGAAAGTGTAAGTTTTGAAAGTGTAAGGTTGGAAAGTGTATGGTTTGAAAGTGTAAGGTTGGAATGTGTAAGGTTTTAAAGTTTAAGGTTTGAAAGTTTAAGGCTGGAAAGTGTAAGGTTGGAAAGTGTAAGGTTTGAAAGTGTAAGGTTTGAAAGTACCAGGATTGAAACTGTAAGGTTTGAAAGTGTAAGGTTGGAAAGTGTAAGGTTGGAAAGTGTAAGGTTGGAAAGTGTAAGATTGGAAAGTGTAAGGTTGGAAAGTATAAGGTTGGAAAGTGTAAGGTTTGAAAGTGTAAGGTTTTAAAGTGTAAGGTTGGAAAGTGTAAGGTTGGAAATTGTAAGGTTGGAAATTGTAAAGTTGGAAAGTGTAAGGTTGGAAAGTGTAAGGCTAGAAAATGTAAGGTTGGAAAGTGTAAGGTTTGAAAGTACAAGGTTAGAAAGTGTAAGGTTGGAAATTGTAAGGTTGGAAATTGTAAGGTTGGAAAGTGTAAGGTATGAAAGTGCAAGGTTTGAAAGTAAAAGGTTTAAAAGTGCAAGGTTTGAAAGTGCAAGAATTGGAAGTGTAAGGTTTGAAAGTGTAAGGTTTGAAAGTGTAAGGTTTGAAAGTACAAGGTTTGAAAATGTAAGGTTTGAAAGTGTAAGGTTTGAAAGTGTAATTTTTGAAAGTGTAAGGTTTGAAAGTGCAAGGTTTGAAAGTGTAAGGTTTGAAAGTGTAAGGTTTGAAAGTGCAAGGTTTGAAAGTGTAAGGTTGGAAAGTGTAAGTTTGAAAGTGTAAGTTTTGAAAGTGTAAGGTTGGAAAGTGTATGATTTGAAAGTGTAAGGTTTGAAAGTGTAAGGTTGGAAAGTGTAAGGTTGGAAAGTGTAAGGTTTGAAAGTGTAAGGTTTGAAAGTGTAAGGTTAGAAAGTGTAAGGTTATAAAGTGTAAGGTTAGAAAGTGTAAGGTTTGAAAGTGTAAAGCTGGAAAATGTAAGGTTGGAAAGTGTAAGTTTGGAAAGTGAAAGGTTTGAAAGTACAAGGTTAGAAAGCGTAAGGTTAGAAAGTGTATGGTTAGAAAGTGTAAGGTTAGAAAGTGTAAGGTTGGAAATTGTAAGGTTGGAAAGTGTAAGGTATAAAAGTGCAAGGTTTGAAAGTAAAAGGTTTAAAAGTGCAAGGTTTGAAAGTGCAAGGTTTGGAAGTGTAAGGTTTGAAAGTGTAAGGTTTGAAAGTACAAGGTTAGAAAGTGTAAGGTTTGAAAGTGTAAGGTTTGAATGTGTAAGGTTTGAAAGTGCAAGGTTTGAAAGTGTAAGGTTTGAAAGTGTAAGGTTTGAAAGTGCAAGGTTTGAAAGTGTAAGGTTGGAAAGTGTTAGTTTGAAAGTGTAAGCTTTGAAAATGTAAGGTTGGAAAGTGTATGGTTTGAAAGTGTAAGGTTGGAAAGTGTAAGGTTTTAAAGTTTTAGGTTTGAAAGTTTAAGGTTGGAAAGTGTAAGGTTGGAAAGTGTAAGGTTTGAAAGTGTAGGGTTTGAAAGTACAAGGTTTGAAAGTACAAGGTTTGAAAGTGTAAGATTTGAAAGTGTTAGATTTGAAAGTGTAAGGTTTGAAAGTGTAATGTTAGAAAGTGTAAAGTTGGAAAGTGCAAGGTTTGAAAGTGTAAGGTTTAAAAGTGTAAGGTATAAAGTGTAAAGTTGGAAAGTGTAAGGTTGGAAATTGTAAGATTGGAAAGTGTAAGGTTGGAAAGTGTAAGGTTGGAAAGTATAAGGTTGGAAAGTGTAATGTTATAAAGTGTAAGGTTTGAAAGTGTAAGGTTTGAAAGTGTAAGGTTTGAAAGTGTAAGGTTTGAAAGTGTAAGGTTTGAAAGTGTAAGGTTTTAAAGTGTAAGGTTGGAAAGTGTAAGGTTGGAAATTGTAAGGTTGGAAAGTGTAAGGTTGGAAAGTGTAAGGTTGGAAAGTGTAAGGTTGGAAAGTGTAAGGCTGAAAAATGTAAGGTTGGAAAGTGTAAGGTTGGAAAGTGTAAGGTTTGAAAGAACAAGGTTAGAAAGTGTAAGGTTAAAAAGTGTAAGGTTAGAAAGTGTAAGGTTGGAAAGTGTAAGGTTGGAAAGTGTAAGGTTGGAAAGTGTAAGGTTGGAAAGTGTAAGGTTGGAAAGTATAAGGTTGGAAAGTGTAATGTTATAAAGTGTAAGGTTTGAAAGTGTAAGGTTTGAAAGTGTAAGGTTTGAAAGTGTAAGGTTTGAAAGTGTAAGGTTTGAAAGTGTAAGGTTTTAAAGTGTAAGGTTGGAAAGTGTAAGGTTGGAAATTGTAAGGTTGGAAAGTGTAAGGTTGGAAAGTGTAAGGTTGGAAAGTGTAAGGCTGAAAAATGTAAGGTTGGAAAGTGTAAGGTTGGAAAGTGTAAGGTTTGAAAGAACAAGGTTAGAAAGTGTAAGGTTAAAAAGTGTAAGGTTAGAAAGTGTAAGGTTTGAAAGTGTAAGGTTGGAAAGTGTAAGGTTGGAAAGTGTAAGGTATGAAAGTGCAAGGTTTGAAAGTGCAAGGTTTGGAAGTGTAAGGTTTGAAAGTGTAAGGTTTGAAAGTACAAGGTTTGAAAGTGTAAGGTTTGAAAGTGTAAGGTTTGAAAGCGTAAGGTTTGAAAGTGCAAGGTTTGAAAGTGTAAGGTTTGAAAGTGTAAGGTTGGAAAGTGTAAGTTTGAAAGTGTAAGCTTTGAAAGTGTAAGGTTGGAAAGTGTATGGTTTGAAAGTGTAAGGTTTGAAAGTGTAAGGTTTGAAAGTGTAAGGTTTGAAAGTACCAGGTTTGAAACTGTAAGGTTTGAAAGTGTAAGGTTGGAAAGTGTAAGGTTGGAAAGTGTAAGGTTGGAAAGTGTAAGGTTTGAAAGTGTAAGGTTTGAAAGTGTAAGGTTTGAAAGTACCAGGTTTGAAACTGTAAGGTTTGAAAGTGTAAGGTTGGAAAGTGTAAGGTTGGAAAGTGTAAGGTTGGAAAGTGTAAGGTTGGAAAGTTTAAGGTTGGAAAGTGTAAGGTTTGAAAGTGTAAGGTTTGAAAGTGTAAGGTTTGAAAGTGTAAGGTTTGAAAGTGCAAGGTTTGAAAGTGTAAGGTTTGAAAGTGTAAGGTTTGAAAGTGCAAGGTTTGAAAGTGTAAGGTTGGAAAGTGTAAGTTTGAAAGTGTAAGTTTTGAAAGTGTAAGGTTGGAAAGTGTATGGTTTGAAAGTGTAAGGTTGGAATGTGTAAGGTTTTAAAGTTTAAGGTTTGAAAGTTTAAGGCTGGAAAGTGTAAGGTTGGAAAGTGTAAGGTTTGAAAGTGTAAGGTTTGAAAGTACCAGGATTGAAACTGTAAGGTTTGAAAGTGTAAGGTTGGAAAGTGTAAGGTTGGAAAGTGTAAGGTTTGAAAGTGTAAGGTTTGAAAGTGTAAGGTTAGAAAGTGTAAGGTTAGAAAGTGTAAGGTTTGAAAGTGTAAAGCTGGAAAATGTAAGGTTGGAAAGTGTAAGTTTGGAAAGTGAAAGGTTTGAAAGTACAAGGTTAGAAAGTGTAAGGTTAGAAAGTGTACGGTTAGAAAGTGTAAGGTTAGAAAGTGTAAGGTTGGAAATTGTAAGGTTGGAAAGTGTAAGGTATAAAAGTGCAAGGTTTGAAAGTAAAAGGTTTAAAAGTGCAAGGTTTGAAAGTGCAAGGTTTGGAAGTGTAAGGTTTGAAAGTGTAAGGTTTGAAAGTGTAAGGTTTGAAAGTACAAGGTTAGAAAGTGTAAGGTTTGAAAGTGTAAGGTTTGAATGTGTAAGGTTTGAAAGTGCAAGGTTTGAAAGTGTAAGGTTTGAAAGTGTAAGGTTTGAAAGTGCAAGGTTTGAAAGTGTAAGGTTGGAAAGTGTTAGTTTGAAAGTGTAAGCTTTGAAAATGTAAGGTTGGAAAGTGTATGGTTTGAAAGTGTAAGGTTGGAAAGTGTAAGGTTTTAAAGTTTTAGGTTTGAAAGTTTAAGGTTGGAAAGTGTAAGGTTGGAAAGTGTAAGGTTTGAAAGTGTAGGGTTTGAAAGTACAAGGTTTGAAAGTACAAGGTTTGAAAGTGTAAGATTTGAAAGTGTTAGATTTGAAAGTGTAAGGTTTGAAAGTGTAATGTTAGAAAGTGTAAAGTTGGAAAGTGCAAGGTTTGAAAGTGTAAGGTTTAAAAGTGTAAGGTATAAAGTGTAAAGTTGGAAAGTGTAAGGTTGGAAATTGTAAGATTGGAAAGTGTAAGGTTGGAAAGTGTAAGGTTGGAAAGTATAAGGTTGGAAAGTGTACTGTTATAAAGTGTAAGGTTTGAAAGTGTAAGGTTTGAAAGTGTAAGGTTTGAAAGTGTAAGGTTTGAAAGTGTAAGGTTTTAAAGTGTAAGGTTGGAAAGTGTAAGGTTGGAAATTGTAAGGTTGGAAAGTGTAAGGTTGGAAAGTGTAAGGTTGGAAAGTGTAAGGCTGAAAAATGTAAGGTTGGAAAGTGTAAGGTTGGAAAGTATAAGGTTGGAAAGTGTAATGTTATAAAGTGTAAGGTTTGAAAGTGTAAGGTTTGAAAGTGTAAAGTTTGAAAGTGTAAGGTTTGAAAGTGTAAGGTTTGAAAGTGTAAGGTTTGAAAGTGTAAGGTTTTAAAGTGTAAGGTTGGAAAGTGTAAGGTTGGAAATTGTAAGGTTGGAAAGTGTAAGGTTGGAAAGTGTAAGGTTGGAAAGTGTAAGGCTGAAAAATGTAAGGTTGGAAAGTGTAAGGTTAGAAAGTGTAAGGTTTGAAAGAACAAGGTTAGAAAGTGTAAGGTTAAAAAGTGTAAGGTTAGAAAGTGTAAGGTTGGAAAGTGTAAGGTTGGAAAGTGTAAGGTTGGAAAGTGTAAGGTATGAAAGTGCAAGGTTTGAAAGTGCAAGGTTTGGAAGTGTAAGGTTTGAAAGTGTAAGGTTTGAAAGTACAAGGTTTGAAAGTGTAAGGTTTGAAAGTGTAAGGTTTGAAAGCGTAAGGTTTGAAAGTGCAAGGTTTGAAAGTGTAAGGTTTGAAAGTGTAAGGTTGGAAAGTGTAAGTTTGAAAGTGTAAGCTTTGAAAGTGTAAGGTTGGAAAGTGTATGGTTTGAAAGTGTAAGGTTGGAAAATGTAAGGTTTTAAAGTTTAAGGTTGGAAAGTTTAAGGTTGGAAAGTGTAAGGTTGGAAAGTGTAAGGTTTGAAAGTGTAAGGTTTGAAAGTGTAAGGTTTGAAAGTACCAGGTTTGAAACTGTAAAGTTGGAAAGTGTAAGGTTTGAAAGTGTAAGGTTGGAAAGTATAAGGTTGGAAAGTGTAATGTTATAAAGTGTAAGGTTTGAAAGTGTAAGGTTTTAAAGTGTAAGGTTTTAAAGTGTAAGGTTTTAAAGTGTAAGGTTTTAAAGTGTAAGGTTTTAAAGTGTAAGGTTGGAAAGTGTAAGGTTTTAAAGTGTAAGGTTTTAAAGTGTAAGGTTTTAAAGTGTAAGGTTGGAAAGTGTAAGGTTGGAAAGTGTAAGGTTTGAAAGTACAAGGTTGGAAAGTGTAAGGTTTGAAAGTGTAAGGTTAGAAAGTGTAAGGTTTGAAAGTGTAAAGCTAGAAAATGTAAGGTTGGAAAGTGTAAGTTTGGAAAGTGAAAGGATTGAAAGTACAAGGTTAGAAAGTGTAAGGTTAGAAATTGTACGGTTAGAAAGTGTAAGGTTAGAAAGTGTAAGGTTGGAAATTGTAAGGTTGGAAAGTGTAAGGTTTGAAAGTGCAAGGTTTGAAAGTAAAAGGTTTAAAAGTGCAAGGTTTGAAAGTGCAAGGTTTGGAAGTGTAAGGTTTGAAAGTGTAAGGTTTGAAAGTGCAAGGTTTTACAGTAAATAGTTTGACAGTGTAAGGTTTGACAGTTTAAGATTTGGCAGTGTAAGGTTTGACAGGGTAATTTTGACAGTTTAAGATTTTACAGTGTAAGGTTTGACAGTTTACGGTTTGTCAGTTTAAGGTTAGACAGTTTACGGTTTGACAGTTTAAGGTTTGACAGTTTAAGGTTGTAAAGTGTAAGGTTTGAAATTGTAAAGTTTGAAAGTGTAAGGTTTGAAAGTGCAATTTTTGAAAGTGCAAGGTTTGAAAGTGCAAGGTTTGAAAGTACAAGGTTTGAAAGTGCAATGTTTGAAAGTGCATGGTTTGAAAGTGTAATTTTGGAAAGTGTAAGGTTGGAAAGTGTAAGGTTGGAAAATGTAAGGTTGGAAAGTGTAAGGTTGAAAAGTGTAAGGTTGGAAAGTGTAAGGTTGGAAAGTGTAAGGTTGGAAAGTGTAAGCTTGGAAAGTGTAAGGTTGGAAAGTGTAAGGTTGGAAATTGTAAGGTTGGAAAGTGTAAGGTTGCAAAGTGTAAGGTTGGGAAATGTAAAGTTGGAAAGTGTAAGGTTTGAAAGTGTAAGGTTGGAAAGTGTAAGGTTGGAAAGTTTAAGGTTTGAATGTGTAAGGTTATAAAGTGTAAGGTTGGAAAGTGTAAGGTTGGAAAGTGTAATTTTGGAAAGTGTAAGATTGGAAAGAGTAAGGTTGGAAAGTGTAAGGTTGGAAAGTATAAGGTTGGAAAGTGTAATGTTAGAAAGTGTAAGGTTTTAAAGTGTAAGGTTTTAAAGTGTAAGGTTGGAAAGTGTAAGGTTGGAAATTGTAAGGTTGGAAATTGTAAGGTTGGAAATTGTAAGGTTGGAAAGTGTAAGGTTGGAAAGTGTAAGGTTGGAAAGTGTAAGGCTGGAAAATGTAAGGTTGGAAAGTGTAAGGTTGGAAAGTGTAAGGTTTGAAAGTACAAGGTTAGAAAGTGTAAGGTTAGAAAGTGTAAGGTTGGAAATTGTAAGGTTGGAAAGTGTAAGGTATGAAAGTGCAAGGTTTGAAAGTAAAAGGTTTAAAAGTGCAAGGTTTGAAAGTCCAAGGTTTGGAAGTGTAAGGTTTGAAAGTGTAAGGTTTGAAAGTACAAGGTTTGAAAATGTAAGGTTTGAAAGTGTAAGATTTGAAAGTGCAAGGTTTGAAAGTGCAAGGTTTGAAAGTGCAAGGTTTGAAAGTGCATGGTTTGAAAGTGTAAGGTTGGAAAATGTAAAGTTGGAAAGTGTAAGGTTTGAAAGTGTAAGGTTGGAAAGTGTAAGGTTGGAAAGTGTAAGGTTGGAAAGTGTAAGGTTGGAAAGTGTAAGCTTGGAAAGTGTAAGGTTGGAAAGTGTAAGGTTGGAAAGTGTAAGGTTGGAAAATGTAAAGTTGGAAAGTGTAAGGTTTGAAAGTGTAAGGTTGGAAAGTGTAAGGTTGGAAAGTTTAAGGTTGGAATGTGTAAGGTTACAAAGTGTAAGGTTGGAAAGTGTAAGGTTGGAAAGTGTAAGGTTGGAAAGTGTAAGGTTGGAAAGTGTAAGATTGGAAAGTGTAAGGTTGGAAAGTGTAAGGTTGGAAAGTGTAAGGTTGGAAAGTATAAGGTTGGAAAGTGTAATGTTGGAAAGTGTAAGGTTTGAAAGTGTAAGGTTTTAAAGTGTAAGGTTGGAAAGTGTAAGGTTGGAAATTGTAAGGTTGGAAATTGTTAGGTTGGAAAGTGTAAGGTTGGAAAGTGTAAGGCTGGAAAATGTAAGGTTGGAAAGTGTAAGGTTTGAAAGTACAAGGTTAGAAAGTGTAAGGTTAGAGAGTGTAAGGTTAGAAAGTGTAAGGTTGGAAAGTGTAAGGTTGGAAATTGTAAGGTTGGAAAGTGTAAGGTATGAAAGTGCAAGGTTTGAAAGTAAAAGGTTTAAAAGTGCAAGGTTTGAAAGTGCAAGGTTTGGAAGTGTAAGGTTTGAAAGTGTAAGGTTTGAAAGTACAAGGTTTAAAAATGTAAGGTTTGAAAGTGTAAGGTTTGAAAGTGTAAGGTTTGAAAGTGCAAGGTTTGAAAGTGTAAGGTTTGAAAGTGCAAGGTTTGAAAGTGTATGGTTGGAAAGTGTAAGTTTGAAAGTGAAAGCTTTGAAAGTGTAAGGTTGGAAAGTGTATGGTTTGAAAGTTTAAGGTTGGAAAGTGTAAGGTTTGAAAATTTAAGGTTTGAAAGTTTAAGGTTGGAAAGTGTATGGTTGGAAAGTGTAAGGTTTGAAAGTGTAAGGTTTGAAAGTACCAGGTTTGAAACTGTAAGGTTTGAAAATGTAAGGTTGGAAAGTATAAGGTTGGAAAGTGTAAGGTTGGAAAGTGTAAGGTTGGAAAGTGTAAGGTTGGAAAGTGTAAGGTTTGAAAGTGTAAGGTTAGAAAGTGTAAGGTTAGAAAGTGTAAGGTTTGAAAGTGTAAAGCTGGAAAATTTAAGGTTGGAAAGTGTAAGTTTGGAAAGTGAAAGGTTTGAAAGTACAAGGTTAGAAAGTGTAAGGTTAGAAAGTGTACGGTTAGAAAGTGTATGGTTAGAAAGTGTAAGGTTGGAAATTGTAAGGTTGGAAAGTGTAAGGTATGAAAGTGCAAGGTTTGAAAGTAAAAGGTTTAAAAGTGCAAGGTTTGAAAGTGCAAGGTTTGAAAGTGCAAGGTTTGGAAGTGTAAGGTTTGAAAGTGTAAGGTTTGAAAGTACAAGGTTAGAAAGTGTATGGTTTGAAAGTGTAAGGTTTGAAAGTGTAAGGTTTGAAAGTGTAAGGTTTGAAAGTGCAAGGTTTGAAAGTGTAAGGTTTGAAAGTGTAAGGTTTGAAAGTGCAAGGTTTGAAAGTGTAAGGTTGGAAAGTGTTAGTTTGAAAGTTTTAAGCTTTGAAAATGTAAGGTTGGAAAGTGTATGGTTTGAAAGTGTAAGGTTGGAAAGTGTAAGGTTTTAAAGTTTAAGGTTTGAAAGTTTAAGGTTGGAAAGTGTAAGTTTGGAAAGTGTAAGGTTGGAAAGTGTAAGGTTTGAAAGTGTAGGGTTTGAAAGTACAAGGTTTGAAATTGTAAGATTTGAAAGTGTAAGATTTGAAAGTGTAAGGTTTGAAAGTGTAATGTTAGAAAGTGTAAAGTTGGAAAGTGCAAGGTTTGAAAGTGTAAGGTTTAAAAGTGTAAGGTATAAAGTGTAAAGTTGGAAAGTGTAAGGTTGGAAATTGTAAGATTGGAAAGTGTAAGGTTTGAAAGTGTAAGGTTGGAAAGTGTAAGGTTGGAAAGTTTAAGGTTGGAATGTGTAAGGTTACAAAGTGTAAGGTTGGAAAGTGTAAGGTTGGAAAGTGTAAGGTTGGAAAGTGTAAGGTTGGAAAGTGTAAGATTGGAAAGTGTAAGGTTGGAAAGTGTAAGGTTGGAAAGTATAAGGTTGGAAAGTGTAATGTTGGAAAGTGTAAGGTTTGAAAGTGTAAGGTTTGAAAGTGTAAGGTTTTAAAGTGTAAGGTTGGAAAGTGTAAGGTTGGAAATTGTAAGGTTGGAAATTGTTAGGTTGGAAAGTGTAAGGTTGGAAAGTGTAAGGCTGGAAAATGTAAGGTTGGAAAGTGTAAGGTTTGAAAGTACAAGGTTAGAAAGTGTAAGGTTAGAGAGTGTAAGGTTAGAAAGTGTAAGGTTGGAAAGTGTAAGGTTGGAAATTGTAAGGTTGGAAAGTGTAAGGTATGAAAGTGCAAGGTTTGAAAGTAAAAGGTTTAAAAGTGCAAGGTTTGAAAGTGCAAGGTTTGGAAGTGTAAGGTTTGAAAGTGTAAGGTTTGAAAGTACAAGGTTAGAAAGTGTAAGGTTTGAAAGTGTAAGGTTTGAAAGTGTAAGGTTTGAAAGTGCAAGGTTTGAAAGTGTAAGGTTTGAATGTGTAAGGTTTGAAAGTGCAAGGTTTGAAAGTGTAAGGTTGGAAAGGGTTAGTTTGAAAGTGTAAGCTTTGAAAATGTAAGGTTGGAAAGTGTATGGTTTGAAAGTGTAAGGTTGGAAAGTGTAAGGTTGGAAAGTGTAAGGTTTTAAAGTTTAAGGTTTGAAAGTTTAAGGTTGGAAAGTGTAAGTTTGGAAAGTGTAAGGTTGGAAAGTGTAAGGTTTGAAAGTGTAGGGTTTGAAAGTACAAGGTTTGAAATTGTAAGATTTGAAAGTGTAAGATTTGAAAGTGTAAGGTTTGAAAGTGTAATGTTAGAAAGTGTAAAGTTGGAAAGTGCAAGGTTTGAAAGTGTAAGGTTTAAAAGTGTAAGGTATAAAGTGTAAAGTTGGAAAGTGTAAGGTTGGAAATTGTAAGATTGGAAAGTGTAAGGTTGGAAAATGTAAGGTTGGAAAGTATAAGGTTGGAAAGTGTAATGTTATAAAGTGTAAGGTTTGAAAGTGTAAGGTTTTAAAGTGTAAGGTTTTAAAGTGTAATGTTTTAAAGTGTAAGGTTTTAAAGTGTAAGGTTTTAAAGTGTAAGGTTGGAAAGTGTAAGGTTGGAAATTGTAAGGTTGGAAAGTGTAAGGTTGGAAAGTGTAAGGTTGGAAAGTGTAAGGCTGGAAAATGTAAGGTTGGAAAGTGTAAGGTTGGAAAGTGTAAGGTTTGAAAGTACAAGGTAGGAAAGTGTAAGGTTTGAAAGTACAAGGTTAGAAAGTGTAAGGTTAGAAAGTGTAAGGTTAGAAAGTGTAAGGTTGGAAAGTGTAAGGTTGGAAATTGTAAGGTTGGAAAGTGTAAGGTATGAAAGTGCAAGGTTTGAAAGTAAAAGGTTTAAAAGTGCAAGGTTTGAAAGTGCAAGGTTTGGAAGTGTAAGGTTTGAAAGTTTAAGGTTTGAAAGTTTAAGGTTGGAAAGTGTAAGGTTGGAAATTGTAAGGTTTGAAAGTACCAGGTTTGAAACTGTAAGGTTTGAAAATGTAAGGTTGGAAAGTGTAAGGTTGGAAAGTGTAAGGTTGGAAAGTGTAAGGTTGGAAAGTGTAAGGTTGGAAAGTGTAAGGTTTGAAAGTGTAAGGTTAGAAAGTGTAAGGTTAGAAAGTGTAAGGTTAGAAAGTGTAAGGTTTGAAAGTGTAAAGCTGGAAAATTTAAGGTTGGAAAGTGTAAGTTTGGAAAGTGAAAGGTTTGAAAGTACAAGTTTAGAAAGTGTAAGGTTAGAAAGTGTACGGTTAGAAAGTGTAAGGTTAGAAAGTGTAAGGTTGGAAATTGTAAGGTTGGAAAGTGTAAGGTATGAAAGTGCAAGGTTTGAAAGTAAAAGGTTTAAAAGTGCAAGGTTTGAAAGTGCAAGGTTTGGAAGTGTAAGGTTTGAAAGTGTAAGGTTTGAAAGTACAAGGTTAGAAAGTGTAAGGTTTGAAAGTGTAAGGTTTGAAAGTGTAAGGTTTGAAAGTGTAAGGTTTGAAAGTGCAAGGTTTGAAAGTGTAAGGTTTGAAAGTGCAAGGTTTGAAAGTGTAAGGTTGGAAAGTGTTAGTTTGAAAGTGTAAGCTTTGAAAATGTAAGGTTGGAAAGTGTATGGTTTGAAAGTGTAAGGTTGGAAAGTGTAAGGTTTTAAAGTTTAAGGTTTGAAAGTTTAAGGTTGGAAAGTGTAAGTTTGGAAAGTGTAAGGTTGGAAAGTGTAAGGTTTGAAAGTGTAGGGTTTGAAAGTACAAGGTTTGAAATTGTAAGATTTGAAAGTGTAAGATTTGAAAGTGTAAGGTTTGAAAGTGTAATGTTAGAAAGTGTAAAGTTGGAAAGTGCAAGGTTTGAAAGTGTAAGGTTTAAAAGTGTAAGGTATAAAGTGTAAAGTTGGAAAGTGTAAGGTTGGAAATTGTAAGATTGGAAAGTGTAAGGTTGGAAAGTGTAAGGTTGGAAAGTTTAAGGTTGGAATGTGTAAGGTTACAAAGTGTAAGGTTGGAAAGTGTAAGGTTGGAAAGTGTAAGATTGGAAAGTGTAAGGTTGGAAAGTGTAAGATTGGAAAGTGTAAGGTTGGAAAGTGTAAGGTTGGAAAGTATAAGGTTGGAAAGTGTAATGTTGGAAAGTGTAAGGTTTGAAAGTGTAAGGTTTGAAAGTGTAAGGTTTTAAAGTGTAAGGTTGGAAAGTGTAAGGTTGGAAAGTGTAAGGTTGGAAATTGTAAGGTTGGAAATTGTTAGGTTGGAAAGTGTAAGGTTGGAAAGTGTAAGGCTGGAAAATGTAAGGTTGGAAAGTGTAAGGTTTGAAAGTACAAGGTTAGAAAGTGTAAGGTTAGAGAGTGTAAGGTTAGAAAGTGTAAGGTTGGAAAGTGTAAGGTTGGAAATTGTAAGGTTGGAAAGTGTAAGGTATGAAAGTGCAAGGTTTGAAAGTAAAAGGTTTAAAAGTGCAAGGTTTGAAAGTGCAAGGTTTGGAAGTGTAAGGTTTGAAAGTGTAAGGTTTGAAAGTACAAGGTTTAAAAATGTAAGGTTTGAAAGTGTAAGGTTTGAAAGTGTAAGGTTTGAAAGTGCAAGGTTTGAAAGTGTAAGGTTTGAAAGTGCAAGGTTTGAAAGTGTAAGGTTGGAAAGTGTAAGTTTGAAAGTGTAAGCTTTGAAAGTGTAAGGTTGGAAAGTGTATGGTTTGAAAGTGTAAGGTTGGAAAGTGTAAGGTTTGAAAGTTTAAGGTTTGAAAGTTTAAGGTTGGAAAGTGTATGGTTGGAAAGTGTAAGGTTTGAAAGTGTAAGGTTTGAAAGTACCAGGTTTGAAACTGTAAGGTTTGAAAATGTAAGGTTGGAAAGTGTAAGGTTGGAAAGTGTAAGGTTGGAAAGTGTAAGGTTGGAAAGTGTAAGGTTTGAAAGTGTAAGGTTAGAAAGTGTAAGGTTAGAAAGTGTAAGGTTTGAAAGTGTAAAGCTGGAAAATTTAAGGTTGGAAAGTGTAAGTTTGGAAAGTGAAAGGTTTGAAAGTACAAGGTTAGAAAGTGTAAGGTTAGAAAGTGTACGGTTAGAAAGTGTAAGGTTGGAAATTGTAAGGTTGGAAAGTGTAAGGTATGAAAGTGCAAGGTTTGAAAGTAAAAGGTTTAAAAGTGCAAGGTTTGAAAGTGCAAGGTTTGGAAGTGTAAGGTTTGAAAGTGTAAGGTTTGAAAGTACAAGGTTAGAAAGTGTAAGGTTTGAAAGTGTAAGGTTTGAAAGTGTAAGGTTTGAAAGTGCAAGGTTTGAAAGTGTAAGGTTTGAATGTGTAAGGTTTGAAAGTGCAAGGTTTGAAAGTGTAAGGTTGGAAAGGGTTAGTTTGAAAGTGTAAGCTTTGAAAATGTAAGGTTGGAAAGTGTATGGTTTGAAAGTGTAAGGTTGGAAAGTGTAAGGTTGGAAAGTGTAAGGTTTTAAAGTTTAAGGTTTGAAAGTTTAAGGTTGGAAAGTGTAAGTTTGGAAAGTGTAAGGTTGGAAAGTGTAAGGTTTGAAAGTGTAGGGTTTGAAAGTACAAGGTTTGAAATTGTAAGATTTGAAAGTGTAAGATTTGAAAGTGTAAGGTTTGAAAGTGTAATGTTAGAAAGTGTAAAGTTGGAAAGTGCAAGGTTTGAAAGTGTAAGGTTTAAAAGTGTAAGGTATAAAGTGTAAAGTTGGAAAGTGTAAGGTTGGAAATTGTAAGATTGGAAAGTGTAAGGTTGGAAAATGTAAGGTTGGAAAGTATAAGGTTGGAAAGTGTAATGTTATAAAGTGTAAGGTTTGAAAGTGTAAGGTTTGAAAGTGTAAGGTTTTAAAGTGTAAGGTTTTAAAGTGTAAGGTTTTAAAGTGTAAGGTTTTAAAGTGTAAGGTTGGAAAGTGTAAGGTTGGAAATTGTAAGGTTGGAAAGTGTAAGGTTGGAAAGTGTAAGGTTGGAAAGTGTAAGGCTGGAAAATGTAAGGTTGGAAAGTGTAAGGTTGGAAAGTGTAAGGTTTGAAAGTACAAGGTTGGAAAGTGTAAGGTTTGAAAGTACAAGGTTAGAAAGTGTAAGGTTAGAAAGTGTAAGGTTAGAAAGTGTAAGGTTGGAAAGTGTAAGGTTGGAAATTGTAAGGTTGGAAAGTGTAAGGTATGAAAGTGCAAGGTTTGAAAGTAAAAGGTTTAAAAGTGCAAGGTTTGAAAGTGCAAGGTTTGGAAGTGTAAGGTTTGAAAGTTTAAGGTTTGAAAGTTTAAGGTTGGAAAGTGTAAGGTTGGAAATTGTAAGGTTTGAAAGTACCAGGTTTGAAACTGTAAGGTTTGAAAATGTAAGGTTGGAAAGTGTAAGGTTGGAAAGTGTAAGGTTGGAAAGTGTAAGGTTGGAAAGTGTAAGGTTGGAAAGTGTAAGGTTTGAAAGTGTAAGGTTAGAAAGTGTAAGGTTAGAAAGTGTAAGGTTAGAAAGTGTAAGGTTTGAAAGTGTAAAGCTGGAAAATTTAAGGTTGGAAAGTGTAAGTTTGGAAAGTGAAAGGTTTGAAAGTACAAGTTTAGAAAGTGTAAGGTTAGAAAGTGTACGGTTAGAAAGTGTAAGGTTAGAAAGTGTAAGGTTGGAAATTGTAAGGTTGGAAAGTGTAAGGTATGAAAGTGCAAGGTTTGAAAGTAAAAGGTTTAAAAGTGCAAGGTTTGAAAGTGCAAGGTTTGGAAGTGTAAGGTTTGAAAGTGTAAGGTTTGAAAGTACAAGGTTAGAAAGTGTAAAGTTTGAAAGTGTAAGGTTTGAAAGTGTAAGGTTTGAAAGTGTAAGGTTTGAAAGTGCAAGGTTTGAAAGTGTAAGGTTTGAAAGTGTAAGGTTTGAAAGTGCAAGGTTTGAAAGTGTAAGGTTGGAAAGTGTTAGTTTGAAAGTGTAAGCTTTGAAAATGTAAGGTTGGAAAGTGTATGGTTTGAAAGTGTAAGGTTGGAAAGTGTAAGGTTTTAAAGTTTAAGGTTTGAAAGTTTAAGGTTGGAAAGTGTAAGTTTGGAAAGTGTAAGGTTGGAAAGTGTAAGGTTTGAAAGTGTAGGGTTTGAAAGTACAAGGTTTGAAATTGTAAGATTTGAAAGTGTAAGATTTGAAAGTGTAAGGTTTGAAAGTGTAATGTTAGAAAGTGTAAAGTTGGAAAGGGCAAGGTTTGAAAGTGTAAGGTTTAAAAGTGTAAGGTATAAAGTGTAAAGTTGGAAAGTGTAAGGTTGGAAATTGTAAGATTGGAAAGTGTAAGGTTTGAAAGTGTAAGGTTGGAAAGTGTAAGGTTGGAAAGTTTAAGGTTGGAATGTGTAAGGTTACAAAGTGTAAGGTTGGAAAGTGTAAGGTTGGAAAGTGTAAGGTTGGAAAGTGTAAGGTTGGAAAGTGTAAGATTGGAAAGTGTAAGGTTGGAAAGTGTAAGGTTGGAAAGTATAAGGTTGGAAAGTGTAATGTTGGAAAGTGTAAGGTTTGAAAGTGTAAGGTTTGAAAGTGTAAGGTTTTAAAGTGTAAGGTTGGAAAGTGTAAGGTTGGAAATTGTAAGGTTGGAAATTGTTAGGTTGGAAAGTGTAAGGTTGGAAAGTGTAAGGCTGGAAAATGTAAGGTTGGAAAGTGTAAGGTTTGAAAGTACAAGGTTAGAAAGTGTAAGGTTAGAGAGTGTAAGGTTAGAAAGTGTAAGGTTGGAAAGTGTAAGGTTGGAAATTGTAAGGTTGGAAAGTGTAAGGTATGAAAGTGCAAGGTTTGAAAGTAAAAGGTTTAAAAGTGCAAGGTTTGAAAGTGCAAGGTTTGGAAGTGTAAGGTTTGAAAGTGTAAGGTTTGAAAGTACAAGGTTTAAAAATGTAAGGTTTGAAAGTGTAAGGTTTGAAAGTGTAAGGTTTGAAAGTGCAAGGTTTGAAAGTGTAAGGTTTGAAAGTGCAAGGTTTGAAAGTGTAAGGTTGGAAAGTGTAAGTTTGAAAGTGTAAGCTTTGAAAGTGTAAGGTTGGAAAGTGTATGGTTTGAAAGTGTAAGGTTGGAAAGTGTAAGGTTTGAAAGTTTAAGGTTTGAAAGTTTAAGGTTGGAAAGTGTATGGTTGGAAAGTGTAAGGTTTGAAAGTGTAAGGTTTGAAAGTACCAGGTTTGAAACTGTAAGGTTTGAAAATGTAAGGTTGGAAAGTGTAAGGTTGGAAAGTGTAAGGTTGGAAAGTGTAAGGTTGGAAAGTGTAAGGTTTGAAAGTGTAAGGTTAGAAAGTGTAAGGTTAGAAAGTGTAAGGTTTGAAAGTGTAAAGCTGGAAAATTTAAGGTTGGAAAGTGTAAGTTTGGAAAGTGAAAGGTTTGAAAGTACAAGGTTAGAAAGTGTAAGGTTAGAAAGTGTACGGTTAGAAAGTGTAAGGTTGGAAATTGTAAGGTTGGAAAGTGTAAGGTATGAAAGTGCAAGGTTTGAAAGTAAAAGGTTTAAAAGTGCAAGGTTTGAAAGTGCAAGGTTTGGAAGTGTAAGGTTTGAAAGTGTAAGGTTTGAAAGTACAAGGTTAGAAAGTGTAAGGTTTGAAAGTGTAAGGTTTGAAAGTGTAAGGTTTGAAAGTGCAAGGTTTGAAAGTGTAAGGTTTGAATGTGTAAGGTTTGAAAGTGCAAGGTTTGAAAGTGTAAGGTTGGAAAGGGTTAGTTTGAAAGTGTAAGCTTTGAAAATGTAAGGTTGGAAAGTGTATGGTTTGAAAGTGTAAGGTTGGAAAGTGTAAGGTTGGAAAGTGTAAGGTTTTAAAGTTTAAGGTTTGAAAGTTTAAGGTTGGAAAGTGTAAGTTTGGAAAGTGTAAGGTTGGAAAGTGTAAGGTTTGAAAGTGTAGGGTTTGAAAGTACAAGGTTTGAAATTGTAAGATTTGAAAGTGTAAGATTTGAAAGTGTAAGGTTTGAAAGTGTAATGTTAGAAAGTGTAAAGTTGGAAAGTGCAAGGTTTGAAAGTGTAAGGTTTAAAAGTGTAAGGTATAAAGTGTAAAGTTGGAAAGTGTAAGGTTGGAAATTGTAAGATTGGAAAGTGTAAGGTTGGAAAATGTAAGGTTGGAAAGTATAAGGTTGGAAAGTGTAATGTTATAAAGTGTAAGGTTTTAAAGTGTAAGGTTTTAAAGTGTAAGGTTTTAAAGTGTAAGGTTTTAAAGTGTAAGGTTGGAAAGTGTAAGGTTGGAAATTGTAAGGTTGGAAAGTGTAAGGTTGGAAAGTGTAAGGTTGGAAAGTGTAAGGCTGGAAAATGTAAGGTTGGAAACTGTAAGGTTGGAAAGTGTAAGGTTTGAAAGTACAAGGTTGGAAAGTGTAAGGTTTGAAAGTACAAGGTTAGAAAGTGTAAGGTTAGAAAGTGTAAGGTTAGAAAGTGTAAGGTTGGAAAGTGTAAGGTTGGAAATTGTAAGGTTGGAAAGTGTAAGGTATGAAAGTGCAAGGTTTGAAAGTAAAAGGTTTAAAAGTGCAAGGTTTGAAAGTGCAAGGTTTGGAAGTGTAAGGTTTGAAAGTTTAAGGTTTGAAAGTTTAAGGTTGGAAAGTGTAAGGTTGGAAATTGTAAGGTTTGAAAGTACCAGGTTTGAAACTGTAAGGTTTGAAAATGTAAGGTTGGAAAGTGTAAGGTTGGAAAGTGTAAGGTTGGAAAGTGTAAGGTTGGAAAGTGTAAGGTTGGAAAGTGTAAGGTTTGAAAGTGTAAGGTTAGAAAGTGTAAGGTTAGAAAGTGTAAGGTTAGAAAGTGTAAGGTTTGAAAGTGTAAAGCTGGAAAATTTAAGGTTGGAAAGTGTAAGTTTGGAAAGTGAAAGGTTTGAAAGTACAAGTTTAGAAAGTGTAAGGTTAGAAAGTGTACGGTTAGAAAGTGTAAGGTTAGAAAGTGTAAGGTTGGAAATTGTAAGGTTGGAAAGTGTAAGGTATGAAAGTGCAAGGTTTGAAAGTAAAAGGTTTAAAAGTGCAAGGTTTGAAAGTGCAAGGTTTGGAAGTGTAAGGATTGAAAGTGTAAGGTTTGAAAGTACAAGGTTAGAAAGTGTAAGGTTTGAAAGTGTAAGGTTTGAAAGTGTAAGGTTTGAAAGTGCAAGGTTTGAAAGTGTAAGGTTTGAAAGTGTAAGGTTTGAAAGTGCAAGGTTTGAAAGTGTAAGGTTGGAAAGTGTTAGTTTGAAAGTGTAAGCTTTGAAAATGTAAGGTTGGAAAGTGTATGGTTTGAAAGTGTAAGGTTGGAAAGTGTAAGGTTTTAAAGTTTAACGTTTGAAAGTTTAAGGTTGGAAAGTGTAAGTTTGGAAAGTGTAAGGTTGGAAAGTGTAAGGTTTGAAAGTGTAGGGTTTGAAAGTACAAGGTTTGAAAATGTAAGATTTGAAAGTGTAAGATTTGAAAGTGTAAGGTTTGAAAGTGTAATGTTAGAAAGTGTAAAGTTGGAAAGTGCAAGGTTTGAAAGTGTAAGGTTTAAAAGTGTAAGGTATAAAGTGTAAAGTTGGAAAGTGTAAGGTTGGAAATTGTAAGATTGGAAAGTGTAAGGTTGGAAAGTGTAAGGTGGGAAAGTATAAGGTTGGAAAGTGTAATGTTATAAAGTGTAAGGTTTGAATGTGTAAGGTTTTAAAGTGTAAGGTTTTAAAGTGTAAGGTTTTAAAGTGTAAGGTTTTAAAGTGTAAGGTTTTAAAGTGTAAGGTTGGAAAGTGTAAGGTTGGAAATTGTAAGGTTGGAAAGTGTAAGGTTGGAAAGTGTAAGGTTGGAAAGTGTAAGGCTGGAAAATGTAAGGTTGGAAAGTGTAAGGTTGGAAAGTGTAAGGTTTGAAAGTACAAGGTTGGAAAGTGTAAGGTTTGAAAGTACAAGGTTGGAAAGTGTAAGGTTTGAAAGTACAAGGTTAGAAAGTGTAAGGTTAGAAAGTGTAAGGTTAGAAAGTGTAAGGTTGGAAAGTGTAAGGTTGGAAATTGTAAGGTTGGAAAGTGTAAGGTATGAAAGTGCAAGGTTTGAAAGTAAAAGGTTTAAAAGTGCAAGGTTTGAAAGTGCAAGGTTTGGAAGTGTAAGGTTTGAAAGTTTAAGGTTTGAAAGTTTAAGGTTGGAAAGTGTAAGATTGGAAAGTGTAAGGTTTGAAAGTGTAAGGTTTGAAAGTGTAAGGTTTGAAAGTACCAGGTTTGAAACTGTAAGGTTTGAAAATTTAAGGTTGGAAAGTGTAAGGTTGGAAAGTGTAAGGTTGGAAAGTGTAAGGTTGGAAAGTGTAAGGTTGGAAAGTGTAAGGTTGGAAAGTGTAAGGTTGGAAAGTGTAAGGTTTTAAAGTGTAAGGTTAGAAAGTGTAAGGTTAGAAAGTGTAAGGTTAGAAAGTGTAAGGTTTGAAAGTGTAAAGCTGGAAAATTTAAGATTGGAAAGTGTAAGTTTGGAAAGTGAAAGGTTTGAAAGTACAAGGTTAGAAAGTGTAAGGTTAGAAAGTGTACGGTTAGAAAGTGTAAGGTTAGAAAGTGTAAGGTTGGAAATTGTAAGGTTGGAAAGTGTAAGGTATGAAAGTGCAAGGTTTGAAAGTAAAAGGTTTAAAAGTGCAAGGTTTGAAAGTGCAAGGTTTGGAAGTGTAAGGATTGAAAGTGTAAGGTTTGAAAGTACAAGGTTAGAAAGTGTAAGGTTTGAAAGTGTAAGGTTTGAAAGTGTAAGGTTTGAAAGTGTAAGGTTTGAAAGTGCAAGGTTTGAAAGTGTAAGGTTTGAAAGTGTAAGGTTTGAAAGTGCAAGGTTTGAAAGTGTAAGGTTGGAAAGTGTTAGTTTGAAAGTGTAAGCTTTGAAAATGTAAGGTTGGAAAGTGTATGGTTTGAAAGTGTAAGGTTGGAAAGTGTAAGGTTTTAAAGTTTAAGGTTTGAAAGTTTAAGGTTGGAAAGTGTAAGTTTGGAAAGTGTAAGGTTGGAAAGTGTAAGGTTTGAAAGTGTAGGGTTTGAAAGTACAAGGTTTGAAATTGTAAGATTTGAAAGTGTAAGATTTGAAAGTGTAAGGTTTGAAAGTGTAATGTTAGAAAGTGTAAAGTTGGAAAGTGCAAGGTTTGAAAGTGTAAGGTTTAAAAGTGTAAGGTATAAAGTGTAAAGTTGGAAAGTGTAAGGTTGGAAATTGTAAGATTGGAAAGTGTAAGGTTGGAAAGTGTAAGGTTGGAAAGTATAAGGTTGGAAAGTGTAATGTTATAAAGTGTAAGGTTTGAAAGTGTAAGGTTTTAAAGTGTAAGGTTTTAAAGTGTAAGGTTTTAAAGTGTAAGGTTGGAAAGTGTAAGGTTGGAAATTGTAAGGTTGGAAAGTGTAAGGTTGGAAAGTGTAAGGCTGGAAAATGTAAGGTTGGAAAGTGTAAGGTTGGAAAGTGTAAGGTTTGAAAGTACAAGGTTGGAAAGTGTAAGGTTTGAAAGTACAAGGTTAGAAAGTGTAAGGTTAGAAAGTGTAAGGTTAGAAAGTGTAAGGTTGGAAAGTGTAAGGTTGGAAATTGTAAGGTTGGAAAGTGTAAGGTATGAAAGTGCAAGGTTTGAAAGTAAAAGGTTTAAAAGTGCAAGGTTTGAAAGTGCAAGGTTTGGAAGTGTAAGGTTTGAAAGTGTAAGGTTTGAAAGTACAAGGTTTGAAAGTGTAAGGTTTGAAAGTGTAAGGTTTGAAAGCATAAGGTTTGAAAGTGCAAGGTTTGAAAGTGTAAGGTTTGAAAGTGTAAGGTTTGAAAGTGTAAGGTTTGAAAGTGCAAGGTTGGAAAGTGTAAGTTTGAAAGTGTAAGCTTTGAAAGTGTAAGGTTGGAAAGTGTATGGTTTGAAAGTGTAAGGTTTTAAAGTGTAAGGTTTGAAAGTTTAAGGTTTGAAAGTTTAAGGTTGGAAAGTGTAAGGTTGGAAAGTGTAAGGTTGGAAAGTGTAAGGTTTGAAAGTGTAAGGTTTGAAAGTACCAGGTTTGAAACTGTAAGGTTTGAAAGTGTAAGGTTGGAAAGTGTTAGTTTGAAAGTGTAAGCTTTGAAAGTGTAAGGTTGGAAAGTGTATGGTTTGAAAGTGTAAGGTTGGAAAGTGTAAGGTTTTAAAGTTTAAGGTTTGAAAGTTTAAGGTTTGAAAGTTTAAGGTTGGAAAGTGTAAGGTTGGAAAGTGTAAGGTTGGAAAGTGTAAGGTTTGAAAGTGTAGGGTTTGAAAGTACAAGGTTTGAAAGTGTAAGATTTGAAAGTGTAAGATTTGAAAGTGTAAGGTTTGAAAGTGTAATGTTAGAAAGTGTAAAGTTGGAAAGTGCAAGATTTGAAAGTGTAAGGTTTAAAAGTGTAAGGTATAAAAGTGTAAAGTTGGAAAGTGTAAGGTTGGAAATTGTAAGATTGGAAAATGTAAGGTTTTAAAGTGTAAGGTTGGAAAGTATAAGGTTGGAAAGTGTAATGTTATAAAGTGTAAGGTTTGAAAGTGTAAGGTTTGAAAGTGTAAGGTTTTAAAGTGTAAAGTTTTAAAGTGTAAGGTTGGAAAGTGTAAGGTTGGAAAGTATAAGGTTGGAAAGTGTAATGTTATAAAGTGTAAGGTTTGAAAGTGTAAGGTTTGAAAGTGTAAGGTTTTAAAGTGTAAGGTTTTAAAGTGTAAGGTTGGAAAGTGTAAGGTTGGAAAGTGTAAGGTTGGAAAGTGTAAGGTTTGAAAGTACAAGGTTAGAAAGTGTAAGGTTAGAAAGTGTAAGGTTAGAAAGTGTAAGGTTTGAAAGTTTTAGGTTTGAAAGATTAAGGTTGGAAAGTGTAAGGTTGGAAAGTGTAAGGTTTGAAAGTGCAAGGTTTGAAAGTGTAAGGTTTAAAAGTGTAAGGTATAAAAGTGTAAAGTTGGAAAGTGTAAGGTTGGAAATTGTAAGATTGGAAAATGTAAGGTTTTAAAGTGTAAGGTTGGAAAGTATAAGGTTGGAAAGTGTAATGTTATAAAGTGTAAGGTTTGAAAATGTAAGGTTTGAAAGTGTAAGGTTTTAAAGTGTAAAGTTTTAAAGTGTAAGGTTGGAAAGTGTAAGGTTGGAAAGTGTAAGGTTGGAAAGTGTAAGGTTTGAAAGTACAAGGTTAGAAAGTGTAAGGTTAGAAAGTGTAAGGTTAGAAAGTGTAAGGTTGGAAAGTGTAAGGTTGGAAATTGTAAGGTTGGAAAGTGTAAGGTATGAAAGTGCAAGGTTTGAAAGTAAAAGGTTTAAAAGTGCAATGTTTGAAAGTGCAAGGCTTGGAAGTGTAAGGTTTGAAAGTGTAAGTTTTGAAAGTACAAGGTTTGAAAGTGTAAGGTTTGAAAGTGTAAGGTTTGAAAGCATAAGGTTTGAAAGTGCAAGGTTTGAAAGTGTAAGGTTTGAAAGTGTAAGGTTTGAAAGTGTAAGGTTGGAAAGTGTAAGTTTGAAAGTGTAAGCTTTGAAAGTGTAAGGTTGGAAAGTGTATGGTTTGAAAGTGTAAGGTTGGAAAGTGTAAGGTTTGAAAGTTTTAGGTTTGAAAGATTAAGGTTGGAAAGTGTAAGGTTGGAAAGTGTAAGGTTTGAAAGTGCAAGGTTTGAAAGTGTAAGGTTTAAAAGTGTAAGGTATAAAAGTGTAAAGTTGGAAAGTGTAAGGTTGGAAATTGTAAGATTGGAAAGTGTAAGGTTGGAAAGTGTAATGTTATAAAGTGTAAGGTTTAAAAGTGTAAGGTTTGAAAGTGTAAGGTTTTAAAGTGTAAGGTTTTAAAGTGTAAGGCTGGAAAATGTAAGGTTGGAAAGTGTAAGGTTGGAAAGTGTAAGGTTTGAAAGTGTAAGGTTTGAAAGTGTAAGGTTTGAAAGCGTAAGGTTTGAAAGTGCAAGGTTTGAAAGTGTAAGGTTTGAAAGTGTAAGGTTTGAAAGTGTAAGGTTTGAAAGTGTAAGGTTGGAAAGTGTAAGTTTGAAAGTGTAAGCTTTGAAAGTGTAAGGTTGGAAAGTGTAAGGTTGGAAAGTGTAAGGTTGAAAATTGTAAGGTTGGAAAGTGTAAGGTTTGAAAGTGCAAGGTTTGAAAGTGTAAGGTTTGAAAGTGTAAGGTTTGAAAGTGTAAGGTTTGAAAGTGTAAGGTTGGAAAGTGCAAGGTTTGAAAGTGTAAGGTTTAAAAGTGTAAGGTATAAAAGTGTAAAGTTGGAAAGTGTAAGGTTGGAAATTGTAAGATTGGAAAATGTAAGGTTTTAAAGTGTAAGGTTGGAAAGTATAAGGTTGGAAAGTGTAATGTTATAAAGTGTAAGGTTTGAAAATGT
Organism: Brachycybe producta; assembly: GCA_036925085.1. Taxonomy (NCBI): domain Eukaryota; kingdom Metazoa; phylum Arthropoda; class Diplopoda; order Playtdesmida; family Andrognathidae; genus Brachycybe; species Brachycybe producta. The sequence goes on along the minus strand of JAUPFP010000137.1, from coordinate 145,131 downwards.
AAGGTTTGAAAGTGTAAGGTTTTAAAGTGTAAGGTTTTAAAGTGTAAGGTTGGAAAGTGTAAGGTTGGAAAGTGTAAGGTTGGAAAGTGTAAGGTTTGAAAGTACAAGGTTAGAAAGTGTAAGGTTAGAAAGTGTAAGGTTAGAAAGTGTAAGGTTGGAAAGTGTAAGGTTGGAAATTGTAAGGTTGGAAAGTGTAAGGTATGAAAGTGCAAGGTTTGAAAGTAAAAGGTTTAAAAGTGCAATGTTTGAAAGTGCAAGGCTTGGAAGTGTAAGGTTTGAAAGTGTAAGTTTTGAAAGTACAAGGTTTGAAAGTGTAAGGTTTGAAAGTGTAAGGTTTGAAAGCATAAGGTTTGAAAGTGCAAGGTTTGAAAGTGTAAGGTTTGAAAGTGTAAGGTTTGAAAGTGTAAGGTTGGAAAGTGTAAGTTTGAAAGTGTAAGCTTTGAAAGTGTAAGGTTGGAAAGTGTATGGTTTGAAAGTGTAAGGTTGGAAAGTGTAAGGTTTGAAAGTTTTAGGTTTGAAAGATTAAGGTTGGAAAGTGTAAGGTTGGAAAGTGTAAGGTTTGAAAGTGCAAGGTTTGAAAGTGTAAGGTTTAAAAGTGTAAGGTATAAAAGTGTAAAGTTGGAAAGTGTAAGGTTGGAAATTGTAAGATTGGAAAGTGTAAGGTTGGAAAGTGTAATGTTATAAAGTGTAAGGTTTAAAAGTGTAAGGTTTGAAAGTGTAAGGTTTTAAAGTGTAAGGTTTTAAAGTGTAAGGCTGGAAAATGTAAGGTTGGAAAGTGTAAGGTTGGAAAGTGTAAGGTTTGAAAGTGTAAGGTTTGAAAGTGTAAGGTTTGAAAGCGTAAGGTTTGAAAGTGCAAGGTTTGAAAGTGTAAGGTTTGAAAGTGTAAGGTTTGAAAGTGTAAGGTTTGAAAGTGTAAGGTTGGAAAGTGTAAGTTTGAAAGTGTAAGCTTTGAAAGTGTAAGGTTGGAAAGTGTAAGGTTGGAAAGTGTAAGGTTTGAAAGTGTAAGGTTTGAAAGTGTAAGGTTTGAAAGTACCAGGTTTGAAACTGTAAGGTTTGGAAGTGTAAGGTTGGAAAGTGTAAGGTTGGAAAGTGTAAGGTTGGAAAGTGTAAGGTTGGAAAGTGTAAGGTTGGAAAGTGTAAGGTTTGAAAGTGTAAGGTTTGAAAGTGTAAGGTTTGAAAGTGTAAGGTTTGAAAGTGTAAGGTTTGAAAGTGTAAGGTTAGAAAGTGCAGGGTTTGAAAGTGCAATTTTTGAAATTGTAATTTTTGAAAGTGCAATTTTTGAAAGTGCAAAGTTTGAAAGTGCAAGGTTTGAAAGTGCAAGGTTTGAAAGTGCAAGGTTTGAAAGTGCAAGGTTTGAAAATGCAAGGTTTGAAAGTTCAAGGTTTGAAAGTTTATGGTTTGACAGTTTAAGGTTTGACAATGTAAGGTTTGAAAGTGTAAGGTTTGAAAGTGTAAGGTTTGAAAGTGTAAGGTTTGAAAGTGTAAGGTTTGAATGTGTAAGGTATAAAAGTGTAAGGTTTTAAAGTGTAAGGTTTGAAAGTGCAACTTTTGAAAGTGTAAGGTTGGAAAGTGTAAGGTTGGAAAGTGTAAGGTTGGAAAGTGTAAGGTTTGAAAGTGTAAGGTTTGAAAGTGCAAGGTTTGAAAGTGCAAGGTTTGAAAGAGTGAATTTTGAAAGTGTAATTTTTGAAAGTGTAAGGTTTGAAAGTGCAAGGTTTTAAAGTGCAAGGTTTTAAAGTGCAAGGTTTGAAATTATTAGGTTTGAAAGTGCAATTTTTGAAAGTGCAAGGTTTGAAAGTGCAATGTTTTAAATTGCAAGGTTTGAAAGTTTAAGGTTTGAAAGTTTATGGTTTGACAGTTTAAGGTTTGACAGTGTAAGGTTTGAAAGTGTAAGGTTTGAAAGTGTAAGGTTTGAAAGTGTAAGGTTTGAAAGTGTAAGGTTGGAAAGTGTAAGATTGGAAAGTGTAAGGTCTGAAAGTGTAAGGTTTGAAAGTGTAATTTTGGAAAGTGTAAGGTTTGAAAGTACAAGGTTAGAAAGTGTAAGGTTTGAAAGTGTAAGGTTTGAAAGTGTAAGGTTTGAAAGTGCAAGGTTTGAAAGTGTAAGGTTTGAAAGTGTAAGGTTTGAAAGTGCAAGGTTTGAAAGTGTAAGGTTGGAAAGTGTTAGTTTGAAAGTGTAAGCTTTGAAAATGTAAGGTTGGAAAGTGTATGGTTTGAAAGTGTAAGGTTGGAAAGTGTAAGGTTTTAAAGTTTAAGGTTTGAAAGTTTAAGGTTGGAAAGTGTAAGTTTGGAAAGTGTAAGGTTGGAAAGTGTAAGGTTTGAAAGTGTAGGGTTTGAAAGTACAAGGTTTGAAATTGTAAGATTTGAAAGTGTAAGATTTGAAAGTGTAAGGTTTGAAAGTGTAATGTTAGAAAGTGTAAAGTTGGAAAGTGCAAGGTTTGAAAGTGTAAGGTTTAAAAGTGTAAGGTATAAAGTGTAAAGTTGGAAAGTGTAAGGTTGGAAATTGTAAGATTGGAAAGTGTAAGGTTGGAAAGTGTAAGGTTGGAAAGTATAAGGTTGGAAAGTGTAATGTTATAAAGTGTAAGGTTTTAAAGTGTAAGGTTTTAAAGTGTAAGGTTTTAAAGTGTAAGGTTTTAAAGTGTAAGGTTGGAAAGTGTAAGGTTGGAAATTGTAAGGTTGGAAAGTGTAAGGTTGGAAAGTGTAAGGCTGGAAAATGTAAGGTTGGAAAGTGTAAGGTTTGAAAGTACAAGGTTGGAAAGTGTAAGGTTTGAAAGTACAAGGTTAGAAAGTGTAAGGTTAGAAAGTGTAAGGTTAGAAAGTGTAAGGATGGAAAGTGTAAGGTTGGAAATTGTAAGGTTGGAAAGTGTAAGGTATGAAAGTGCAAGGTTTGAAAGCATAAGGTTTGAAAGTGCAAGGTTTGAAAGTGTAAGGTTTGAAAGTGTAAGGTTTGAAAGTGTAAGGTTTGAAAGTGTAAGGTTTGAAAGTGTAAGGTTTGAAAGTGTAAGGTTGGAAAGTGTAAGTTTGAAAGTGTAAGCTTTGAAAGTGTAAGGTTGGAAAGTGTATGGTTTGAAAGTGTAAGGTTTTAAAGTGTAAGGTTTGAAAGTTTAAGGTTTGAAAGTTTAAGGTTGGAAAGTGTAAGGTTGGAAAGTGTAAGGTTTGAAAGTGTAAGGTTTGAAAGTGTAAGGTTTGAAAGTACCAGGTTTGAAACTGTAAGGTTTGAAAGTGTAAGGTTGGAAAGTGTTAGTTTGAAAGTGTAAGCTTTGAAAGTGTAAGGTTGGAAAGTGTATGGTTTGAAAGTGTAAGGTTGGAAAGTGTAAGGTTTTAAAGTTTAAGGTTTGAAAGTTTAAGGTTTGAAAGTTTAAGGTTGGAAAGTGTAAGGTTGGAAAGTGTAAGGTTGGAAAGTGTAAGGTTTGAAAGTGTAGGGTTTGAAAGTACAAGGTTTGAAAGTGTAAGATTTGAAAGTGTAAGATTTGAAAGTGTAAGGTTTGAAAGTGTAATGTTAGAAAGTGTAAAGTTGGAAAGTGCAAGGTTTGAAAGTGTAAGGTTTAAAAGTGTAAGGTATAAAAGTGTAAAGTTGGAAAGTGTAAGGTTGGAAATTGTAAGATTGGAAAGTGTAAGGTTTTAAAGTGTAAGGTTGGAAAGTATAAGGTTGGAAAGTGTAATGTTATAAAGTGTAAGGTTTGAAAGTGTAAGGTTTGAAAGTGTAAGGTTTTAAAGTGTAAGGTTTTAAAGTGTAAGGTTGGAAAGTGTAAGGTTGGAAAGTGTAAGGTTGTAAAGTGTAAGGTTTGAAAGTACAAGGTTAGAAAGTGTAAGGTTAGAAAGTGTAAGGTTAGAAAGTGTAAGGTTAGAAAGTGTAAGGTTGGAAAGTGTAAGGTTGGAAATTGTAAGGTAGGAAAGTGTAAGGTATGAAAGTGCAAGGTTTGAAAGTAAAAGGTTTAAAAGTGCAATGTTTGAAAGTGCAAGGCTTTTAAGTGTAAGGTTTGAAAGTGTAAGTTTTGAAAGTACAAGGTTTGAAAGTGTAAGGTTTGAAAGTGTAAGGTTTGAAAGTGTAAGGTTTGAAAGCATAAGGTTTGAAAGTGCAAGGTTTGAAAGTGTAAGGTTTGAAAGTGTAAGGTTTGAAAGTGTAAGGTTGGAAAGTGTAAGTTTGAAAGTGTAAGCTTTGAAAGTGTAAGGTTGGAAAGTGTATGGTTTGAAAGTGTAAGGTTGGAAAGTGTAAGGTTTGAAAGTTTTAGGTTTGAAAGATTAAGGTTGGAAAGTGTAAGGTTGGAAAGTGTAAGGTTTGAAAGTGCAAGGTTTGAAAGTGTAAGGTTTAAAAGTGTAAGGTATAAAAGTGTAAAGTTGGAAAGTGTAAGGTTGGAAATTGTAAGATTGGAAAGTGTAAGGTTGGAAAGTGTTAGTTTGAAAGTGTAAGCTTTGAAAATGTAAGGTTGGAAAGTGTATGGTTTGAAAGTGTAAGGTTGGAAAGTGTAAGGTTTTAAAGTTTAAGGTTTGAAAATTTAAGGTTGGAAAGTGTAAGTTTGGAAAGTGTAAGGTTGGAAAGTGTAAGGTTTGAAAGTGTAGGGTTTGAAAGTACAAGGTTTGAAATTGTAAGATTTGAAAGTGTAAGATTTGAAAGTGTAAGGTTTGAAAGTGTAATGTTAGAAAGTGTAAAGTTGGAAAGTGCAAGGTTTGAAAGTGTAAGGTTTAAAAGTGTAAGGTATAAAGTGTAAAGTTGGAAAGTGTAAGGTTGGAAATTGTAAGATTGGAAAGTGTAAGGTTGGAAAGTGTAAGGTTGGAAAGTATAAGGTTGGAAAGTGTAATGTTATAAAGTGTAAGGTTTGAAAGTGTAAGGTTTTAAAGTGTAAGGTTTTAAAGTGTAAGGTTTTAAAGTGTAAGGTTTTAAAGTGTAAGGTTGGAAAGTGTAAGGTTGGAAATTGTAAGGTTGGAAAGTGTAAGGTTGGAAAGTGTAAGGTTGGAAAGTGTAAGGCTGGAAAATGTAAGGTTGGAAAGTGTAAGGTTTGAAAGTACAAGGTTGGAAAGTGTAAGGTTTGAAAGTACAAGGTTAGAAAGTGTAAGGTTAGAAAGTGTAAGGTTAGAAAGTGTAAGGTTGGAAAGTGTAAGGTTGGAAATTGTAAGGTTGGAAAGTGTAAGGTATGAAAGTGCAAGGTTTGAAAGCATAAGGTTTGAAAGTGCAAGGTTTGAAAGTGTAAGGTTTGAAAGTGTAAGGTTTGAAAGTGTAAGGTTTGAAAGTGTAAGGTTTGAAAGTGTAAGGTTTGAAAGTGTAAGGTTGGAAAGTGTAAGTTTGAAAGTGTAAGCTTTGAAAGTGTAAGGTTGGAAAGTGTATGGTTTGAAAGTGTAAGGTTTTAAAGTGTAAGGTTTGAAAGTTTAAGGTTTGAAAGTTTAAGGTTGGAAAGTGTAAGGTTGGAAAGTGTAAGGTTTGAAAGTGTAAGGTTTGAAAGTGTAAGGTTTGAAAGTACCAGGTTTGAAACTGTAAGGTTTGAAAGTGTAAGGTTGGAAAGTGTTAGTTTGAAAGTGTAAGCTTTGAAAGTGTAAGGTTGGAAAGTGTATGGTTTGAAAGTGTAAGGTTGGAAAGTGTAAGGTTTTAAAGTTTAAGGTTTGAAAGTTTAAGGTTTGAAAGTGTAAGGTTGGAAAGTGTAAGGTTGGAAAGTGTAAGGTTTGAAAGTGTAGGGTTTGAAAGTACAAGGTTTGAAAGTGTAAGATTTGAAAGTGTAAGATTTGAAAGTGTAAGGTTTGAAAGTGTAAGGTTTGAAAGTGTAATGTTAGAAAGTGTAAAGTTGGAAAGTGCAAGGTTTGAAAGTGTAAGGTTTAAAAGTGTAAGGTATAAAAGTGTAAAGTTGGAAAGTGTAAGGTTGGAAATTGTAAGATTGGAAAGTGTAAGGTTTTAAAGTGTAAGGTTGGAAAGTATAAGGTTGGAAAGTGTAATGTTATAAAGTGTAAGGTTTGAAAGTGTAAGGTTTGAAAGTGTAAGGTTTTAAAGTGTAAGGTTTTAAAGTGTAAGGTTTTAAAGTGTAAGGTTGGAAAGTGTAAGGTTGGAAAGTGTAAGGTTGGAAAGTGTAAGGTTTGAAAGTACAAGGTTAGAAAGTGTAAGGTTAGAAAGTGTAAGGTTAGAAAGTGTAAGGTTAGAAAGTGTAAGGTTGGAAAGTGTAAGGTTGGAAATTGTAAGGTAGGAAAGTGTAAGGTATGAAAGTGCAAGGTTTGAAAGTAAAAGGTTTAAAAGTGCAATGTTTGAAAGTGCAAGGCTTTTAAGTGTAAGGTTTGAAAGTGTAAGTTTTGAAAGTACAAGGTTTGAAAGTGTAAGGTTTGAAAGTGTAAGGTTTGAAAGCATAAGGTTTGAAAGTGCAAGGTTTGAAAGTGTAAGGTTTGAAAGTGTAAGGTTTGAAAGTGTAAGGTTGGAAAGTGTAAGTTTGAAAGTGTAAGCTTTGAAAGTGTAAGGTTGGAAAGTGTATGGTTTGAAAGTGTAAGGTTGGAAAGTGTAAGGTTTGAAAGTTTTAGGTTTGAAAGATTAAGGTTGGAAAGTGTAAGGTTGGAAAGTGTAAGGTTTGAAAGTGCAAGGTTTGAAAGTGTAAGGTTTAAAAGTGTAAGGTATAAAAGTGTAAAGTTGGAAAGTGTAAGGTTGGAAATTGTAAGATTGGAAAGTGTAAGGTTGGAAAGTGTTAGTTTGAAAGTGTAAGCTTTGAAAATGTAAATTTGGAAAGTGTATGGTTTGAAAGTGTAAGGTTGGAAAGTGTAAGGTTTTAAAGTTTAAGGTTTGAAAGTTTAAGGTTGGAAAGTGTAAGTTTGGAAAGTGTAAGGTTGGAAAGTGTAAGGTTTGAAAGTATAGGGTTTGAAAGTACAAGGTTTGAAATTGTAAGATTTGAAAGTGTAAGATTTGAAAGTGTAAGGTTTGAAAGTGTAATGTTAGAAAGTGTAAAGTTGGAAAGTGCAAGGTTTGAAAGTGTAAGGTTTAAAAGTGTAAGGTATAAAGTGTAAAGTTGGAAAGTGTAAGGTTGGAAATTGTAAGATTGGAAAGTGTAAGGTTGGAAAGTGTAAGGTTGGAAAGTATAAGGTTGGAAAGTGTAATGTTATAAAGTGTAAGGTTTGAAAGTGTAAGGTTTTAAAGTGTAAGGTTTTAAAGTGTAAGGTTTTAAAGTGTAAGGTTTTAAAGTGTAAGGTTGGAAAGTGTAAGGTTGGAAATTGTAAGGTTGGAAAGTTTAAGGTTGGAAAGTGTAAGGTTGGAAAGTGTAAGGCTGGAAAATGTAAGGTTGGAAAGTGTAAGGTTTGAAAGTACAAGGTTGGAAAGTGTAAGGTTTGAAAGTACAAGGTTAGAAAGTGTAAGGTTAGAAAGTGTAAGGTTAGAAAGTGTAAGGTTGGAAAGTGTAAGGTTGGAAATTGTAAGGTTGGAAAGTGTAAGGTATGAAAGTGCAAGGTTTGAAAGCATAAGGTTTGAAAGTGCAAGGTTTGAAAGTGTAAGGTTTGAAAGTGTAAGGTTTGAAAGTGTAAGGTTTGAAAGTGTAAGGTTTGAAAGTGTAAGGTTGGAAAGTGTAAGTTTGAAAGTGTAAGCTTTGAAAGTGTAAGGTTTGAAAGTGTATGGTTTGAAAGTGTAAGGTTTTAAAGTGTAAGGTTTGAAAGTTTAAGGTTTGAAAGTTTAAGGTTGGAAAGTGTAAGGTTGGAAAGTGTAAGGTTTGAAAGTGTAAGGTTTGAAAGTGTAAGGTTTGAAAGTACCAGGTTTGAAACTGTAAGGTTTGAAAGTGTAAGGTTGGAAAGTGTTAGTTTGAAAGTGTAAGCTTTGAAAGTGTAAGGTTGGAAAGTGTATGGTTTGAAAGTGTAAGGTTGGAAAGTGTAAGGTTTTAAAGTTTAAGGTTTGAAAGTTTAAGGTTTGAAAGTTTAAGGTTGGAAAGTGTAAGGTTGGAAAGTGTAAGGTTGGAAAGTGTAAGGTTGGAAAGTGTAAGGTTTGAAAGTGTAGGGTTTGAAAGTACAAGGTTTGAAAGTGTAAGATTTGAAAGTGTAAGATTTGAAAGTGTAAGGTTTGAAAGTGTAATGTTAGAAAGTGTAAAGTTGGAAAGTGCAAGGTTTGAAAGTGTAAGGTTTAAAAGTGTAAGGTATAAAAGTGTAAAGTTGGAAAGTGTAAGGTTGGAAATTGTAAGATTGGAAAGTGTAAGGTTTTAAAGTGTAAGGTTGGAAAGTATAAGGTTGGAAAGTGTAATGTTATAAAGTGTAAGGTTTGAAAGTGTAAGGTTTGAAAGTGTAAGGTTTTAAAGTGTAAGGTTTTAAAGTGTAAGGTTTTAAAGTGTAAGGTTGGAAAGTGTAAGGTTGGAAAGTGTAAGGTTGGAAAGTGTAAGGTTTGAAAGTACAAGGTTAGAAAGTGTAAGGTTAGAAAGTGTAAGGTTAGAAAGTGTAAGGTTAGAAAGTGTAAGGTTGGAAAGTGTAAGGTTGGAAATTGTAAGGTAGGAAAGTGTAAGGTATGAAAGTGCAAGGTTTGAAAGTAAAAGGTTTAAAAGTGCAATGTTTGAAAGTGCAAGGCTTTTAAGTGTAAGGTTTGAAAGTGTAAGTTTTGAAAGTACAAGGTTTGAAAGTGTAAGGTTTGAAAGTGTAAGGTTTGAAAGTGTAAGGTTTGAAAGTGTAAGGTTTGAAAGCATAAGGTTTGAAAGTGCAAGGTTTGAAAGTGTAAGGTTTGAAAGTGTAAGGTTTGAAAGTGTAAGGTTGGAAAGTGTAAGTTTGAAAGTGTAAGCTTTGAAAGTGTAAGGTTTGAAAGTACAAGGTTAGAAAGTGTAAGGTTTGAAAGTGTAAGGTTTGAAAGTGTAAGGTTTGAAAGTGCAAGGTTTGAAAGTGTAAGGTTTGAAAGTGTAAGGTTTGAAAGTGCAAGGTTTGAAAGTGTAAGGTTGGAAAGTGTTAGTTTGAAAGTGTAAGCTTTGAAAATGTAAGGTTGGAAAGTGTATGGTTTGAAAGTGTAAGGTTGGAAAGTGTAAGGTTTTAAAGTTTAAGGTTTGAAAGTTTAAGGTTGGAAAGTGTAAGTTTGGAAAGTGTAAGGTTGGAAAGTGTAAGGTTTGAAAGTGTAGGGTTTGAAAGTACAAGGTTTGAAATTGTAAGATTTGAAAGTGTAAGATTTGAAAGTGTAAGGTTTGAAAGTGTAATGTTAGAAAGTGTAAAGTTGGAAAGTGCAAGGTTTGAAAGTGTAAGGTTTAAAAGTGTAAGGTATAAAGTGTAAAGTTGGAAAGTGTAAGGTTGGAAATTGTAAGATTGGAAAGTGTAAGGTTGGAAAGTGTAAGGTTGGAAAGTATAAGGTTGGAAAGTGTAATGTTATAAAGTGTAAGGTTTGAAAGTGTAAGGTTTTAAAGTGTAAGGTTTTAAAGTGTAAGGTTTTAAAGTGTAAGGTTTTAAAGTGTAAGGTTGGAAAGTGTAAGGTTGGAAATTGTAAGGTTGGAAAGTGTAAGGTTAGAAAGTGTAAGGTTGGAAAGTGTAAGGCTGGAAAATGTAAGGTTGGAAAGTGTAAGGTTTGAAAGTACAAGGTTGGAAAGTGTAAGGTTTGAAAGTACAAGGTTAGAAAGTGTAAGGTTAGAAAGTGTAAGGTTAGAAAGTGTAAGGTTGGAAAGTGTAAGGTTGTAAATTGTAATGTTGGAAAGTGTAAGGTATGAAAGTGCAAGGTTTGAAAGCATAAGGTTTGAAAGTGCAAGGTTTGAAAGTGTAAGGTTTGAAAGTGTAAGGTTTGAAAGTGTAAGGTTTGAAAGTGTAAGGTTTGAAAGTGTAAGGTTTGAAAGTGTAAGGTTGGAAAGTGTAAGTTTGAAAGTGTAAGCTTTGAAAGTGTAAGGTTGGAAAGTGTATGGTTTGAAAGTGTAAGGTTTTAAAGTGTAAGGTTTGAAAGTTTAAGGTTTGAAAGTTTAAGGTTGGAAAGTGTAAGGTTGGAAAGTGTAAGGTTTGAAAGTGTAAGGTTTGAAAGTGTAAGGTTTGAAAGTACCAGGTTTGAAACTGTAAGGTTTGAAAGTGTAAGGTTGGAAAGTGTTAGTTTGAAAGTGTAAGCTTTGAAAGTGTAAGGTTGGAAAGTGTATGGTTTGAAAGTGTAAGGTTGGAAAGTGTAAGGTTTTAAAGTTTAAGGTTTTAAAGTTTAAGGTTTGAAAGTTTAAGGTTGGAAAGTGTAAGGTTGGAAAGTGTAAGGTTGGAAAGTGTAAGGTTTGAAAGTGTAGGGTTTGAAAGTACAAGGTTTGAAAGTGTAAGATTTGAAAGTGTAAGATTTGAAAGTGTAAGGTTTGAAAGTGTAAGGTTTGAAAGTGTAATGTTAGAAAGTGTAAAGTTGGAAAGTGCAAGGTTTGAAAGTGTAAGGTTTAAAAGTGTAAGGTATAAAAGTGTAAAGTTGGAAAGTGTAAGGTTGGAAATTGTAAGATTGGAAAGTGTAAGGTTTTAAAGTGTAAGGTTGGAAAGTATAAGGTTGGAAAGTGTAATGTTATAAAGTGTAAGGTTTGAAAGTGTAAGGTTTGAAAGTGTAAGGTTTTAAAGTGTAAGGTTTTAAAGTGTAAGGTTTTAAAGTGTAAGGTTGGAAAGTGTAAGGTTGGAAAGTGTAAGGTTGGAAAGTGTAAGGTTTGAAAGTACAAGGTTAGAAAGTGTAAGGTTAGAAAGTGTAAGGTTAGAAAGTGTAAGGTTAGAAAGTGTAAGGTTGGAAAGTGTAAGGTTGGAAATTGTAAGGTAGGAAAGTGTAAGGTATGAAAGTGCAAGGTTTGAAAGTAAAAGGTTTAAAAGTGCAATGTTTGAAAGTGCAAGGCTTTTAAGTGTAAGGTTTGAAAGTGTAAGTTTTGAAAGTACAAGGTTTGAAAGTGTAAGGTTTGAAAGTGTAAGGTTTGAAAGCATAAGGTTTGAAAGTGCAAGGTTTGAAAGTGTAAGGTTTGAAAGTGTAAGGTTGGAAAGTGTAAGTTTGAAAGTGTAAGCTTTGAAAGTGTAAGGTTGGAAAGTGTATGGTTTGATAGTGTAAGGTTGGAAAGTGTAAGGTTTGAAAGTTTTAGGTTTGAAAGATTAAGGTTGGAAAGTGTAAGGTTGGAAAGTGTAAGGTTGGAAAGTGTAAGGTTTGAAAGTGCAAGGTTTGAAAGTGTAAGGTTTAAAAGTGTAAGGTATAAAAGTGTAAAGTTGGAAAGTGTAAGGTTGGAAATTGTAAGATTGGAAAGTGTAAGGTTGGAAAGTGTTAGTTTGAAAGTGTAAGCTTTGAAAATGTAAGGTTGGAAAGTGTATGGTTTGAAAGCTTAAGGTTGGAAAGTGTAAGGTTTTAAAGTTTAAGGTTTGAAAGTTTAAGGTTGGAAAGTGTAAGTTTGGAAAGTGTAAGGTTGGAAAGTGTAAGGTTTGAAAGTGTAGGTTTGAAAGTACAAGGTTTGAAATTGTAAGATTTGAAAGTGTAAAGATTTGAAAGTGTAAGGTTTGAAAGTGTAATGTTTAGAAGTGTAAAGTTGGAAAGTGCAAGGTTTGAAAGTGTAAGGTTTAAAAGTGTAAAGTATAAAGTGTAAAGTTGGAAAGTGTAAGGTTGGAAATTGTAAGATTGGAAAGTGTAAGGTTGGAAAGTGTAAGGTTGGAAAGTATAAGGTTGGAAAGTGTAATGTTATAAAGTGTAAGGTTTGAAAGTGTAAGGTTTTAAAGTGTAAGGTTTTAAAGTGTAAGGTTTAAAGTGTAAGGTTTTAAAGTGTAAGGTTGGAAAGTGTAAGGTTGGAAATTGTAAGGTTGGAAAGTTTAAGGTTGGAAAGTGTAAGGTTGGAAAGTGTAAGGCTGGAAAATGTAAGGTTGGAAAGTGTAAGGTTTGAAAGTACAAGGTTGGAAAGTGTAAGGTTTGAAAGTACAAGGTTAGAAAGTGTAAGGTTGGAAATTGTAAGGTTAGAAAGTGTAAGGTTGGAAAGTGTAAGGTTGGAAATTGTAAGGTTGGAAAGTGTAAGGTATGAAAGTGCAAGGTTTGAAAGCATAAGGTTTGAAAGTGCAAGGTTTGAAAGTGTAAGGTTTGAAAGTGTAAGGTTTGAAAGTGTAAGGTTTGAAAGTGTAAGGTTTGAAAGTGTAAGGTTGGAAAGTGTAAGTTTGAAAGTGTAAGCTTTGAAAATGTAAGGTTGGAAAGTGTATGGTTTGAAAGTGTAAGGTTTTAAAGTGTAAGGTTTGAAAGTTTAAGGTTTGAAAGTTTAAGGTTGGAAAGTGTAAGGTTGGAAAGTGTAAGGTTTGAAAGTGTAAGGTTTGAAGTGTAAGGTTTGAAAGTACCAGGTTTGAAACTGTAAGGTTTGAAAGTGTAAGGTTGGAAAGTGTTAGTTTGAAAGTGTAAGCTTTGAAAGTGTAAGGTTGGAAAGTGTATGTTTGAAAGTGTAAGGTTGGAAAGTGTAAGGTTTTAAAAGTTTAAGGTTTGAAAGTTAAGGTTTGAAAGTTTAAGGTTGGAAAGTGTAAGGTTGGAAAGTGTAAGGTTGGAAAGTGTATGGTTTGAAAGTGTAGGGTTTGAAAGTACAAGGTTTGAAAGTGTAAGATTTGAAAGTGTAAGATTTGAAAGTGTAATGTTAGAAAGTGTAAAGTTGGAAAGTGCAAGGTTTGAAAGTGTAAGGTTTAAAAGTGTAAGGTATAAAAGTGTAAAGTTGGAAAGTGTAAGGTTGGAAATTGTAAGATTGGAAAGTGTAAGGTTTTAAAGTGTAAGGTTGGAAAGTATAAGGTTGGAAAGTGTAATGTTATAAAGTGTAAGGTTTGAAAGTGTAAGGTTTGAAAGTGTAAGGTTTGAAAGTGTAAGGTTTTAAAGTGTAAGGTTTTAAGTGTAAGGTTTTAAAGTGTAAGGTTGGAAAGTGTAATTTGGAAAGTGTAAGGTTGGAAAGTGTAAGTTTGAAAGTACAAAGGTTAGAAAGTGTAAGGTTAGAAAGTGTAAGGTTAGAAAGTGTAAGGTTAGAAAGTGTAAGGTTGGAAAGTGTAAGGTTGGAAATTGTAAGGTAGGAAAGTGTAAGGTATGAAAGTGCAAGGTTTGAAAGTAAAAGGTTTAAAAGTGCAATGTTTGAAAGTGCAAGGCTTTTAAGTGTAAGGTTTGAAAGTGTAAGTTTTGAAAGTACAAGTTTGAAAGTGTAAGGTTGAAAGTGTAAGGTTTGAAAGCATAAGGTTTGAAAGTGCAAGGTTTGAAAGTGTAAGGTTTGAAAGTGTAAGGTTTGAAAGTGTAAGTTGGAAAGTGTAAGTTTGAAAGTGTAAGCTTTGAAAGTGTAAGGTTGGAAAGTGTATGGTTTGAAAGTGTAAGGTTGGAAAGTGTAAGGTTTGAAAGTTTTAGGTTTGAAAGATTAAGGTTGGAAAGTCTAAGATTGGAAAGTGTAAGGTTTGAAAGTGCAAGGTTTGAAAGTGTAAGGTTGGAAAGTGTTAGTTTGAAAGTGTAAGCTTTGAAAATGTAAGGTTGGAAAGTGTATGGTTTGAAAGTGTAAGGTTGGAAAGTGTAAGGTTTTAAAGTTTAGGTTTGAAAGTTTAAGGTTGGAAAGTGTAAGTTTGGAAAGTGTAAGGTTGGAAAGTGTAAGGTTTGAAAGTGTAGGGTTTGAAAGTACAAGGTTTGAAATTGTAAGATTTGAAAGTGTAAGATTTGAAAGTGTAAGGTTTGAAAGTGTAATGTTAGAAAGTGTAAAGTTGGAAAGTGCAAGGTTTGAAAGTGTAAGGTTTAAAAGTGTAAGGTATAAAGTGTAAAGTTGGAAAGTGTAAGGTTGGAAATTGTAAGATTGGAAAGTGTAAGGTTGGAAAGTGTAAGGTTGGAAAGTATAAGGTTGGAAAGTGTAATGTTATAAAGTGTAGGTTTTAAAGTGTAAGGTTTTAAAGTGTAAGGTTTTAAAGTGTAAGGTTTTAAAGTGTAAGGTTGGAAAGTGTAAGGTTGGAAATTGTAAGGTTGGAAAGTTTAAGGTTGGAAAGTGTAAGGTTGGAAAGTGTAAGGCTGGAAAATGTAAGGTTGGAAAGTGTAAGGTTTGAAAGTACAAGGTTGGAAAGTGTAAGGTTTGAAAGTACAAGGTAGAAAGTGTAAGGTTAGAAAGTGTAAGGTTAGAAAGTGTAAGGTTGGAAAGTGTAAGGTTGGAAATTGTAAGGTTGGAAAGTGTAAGGTATGAAAGTGCAAGGTTTGAAAGCATAAGGTTTGAAAGTGCAAGGTTTGAAAGTGTAAGGTTTGAAAGTGTAAGGTTTGAAAGTGTAAGGTTTGAAAGTGTAAGGTTTGAAAGTGTAAGGTTGGAAAGTGTAAGTTTGAAAGTGTAAGCTTTGAAAGTGTAAGGTTGGAAAGTGTATGGTTTGAAAGTGTAAGGTTTTAAAGTGTAAGGTTTGAAAGTTTAAGGTTTGAAAGTTTAAGGTTGGAAAGTGTAAGGTTGGAAAGTGTAAGGTTTGAAAGTGTAAGGTTTGAAAGTGTAAGGTTTGAAAGTACCAGGTTTGAAACTGTAAGGTTTGAAAGTGTAAGGTTGGAAAGTGTTAGTTTGAAAGTGTAAGCTTTGAAAGTGTAAGGTTGGAAAGTGTATGGTTTGAAAGTGTAAGGTTGGAAAGTGTAAGGTTTTAAAGTTTAAGGTTTGAAAGTTTAAGGTTTGAAAGTTTAAGGTTGGAAAGTGTAAGGTTGGAAAGTGTAAGGTTGGAAAGTGTAAGGTTTGAAAGTGTAGGGTTTGAAAGTACAAGGTTTGAAAGTGTAAGATTTGAAAGTGTAAGATTTGAAAGTGTAAAGTTTGAAAGTGTAATGTTAGAAAGTGTAAAGTTGGAAAGTGCAAGGTTTGAAAGTGTAAGGTTTAAAAGTGTAAGGTATAAAAGTGTAAAGTTGGAAAGTGTAAGGTTGGAAATTGTAAGATTGGAAAGTGTAAGGTTTTAAAGTGTAAGGTTGGAAAGTATAAGGTTGGAAAGTGTAATGTTATAAAGTGTAAGGTTTGAAAGTGTAAGGTTTGAAAGTGTAAGGTTTTAAAGTGTAAGGTTTTAAAGTGTAAGGTTTTAAAGTGTAAGATTGGAAAGTGTAAGGTTGGAAAGTGTAAGGTTGGAAAGTGTAAGGTTTGAAAGTACAAGGTTAGAAAGTGTAAGGTTAGAAAGTGTAAGGTTAGAAAGTGTAAGGTTAGAAAGTGTAAGGTTGGAAAGTGTAAGGTTGGAAATTGTAAGGTAGGAAAGTGTAAGGTATGAAAGTGCAAGGTTTGAAAGTAAAAGGTTTAAAAGTGCAATGTTTGAAAGTGCAAGGCTTTTAAGTGTAAGGTTTGAAAGTGTAAGTTTTGAAAGTACAAGGTTTGAAAGCGTAAGGTTTGAAAGTGTAAGGTTTGAAAGCATAAGGTTTGAAAGTGCAAGGTTTGAAAGTGTAAGGTTTGAAAGTGTAAGGTTTGAAAGTGTAAGGTTGGAAAGTGTAAGTTTGAAAGTGTAAGGTTGGAAAGTGTATGGTTTGAAAGTGTAAGGTTGGAAAGTGTAAGGTTTGAAAGTTTTAGGTTTGAAAGATTAAGGTTGGAAAGTGTAAGGTTGGAAAGTGTAAGGTTTGAAAGTGCAAGGTTTGAAAGTGTAAGGTTTAAAAGTGTAAGGTATAAAAGTGTAAAGTTGGAAAGTGTAAGGTTGGAAATTGTAAGATTGGAAAGTGTAAGGTTGGAAAGTGTAAGGTTAGAAAGTATAAGGTTGGAAAGTGTAATGTTATAAAGTGTAAGGTTTGAAAGTGTAAGGTTTGAAAGTGTAAGGTTTTAAAGTGTAAGGTTTTAAAGTGTAAGGCTGGAAAATGTAAGGTTGGAAAGTGTAAGGTTGGAAAGTGTAAGGTTTGAAAGTACAAGGTTAGAAAGTGTAAGGTTAGAAAGTGTAAGGTTAGAAAGTGTAAGGTTGGAAAGTGTAAGGTTGGAAAGTGTAAGGTTAAAAATTGTAAGGTTGGAAAGTGTAAGGTATGAAAGTGCAAGGTTTGAAAGTAAAAGGTTTAAAAGTGCAAGGTTTGAAAGTGCAAGGTTTGGAAGTGTAAGGTTTGAAAGTGTAAGGTTTGAAAGTACAAGGTTTGAAAGTGTAAGGTTTGAAAGTGTAAGGTTTGAAAGTGTAAGGTTTGAAAGCGTAAGGATTGAAAGTGCAAGGTTTGAAAGTGTAAGGTTTGAAAGTGTAAGGTTTGAAAGTGTAAGGTTTGAAAGTGTAAGGTTGGAAAAGGTAAGTTTGAAAGTGTAAGCTTTGAAAGTGTAAGGTTGGAAAGTGTAAGGTTGGAAAGTGTAAGGTTTGAAAGTGTAAGGTTTGAAAGTACCAGGTTTGAAACTGTAAGGTTTGGAAGTGTAAGGTTGGAAAGTGTAAGGTTGGAAAGTGTAAGGTTGGAAAGTGTAAGGTTGGAAAGTGTAAGGTTGGAAAGTGTAAGGTTTGAAAGTGTAAGGTTAGAAAGTGTAAGGTTAGAAAGTGTAAGGTTAGAAAGTGTAAGGTTGGAAAGTGTAAGGTTTGAAAGTGCAAGATTTGAAAGTGAAAGATTTGAAAGTGTAAGGTTTGAAAGTGTAAGGTTTGAAAGTGTAAGGTTTGAAAGTGTAAGGTTAGAAAGTGCATTGTTTGAAAGTGCAATTTTTGAAATTGTAATTTTTGAAAGTGCAATTTTTGAAAGTGCAAAGTTTGAAAGTGCAAGGTTTGAAAGTGCAATTTTTGAAAGTGCAAGGTTTGAAAATGCAAGGTTTGAAAGTTCAAGGTTTGAAAGTTTATGGTTTGACAGTTTAAGGTTTGACAATGTAAGGTTTGAAAGTGTAAGGTTTGAAAGTGTAAGGTTTGAAAGTGTAAGGTTTGAAAGTGTAAGGTTTGAAAGTGTAAGGTTTGAATGTGTAAGGTATAAAAGTGTAAGGTTTTAAAGTGTAAGGTTTGAAAGTGCAACTTTTGAAAGTGTAAGGTTGGAAAGTGTAAGGTTGGAAAGTGTAAGGTTTGAAAGTGTAAGGTTTGAAAGTGCAAGGTTTGAAAGTGCAAGGTTTGAAAGTGCAAGGTTTGAAAGTGCAAGGTTTGAAAGAGTGAATTTTGAAAGTGTAATTTTTGAAAGTGTAAGGTTTGAAAGTGCAAGGTTTGAAAGTGCAAGGTTTGAAATTATTAGGTTTGAAAGTGCAATTTTTGAAAGTGCAAGGTTTGAAAGTGCAATGTTTTAAATTGCAAGGTTTGAAAGTTTAAGGTTTGAAAGTTTATGGTTTGACAGTTTAAGGTTTGACAGTGTAAGGTTTGAAAGTGTAAGGTTTGAAAGTGTAAGGTTTGAAAGTGTAAGGTTTGAAAGTGTAAGGTTTGAAAGTGTAAGTTTGGAAAGTGTAAGATTGGAAAGTGTAGGGTCTGAAAGTGTAAGGTTTGAAAGTGTAAGGTTTGAAAGTGCAAGATTTGAATGTGAAAGAATTGAAAGTGTAAGGTTTGAAAGTGCAAAGTTGAAAAGTGTAAGGTTTGAAAGTGTAAGCTTTGAAAGTGTAAGGTTGGAAAATGTATAGTTTGAAAGTGTAAGTTTGGAAAGTGTAAGGTTGGAAAGTGTAAGTTTGGAAAGTGTAAGGTTAAAAAGTTTAAGGTTTGAAAGTGTAAGGTTGGAAAGTGTAAGGTTTGAAAGTTTAATTTTTGAAAGTTTAAGGTTTGAAAGTTTAAGGTTTGAAAGTTTAAGGTTTGAAAGTTTAAGGTTTGACAGTGTAAGGTTTGCCAGTGTAAGGTTTGAAAGTGTAAGGTTTGACAATGTAAGGTTTGACAGTGTAAGGTTTGAAAGTGTAAGGTTTGAAAATGTAAGGTTTGAAAGTGTAAGGTTTGAAAATGTAAGGTTTGAAAGTGTAAGGTTTGAAAGTGCAAGGTTTAAAATTGTAAGGTTTTAAAGTGCAATTTTTGAAAGTGCAAGGTTTGAAAGTGCAAGGTTTGAAAGTGCAAGGTTTGAAAGTGCAAAGTTTGAAAGTGCAAGGTTTGAAAGTGTAAGGTATGAAAATGTAAGATTTGAAAGTGTAAGGTTTGAAAGTGCAAGGTTTAAAATTGTAAGGTTTGAAAGTGCAATTTTTGAAAGTGCAAGGTTTGAAAGTGCAAGGTTTGAAAGTGCAAGGTTTGAAAGTGCAAAGTTTGAAAGGGCAAGGTTTGAAAGTTTAAGGTTTGAAAGTTTAAGGTTTGAAAGTTTAAGGTTTGAAAGTTTAATGTTTGAAAGTTTAAGGTTTGAAAGTTTAAGGTTTGAAAGTTTATGGTTTGACAGTTTAAGGTTTGACAGTGTAAGGTTAGAAAGTGCAAGGTTTGAAAGTGCAAGGTTTGAAATTGTAAGGTTTTAAAGTGCAATTTTTGAAAGTGCAAGGTTTGAAAGTGCAAGGTTTGAAAGTGCAAGGTTTGAAAGTGCAAGTTTTGAAAGTGCAAGGTTTGAAAGTGCAAGGTTTGAATGTGCAAGGTTTGAAAGTTTAAGGTTTGAAAGTTTATGGTTTGACAGTTTAAGGTATAAAAGTGTAAGGTTTTAAAGTGTAAGGTTTGAAAGTGTAACTTTTGAAAGTGTAAGTTTGGAAAGTGTAAGGTTGGAAAGTGTAAGGTTTGAAAGTGTAAGGTTTGAAAGTGCAAGGTTTGAAAGTGAGAATTTTGAAAGTGTAATTTTTGAAAGTTTAAGGTTTGAAAGTGCAAGGTTTGAAAGTGCAAGGTTTGAAATTATTAGGTTTGAAAGTGCAATTTTTGAAAGTGCAAGGTTTGAAAGTGCAATGTTTTAAATTGCAAGGTTTGAAAGTTTAAAGTTTGAAAGTTTATGGTTTGACAGTTTAAGGTTTGACAGTGTAAGGTTTGAAAGTGTAAGGTTTGAAAGTGTAAGGTTTGAAAGTGTAAGGTTTGAAAGTGTAAGGTTTGAAAGTGTTAGGTTTGAAAGTGTAAGGTTGAAAGTGTAAGGTCTGAAAGTGTAAGGTTTGAAAGTGTAAGGTTGAAAAATGTATGGTTTGAAAGTGTAAGTTTGGAAAGTGTAAGGTTGGAAAGTAAGGTTGGAAAGTGTAAGGTTAAAAAGTTTAAGGTTTGAAAGTGTAAGGTTGGAAAGTGTAAGGTTTTAAAGAGGAAAGTTGGAAAGTGCAAGGTTTGAAAGTGTAAGGTTTGAAAGTGTAAGGTTTGAAAGTGTAAGGTTTGAAAGTGTAAGGTTTGAAAGTGCAAGGTTTAAAATTGTAAGGTTTGAAAGTGAAATTTTTGAAAGTGCAAGGTTTGAAAGTGCAAGGTTTGAAAGTGCAAAGTTTGAAAGTGCAAGGTTTGAAAGTTTAAGGTTTGAAAGTTTAAGGTTTGAAAGTTTAAGGTTTGAAAGTTTAAGGTTTGAAAGTTTATGGTTTGAAAGTTTATGGTTTGACAGTTTAAGGTTTGACAGTGTAAGGTTTGAAAGTGTAAGGTTTGACAGTTTAAGGTTTGACAGTTTAAGGTTTGAAAGTGTAAGGTTTGCCAGTGTAAGGTTTGAAAGTGTAAGGTTTGACTGTAATTTTGACAGTTTAAGATTTAACAGTGTAAGCTTTGACAGTTTACGGTTTGACAGTGTAAGGTTTGACAGTTTACGGTTTGTCAGTTTAAGGTTTGACAGTTTACGGTTTGACAGTTTACGGTTTGACAGTTTAAGGTTTGACAGTTTAAGGTTTGACAGTTTAAGGTTTGACAGTTTAAGGTTGTAAAGTGTAAGGTTTGAAATTGTAAAGTTTGAAAGTGTAAGGTTTGAAAGTGCAATTTTTGAAAGTGCAAGGTTTGAAAGTGCAAGATTTGAAAGTGCAAGGTTTGAAAGTGCATGGTTTGAAAGTGTAATTTTGGAAAGTGTAAGGTTGGAAAGTGTAAGGTTGGAAAGTGTAAGGTTGGAAAGTGTAAGGTTGGAGAGTGTAAGGTTGGAAAATGTAAAGTTGGAAAGTGTAAGGTTTGAATGTGTAAGGTTGGAAAGTGTAAGGTTGGAAAGTTTAAGGTTGGAATGTGTAAGGTTGTAAAGTGTAAGGTTGGAAAGTGTAAGGTTGGAAAGTGTAAGATTGGAAAGTGTAAGGTTTGAAAATGTAAGGTTTGAAAGTGTAAGGATTTAAAGTGCAAGATTTGAAAGTGCAAGATTTGAAAGTGAAAGAATTGAAAGTGTAAGGTTTGAAAGTGTAAGGTTGAAAAGTGTAAGGTTTGAAAGTGTAAGCTTTGAAAGTGTAAGGTTGGAAAATGTATGGTTTGAAAGTGTAAGTTTGGAAAGTGTAAGGTTGAAAAGTGTAAGGTTGGAAAGTGTAAAGTTAAAAAGTTTAAGGTTTGAAAGTGTAAGGTTGGAAAGTGTAAAGATGGAAAGTGTAAGGTTTGAAAGTACAAGGTTGGAAATTGCAAGGTTGGAAAGTGTAAGGTTGGAAAGTGTAAGGTTTTAAAGTGTAAAGTTTGAAAGTGCAAGGTTTGAAAGTGTAAGGTTTGAAAGTGTAAGGTTTGAAAGTGTAAGGTTTGAAAGTGTAAGGTTTGAAAGTGCAAGGTTTAAAATTGTAAGGTTTGAAAGTGCAATTTTTGAAAGTGCAAGGTTTGAAAGTGCAAGGTTTGAAAGTGCAAAGTTTGAAAGTGCAAGGTTTGAAAGTTTAAGGTTTGAAAGTTTAAGGTTTGAAAGTATAAGGTTTGAAAGTTTATGGTTTGACAGTTTAAGGTTTGACAGTGTAAGGTTTGAAAGTGTAAGGTTTGACAGTTTAAGGTTTGACAGTTTAAGGTTTGACAGTTTAAGGTTTGACAGTTTAAGGTTTGACAGTGTAAGGTTTGCCAGTGTAAGGTTTGAAAGTGTAAGGTTTGACAGTGTAAGGTTTGACAGTGTAAGGTTTGAAAGTGTAAGGTTTGAAAATGTAAGGCTTGAAAGTGTAAGGTTTGAAAGTGTAAGGTTTGATAATGTAAGGTTTTAGTGTAAGGTTTGAAAGTGTAAGGTTTGACTGTGTAAGGTTTGACAGTGTAAGGTTTCAAAGTGTAAGATTTGAAAGTGTAAAGTTTGAAAGTTTAAGGTTTGAAAGTTTAAGGTTTGAATGTGTAAGGTTTGACAGTGTAAGGTTTGACAGTGCAAGGTTTGACAGTGTAAGGTTTGACAGTAAATAGTTTGACAGTGTAAGGTTTGACAGTTTAAGGTTTGGCAGTGTAAGGTTTGACAGTGTAATTTTGACAGTTTAAGATTTTACAGTGTAAGCTTTGACAGTTTAAGGTTTGACAGTGTAAGGTTTGACAGTTTACGGTTTGTCAGTTTAAGGTTTGACAGTTTACAGTTTGACAGTTTAAGGTTTGACAGTTTAAGGTTGTAAAGTGTAAGGTTTGAAATTGTAAAGTTTGAAAGTGTAAGGTTTGAAAGTGCAATTTTTGAAAGTGCAAGGTTTGAAAGTGCAAGGTTTGAAAGTGCAAGGTTTGAAAGTGCATGGTTTGAAAGTGTAATTTTGGAAAGTGTAAGGTTGGAAAGTGTAAGGTTGGAAAGTGTAAGGTTGGAAAATGTAAGGTTGGAAAGTGTAAGGTTGGAAAGTGTAAGGTTGGAAAGTGTAAGGTTGGAAAGTGTAAGGTTGGAAAGTGTAAGGTTGGAAAGTGTAAGGTTGGAAAGTGTAAGGTTGGAAAGTGTAAGCTTGGAAAGTGTAAGGTTGGAAAGTGTAAGGTTGTAAAGTGTAAGGTTTGAAATTGTAAAGTTTGAAAGTGTAAGGTTTGAAAGTGCAATTTTTGAAAGTGCAAGGTTTGAAAGTGCAAGGTTTGAAAGTGCAAAGTTTGAAAGTGCAAGGTTTGAAAGTTTAAGGTTTGAAAGTTTAAGGTTTGAAAGTTTAAGGTTTGAAAGTTTAAGGTTTGACAGTTTACAGTTTGTCAGTTTAAGGTTTGACAGTTTACAGTTTGAGAGTTTAAGGTTTGACAGTTTAAGGTTGTAAAGTGTAAGGTTTGAAATTGTAAAGTTTGAAAGTGTAAGGTTTGAAAGTGCAATTTTTGAAAGTGCAAGGTTTGAAAGTGCAAGGTTTGAAAGTACAAGGTTTGAAAGTATAAGGTTAGAAATTGTAAGGTTGGAAAGTGTAAGGTTGGAAAATGTAAGGTTGGAAAGTGTAAGGCTGGAAAATGTAAGGTTGGAAAGTGTAAGGTTTGAAAGTGTAAGGTTGGAAAGTGTAAGGTTGGAAAGTTTAAGGTTGGAATGTGTAAGGTTATAAAGTGTAAGGTTGGAAAGTGTAAGGTTAGAAATGTAAAGTTGGAAAGTATAAGATTGGAAAGTCTAAGGTTGGAAAGTGTCAGGTTGGAAAGTATAAGGTTGGAAAGTGTAAGGTTTGAAAGTGTAAGGTTTGAAAGTACAAGGTTTGAAAGTGTAAGATTTGAAAGTGTAAGGTTTGAAAGTGTAATGTTAGAAAGTGTAAAGTTGGAAAGTGCAAGGTTTGAAAGTTTAAGGTTGGAAAGTGTAAGGTTGGAAAGTGTAAGGTTGGAAAGTGTAAGGTTTGAAAGTGTAAGGTTTGAAAGTACAAGGTTTTAAAGTGTAAGATTTGAAAGTGTAAGGTTTGAAAGTGTAATGTTAGAAAGTGTAAAGTTGGAAAGTGCAAGGTTTGAAAGTGTAAGGTATAAAAGTGTAAGGTTGGAAAGTGTAAGGTTGGAAATTGTAAGATTGGAAAGTGTAAGGTTGGAAAGTGTAAGGTTGGAAAGTATAAGGTTGGAAAGTGTAATGTTATAAAGTGTAAGGTTTGAAAGTGTAAGGTTTTAAAGTGTAAGGTTTTAAAGTGTAAGATTGGAAAGTATAAGGTTAGAAATTGTAAGGTTGGAAAGTGTAAGGTTGGAAAATGTAAGGTTGGAAAGTGTAAGGCTGGAAAATGTAAGGTTGGAAAGTGTAAAGTTGGAAAGTGTAAGGTTTGAAAGTACAAGGTTGGAAAGTGTAAGGTTAGAAAGTGTAAGGTTAGAAAGTGTAAGGTTGGAAAGTGTAAGGTTGGAAATTGTAAGGTTGGAAAGTGTAAGGTATGAAAGTGCAAGGTTTGAAACTAAAAAGTTTAAAAGTGCAAGGTTTGAAAGTGCAAGGTTTGGAAGTGTAAGGTTTGAAAGTGTAAGGTTTGAAAGTACAAGGTTTGAAAGTGTAAGGTTTGAAAGTGTAAGGTTTGAATGTGTAAGGTTTGAAAGTGCAAGGTTTGATAGTGTAAGGTTTGAAAGTGTAAGGTTTGAAAGTGCAAGGTTTGAAAGTGTAAGGTTGGAAAGTGTAAGTTTGAAAGTGTAAGCTTTGAAAGTGTAAGGTTGGAAAGTGTATGGTTTGAAAGTGTAAGGTTGGAAAGTGTAAGGTTGGAAAGTGTAAGGTTGGAAAGTGTAAGGTTGGAAAGTGTAAGGTTGGAAAGTGTAAGGTTGGAAAGTGTAAGGTTGAAAAGTGTAAGATTGGAAAGTGTAAGATTGGAATGTGTAAGGTTGGAAAGTATAAGGTTGGAAAGTGTAATGTTGGAAAGGGTAAGGTTTGAAAGTTTAAGGTTTGAAAGTGTAAGGTTTTAAAGTGTAAGGTTGGAAAGTGTAAGGTTGGAAATTGTACGGTTGGTAAGTGTAAGGTTGGAAAGTGTAAGGTTGGAAAGTGTAAGGTTTGAAAATACAAGGTTAGAAAGTGTAAGGTTAGAAAGTGTAAGGTTAGAAAGTGTAAGGTTAGAAAGTGTAAGGTTAGAAAGTGTAAGGTTAGAAAGTGTAAGGTTGGAAATTGTAATTTTGGAAAGTGTAAGGTATGAAAGTGCAAGGTTTGAAAGTAAAAGGTTTGAAAGTTTAAGGTTTGAAAGTTTATGGTTTGACAGTTTAAGGTTTGACAGTGTAAGGTTTGAAAGTGTAAGGTTTGTAAGTGTAAGTTTTGAAAGTGTATGGTTTGAATGTGTAAGGTATAAAAGTGTAAGGTTTTAAATTTTAAGGTTTGAAAGTGTAACTTTTGAAAGTGTAAGGTTTGAAAGTGTAAGGTTTAAAATTGTAAGGTTTGAAAGTGCAATTTTTGAAAGTGCAAGGTTTGAAAGTGCAAGGTTTGAAAGTGCAAAGTTTGAAAGTGCAAGGTTTGAAAGTTTAAGGTTTGAAAGTTTAAGGTTTGAAAGTTTAAGGTTTGAAAGTTTAAGGTTTGAAAGTTTAAGGTTTTAAAGTTTAAGGTTTGAAAGTTTAAGGTTTGAAAGTTTAATTTTTGAAAGTTTAAGGTTTGAAAGTTTATGGTTTGACAGTTTAAGGTTTGACAGTGTAAGGTTTGAAAGTGTAAGGTTTGACAGTTTAAGGTTTGACAGTTTAAGGTTTGATAGTTTAAGGTTTGACAGTTTAAGGTTTGACAGTGTAAGGTTTGCCAGTGTAAGGTTTGAAAGTGTAAGGTTTGACAGTGTAAGGTTTGACAGTGTAAGGTTTGAAAGTGTAAGGTTTGAAAATGTAAGGCTTGAAAGTGTAAGGTTTGAAAGTGTAAGGTTTGATAATGTAAGGTTTTAGTGTAAGGTTTGAAAGTGTAAGGTTTGACAGTGTAAGGTTTGACAGTGTAAGGTTTGAAAGTGTAAGATTTGAAAGTGTAAGGTTTGAAAGTTTAAGGTTTGAAAGTTTAAGGTTTGACTGTGTAAGGTTTGACAGTGTAAGGTTTGACAGTGTAAGGTTTGACAGTGTAAGGTTTGACAGTTTAAGGTTTGGCAGTGTAAGGTTTGACAGTGTAATTTTGACAGTTTAAGATTTTACAGTGTAAGCTTTGACAGTTTAAGGTTTGACAGTGTAAGGTTTGACAGTTTACGGTTTGTCAGTTTAAGGTTTGACAGTTTACAGTTTGACAGTTTAAGGTTTGACAGTTTAAGGTTGTAAAGTGCAAGGTTTGAAAGTGCAATGTTTGAAAGTACAAGGTTTGAAAGTGCAAGGTTTGAAAGTGCATGGTTTGAAAGTGTAATTTTGGAAAGTGTAAGGTTGGAAAGTGTAAGGTTGGAAAGTGTAAGGTTGGAAAGTGTAAGGTTGGAAAGTGTAAGGTTGGAAAGTGTAAGGTTGGAAAGTGTAAGGTTGGAAAGTGTAAGATTGGAAAGTGAAAGGTTGGAAAGTGTAAGGTTGGAAAGTGTAAGGTTGGAAAGTGTAAGCTTGGAAAGTGTAAGGTTGGAAAGTGTAAGGTTGGAAAATGTAACATTGGAAAGTGTAAGGTTTGAAAGTGTAATTTTGGAAAGTGTAAGGTTTGAAAGTACAAGGTTTGAAAGTGTAAGGTTGGAAAATGTAACATTGGAAAGTGTAAGGTTTGAAAGTGTAATTTTGGAAAGTGTAAGGTTTGAAAGTGTAAGGTTTGAAAGTACAAGGTTTGAAAGTGTAAGATTTGAAAGTGTAAGGTTTGAAAGTGTAATGTTAGAAAGTGTAAAGTTGGAAAGTGCAAGGCTTGAAAGTGTAAGGTTTAAAAGTGTAAGGTATAAAAGTGTAAGGTTGGAAAGTGTAAGGTTGGAAATTGTAAGATTGGAAAGTGTAATGTTGGATAGTGTAAGGTTTGAAAGTGTAAGGTTTGAAAGTGTAATTTTGGAAAGTGTAAGGTTGGAAAGTGTAAGGTTGGAAAATGTAAGGTTGGAAAGTGTAAGGTTGGAAAGTGTAAGGATTGAAAGTACAAGGTTGGAAAGTGTAAGCTTGGAAAGTGTAAGGTTGGAAAGTGTAAGGTTGGAAAGTGTAAGGTTGGAAAGTGTAAGGTTGGAAAATGTAACATTGGAAAGTGTAAGGTTTGAAAGTGTAATTTTGGAAAGTGTAAGGTTGGAAAGTGTAAGGTTGGAAAATGTAAGGTTGGAAAGTGTATGGTTTGAAAGTGTAAGGTTGGAAAGTGTAAGGTTTTAAAGTTTAAGGTTTGAAAGTTTAAGGTTGGAAAGTGTAAGGTTGGAAAGTGTAAGGTTGGAAAGTGTAAGGTTGGAAAGTGTAAGGTTGGAAAGTGTAAGGTTGGAAAGTGTAAGGTTGGAAAGTGTAAGGTTGGAAAATGTAACATTGGAAAGTGTAAGGTTTGAAAGTGTAATTTTGGAAAGTGTAAGGTTTGAAAGTACAAGGTTTGAAAGTGTAAGATTTGAAAGTGTAAGGTTTGAAAGTGTAATGTTAGAAAGTGTAAAGTTGGAAAGTGCAAGGTTTGAAAGTGTAAGGTTTAAAAGTGTAAGGTATAAAAGTGTAAGGTTGGAAAGTGTAAGGTTGGAAATTGTAAGATTGGAAAGTGTAAGGTTGGAAAGTGTAAGGTTGGAAAGTATAAGGTTGGAAAGTGTAATGTTATAAAGTGTAAGGTTTGAAAGTGTAAGGTTTGAAAGTGTAAGGTTTTAAAGTGTAAGGTTTTAAAGTGTAAGGTTGGAAAGTATAAGGTTAGAAATTGTAAGGTTGGAAAGTGTAAGGTTGGAAAATGTAAGGTTGGAAAGTGTAAGGCTGGAAAATGTAAGGTTGGAAAGTGTAAGGTTGGAAAGTGTAAGGTTTGAAAGTACAAGGTTGGAAAGTGTAAGGTTAGAAAGTGTAATGTTAGAAAGTGTAAGGTTGGAAAGTGTAAGGTTGGAAATTGTAAGGTTGGAAAGTGTAAGGTATGAAAGTGCAAGGTTTGAAAGTAAAAAGTTTAAAAGTGCAAGGTTTGAAAGTGCAAAATTTGGAAGTGTAAGGTTTGAAAGTGTAAGGTTTGAAAGTACAAGGTTTGAATGTGTAAGGTTTGAAAGTGTAAGGTTTGAAAGTGTAAGGTTTGAAAGTGTAAGGTTTGAAAGTGCAAGGTTTGAAAGTGTAAGGTTTGAAAGTGTAAGCTTTGAAAGTGTAAGGTTTGAAAGTGTATGGTTTGAAAGTGTAAGGTTGGAAAGTGTAAGGTTGGAAAGTGTAAGGTTGAAAAATGTAAGATTGGAAAGTGTAAGATTGGAATGTGTAAGGTTGGAAAGTATAAGGTTGGAAAGTGTAAGGTTGGAAAGTGTAAGGTCTGAAAGTGTAAGGTTTGAAAGTGTAATTTTGGAAAGTGTAAGGTTTGAAAATGTAAGGTTTGAAAGTGTAAGGATTTAAAGTGCAAGATTTGAAAGTGAAAGAATTGAAAGTGTAAGGTTTGAAAGTGTAAGGTTGAAAAGTGTAAGGTTTTAAAGTGTAAGCTTTGAAAGTGTAAGGTTGGAAAATGTATGGTTTGAAAGTGTAAGTTTGGAAAGTGTAAGGTTGAAAAGTGTAAGGTTGGAAAGTGTAAAGTTAAAAAGTTTAAGGTTTGAAAGTGTAAGGTTGGAAAGTGTAAGGATGGAAAGTGTAAGGTTTGAAAGTACAAGGTTGGAAAGTGCAAGGTTGGAAAGTGTAAGGTTGGAAAGTGTAAGGTTTTAAAGTGTAAAGTTTGAAAGTGCAAGGTTTGAAAGTGTAAGGTTTGAAAGTGTAAGGTTTGCAAGTGTAAGGTTTGAAAGTGTAAGGTTTGAAAGTGCAAGGTTTAAAATTGTAAGGTTTGAAAGTGCAATTTTTGAAAGTGCAAGGTTTGAAAGTGCAAGGTTTGAAAGTGCAAAGTTTGAAAGTGCAAGGTTTGAAAGTTTAAGGTTTGAAAGTTTAAGGTTTGAAAGTATAAGGTTTGAAAGTTTATGGTTTGACAGTTTAAGGTTTGACAGTGTAAGGTTTGAAAGTGTAAGGTTTGACAGTTTAAGGTTTGACAGTTTAAGGTTTGACAGTTTAAGGTTTGACAGTTTAAGGTTTGACAGTGTAAGGTTTGCCAGTGTAAGGTTTGAAAGTGTAAGGTTTGACAGTGTAAGGTTTGACAGTGTAAGGTTTGAAAGTGTAAGGTTTGATAATGTAAGGTTTTAGTGTAAGGTTTGAAAGTGTAAGGTTTGACTGTGTAAGGTTTGACAGTGTAAGGTTTGACAGTGTAAGGTTTGAAAGTGTAAGATTTGAAAGTGTAAGGTTTGAAAGTTTAAGGTTTGAAAGTTTAAGGTTTGAATGTGTAAGGTTTGACAGTGTAAGGTTTGACAGTGCAAGGTTTGACAGTGTAAGGTTTGACAGTAAATAGTTTGACAGTGTAAGGTTTGACAGTTTAAGGTTTGGCAGTGTAAGGTTTGACAGTGTAATTTTGACAGTTTAAGATTTTACAGTGTAAGCTTTGACAGTTTAAGGTTTGACAGTGTAAGGTTTGACAGTTTACGGTTTGTCAGTTTAAGGTTTGACAGTTTACAGTTTGACAGTTTAAGGTTTGACAGTTTAAGGTTGTAAAGTGTAAGGTTTGAAATTGTAAAGTTTGAAAGTGTAAGGTTTGAAAGTGCAATTTTTGAAAGTGCAAGGTTTGAAAGTGCAAGGTTTGAAAGTAAAGGTTTGAAAGTGCAAGGTTTGAAAGTGCATGGTTTGAAAGTGTAATTTTGGAAAGTGTAAGGTTGGAAAGTGTAAGGTTGGAAAGTGTAAGGTTGGAAAATGTAAGGTTGGAAAGTGTAAGGTTGGAAAGTGTAAGGTTGGAAAGTGTAAGGTTGGAAAGTGTAAGGTTGGAAAGTGTAAGGTTGGAAAGTGTAAGGTTGGAAAGTGTAAGGTTGGAAAGTGTAAGGTTGGAAAGTGTAAGGTTGGAAAGTGTAAGGTTGGAAAGTGTAACTTGGAAAGTGTAAGGTTGGAAAGTGTAAGGTTGGAAAGTGTAAGGTTAGAAAGTGTAAGGTTGGAAAATGTAACATTGGAAAGTGTAAGGTTTGAAAGTGCAAGGTTTAAAATTGTAAGGTTTGAAAGTGCAATTTTTAAAAGTGCAAGGTTTGAAAGTGCAAGGTTTGAAAGTGCAAAGTTTGAAAGTGCAAGGTTTGAAAGTTTAAGGTTTGAAAGTTTAAGGTTTGAAAGTTTAAGGTTTGAAAGTTTAAGGTTTGACAGTTTACGGTTTGTCAGTTTAAGGTTTGACAGTTTACAGTTTGAGAGTTTAAGGTTTGACAGTTTAAGGTTGTAAAGTGTAAGGTTTGAAATTGTAAAGTTTGAAAGTGTAAGGTTTGAAAGTGCAATTTTTGAAAGTGCAAGGTTTGAAAGTGCAAGGTTTGAAAGTACAAGGTTTGAAAGTATAAGGTTAGAAATTGTAAGGTTGGAAAGTGTAAGGTTGGAAAATGTAAGGTTGGAAAGTGTAAGGCTGGAAAATGTAAGGTTGGAAAGTGTAAGGTTTGAAAGTGTAAGGTTGGAAAGTGTAAGGTTGGAAAGTTTAAGGTTGGAATGTGTAAGGTTATAAAGTGTAAGGTTGGAAAGTGTAAGGTTAGAAATGTAAAGTTGGAAAGTATAAGATTGGAAAGTCTAAGGTTGGAAAGTGTCAGGTTGGAAAGTATAAGGTTGGAAAGTGTAAGGTTTGAAAGTGTAAGGTTTGAAAGTACAAGGTTTAAAAGTGTAAGTTTTGAAAGTGTAAGGTTTGAAAGTGTAATGTTAGAAAGTGTAAAGTTGGAAAGTGCAAGGTTTGAAAGTTTAAGGTTGGAAAGTGTAAGGTTGGAAAGTGTAAGGTTGGAAAGTGTAAGGTTTGAAAGTGTAAGGTTTGAAAGTACAAGGTTTTAAAGTGTAAGATTTGAAAGTGTAAGGTTTGAAAGTGTAATGTTAGAAAGTGTAAAGTTGGAAAGTGCAAGGTTTGAAAGTGTAAGGTTTAAAAGTGTAAGGTATAAAAGTGTAAGGTTGGAAAGTGTAAGGTTGGAAATTGTAAGATTGGAAAGTGTAAGGTTGGAAAGTGTAAGGTTGGAAAGTATAAGGTTGGAAAGTGTAATGTTATAAAGTGTAAGGTTTGAAAGTGTAAGGTTTGAAAGTGTAAGGTTTTAAAGTGTAAGGTTTTAAAGTGTAAGATTGGAAAGTATAAGGTTAGAAATTGTAAGGTTGGAAAGTGTAAGGTTGGAAAATGTAAGGTTGGAAAGTGTAAGGCTGGAAAATGTAAGGTTGGAAAGTGTAAAGTTGGAAAGTGTAAGGTTTGAAAGTACAAGGTTGGAAAGTGTAAGGTTAGAAAGTGTAAGGTTAGAAAGTGTAAGGTTGGAAAGTGTAAGGTTGGAAATTGTAAGGTTGGAAAGTGTAAGGTATGAAAGTGAAAGGTTTGAAACTAAAAAGTTTAAAAGTGCAATTTTTGAAAGTGCAAGGTTTGGAAGTGTAAGGTTTGAAAGTGTAAGGTTTGAAAGTACAAGGTTTGAAAGTGTAAGGTTGGAAAGTGTAAAGTTGGAAAGTGTAAGGTTTGAAAGTACAAGGTTGGAAAGTGTAAGGTTAGAAAGTGTAAGGTTGGAAAGTGTAAGGTTGGAAAGTGTAAGGTTGGAAAATGTAAGGTTGGAAAGTGTAAGGTTGGAAAGTGTAAGGTTGGAAAGTGTAAGGTTGGAAAGTGTAAGGTTGGAAAGTGTAAGGTTGGAAAGTGTAAGGTTGGAAAGTGTAAGGTTGGAAAGTGTAAGCTTGGAAAGTGTAAGGTTGGAAAGTGTAAGGTTGTAAAGTGTAAGGTTTGAAATTGTAAAGTTTGAAAGTGTAAGGTTTGAAAGTGCAATTTTTGAAAGTGCAAGGTTTGAAAGTGCAAGGTTTGAAAGTGCAAAGTTTGAAAGTGCAAGGTTTGAAAGTTTAAGGTTTGAAAGTTTAAGGTTTGAAAGTTTAAGGTTTGAAAGTTTAAGGTTTGACAGTTTACAGTTTGTCAGTTTAAGGTTTGACAGTTTACAGTTTGAGAGTTTAAGGTTTGACAGTTTAAGGTTGTAAAGTGTAAGGTTTGAAATTGTAAAGTTTGAAAGTGTAAGGTTTGAAAGTGCAATTTTTGAAAGTGCAAGGTTTGAAAGTGCAAGGTTTGAAAGTACAAGGTTTGAAAGTATAAGGTTAGAAATTGTAAGGTTGGAAAGTGTAAGGTTGGAAAATGTAAGGTTGGAAAGTGTAAGGCTGGAAAATGTAAGGTTGGAAAGTGTAAGGTTTGAAAGTGTAAGGTTGGAAAGTGTAAGGTTGGAAAGTTTAAGGTTGGAATGTGTAAGGTTATAAAGTGTAAGGTTGGAAAGTGTAAGGTTAGAAATGTAAAGTTGGAAAGTATAAGATTGGAAAGTCTAAGGTTGGAAAGTGTCAGGTTGGAAAGTATAAGGTTGGAAAGTGTAAGGTTTGAAAGTGTAAGGTTTGAAAGTACAAGGTTTGAAAGTGTAAGATTTGAAAGTGTAAGGTTTGAAAGTGTAATGTTAGAAAGTGTAAAGTTGGAAAGTGCAAGGTTTGAAAGTTTAAGGTTGGAAAGTGTAAGGTTGGAAAGTGTAAGGTTGGAAAGTGTAAGGTTGGAAAGTGTAAGGTTTGAAAGTGTAAGGTTTGAAAGTACAAGGTTTTAAAGTGTAAGATTTGAAAGTGTAAGGTTTGAAAGTGTAATGTTAGAAAGTGTAAAGTTGGAAAGTGCAAGGTTTGAAAGTGTAAGGTATAAAAGTGTAAGGTTGGAAAGTGTAAGGTTGGAAATTGTAAGATTGGAAAGTGTAAGGTTGGAAAGTGTAAGGTTGGAAAGTATAAGGTTGGAAAGTGTAATGTTATAAAGTGTAAGGTTTGAAAGTGTAAGGTTTTAAAGTGTAAGGTTTTAAAGTGTAAGATTGGAAAGTATAAGGTTAGAAATTGTAAGGTTGGAAAGTGTAAGGTTGGAAAATGTAAGGTTGGAAAGTGTAAGGCTGGAAAATGTAAGGTTGGAAAGTGTAAAGTTGGAAAGTGTAAGGTTTGAAAGTACAAGGTTGGAAAGTGTAAGGTTAGAAAGTGTAAGGTTATAAAGTGTAAGGTTGGAAAGTGTAAGGTTGGAAATTGTAAGGTTGGAAAGTGTAAGGTATGAAAGTGCAAGGTTTGAAACTAAAAAGTTTAAAAGTGCAAGGTTTGAAAGTGCAAGGTTTGGAAGTGTAAGGTTTGAAAGTGTAAGGTTTGAAAGTACAAGGTTTGAAAGTGTAAGGTTTGAAAGTGTAAGGTTTGAATGTGTAAGGTTTGAAAGTGCAAGGTTTGATAGTGTAAGGTTTGAAAGTGTAAGGTTTGAAAGTGCAAGGTTTGAAAGTGTAAGGTTGGAAAGTGTAAGTTTGAAAGTGTAAGCTTTGAAAGTGTAAGGTTGGAAAGTGTATGGTTTGAAAGTGTAAGGTTGGAAAGTGTAAGGTTGGAAAGTGTAAGGTTGGAAAGTGTAAGGTTGGAAAGTGTAAGGTTGGAAAGTGTAAGGTTGGAAAGTGTAAGGTTGAAAAGTGTAAGATTGGAAAGTGTAAGATTGGAATGTGTAAGGTTGGAAAGTATAAGGTTGGAAAGTGTAATGTTGGAAAGGGTAAGGTTTGAAAGTTTAAGGTTTGAAAGTGTAAGGTTTTAAAGTGTAAGGTTGGAAAGTGTAAGGTTGGAAATTGTACGGTTGGTAAGTGTAAGGTTGGAAAGTGTAAGGTTGGAAAGTGTAAGGTTTGAAAATACAAGGTTAGAAAGTGTAAGGTTAGAAAGTGTAAGGTTAGAAAGTGTAAGGTTAGAAAGTGTAAGGTTAGAAAGTGTAAGGTTAGAAAGTGTAAGGTTGGAAATTGTAATTTTGGAAAGTGTAAGGTATGAAAGTGCAAGGTTTGAAAGTAAAAGGTTTGAAAGTTTAAGGTTTGAAAGTTTATGGTTTGACAGTTTAAGGTTTGACAGTGTAAGGTTTGAAAGTGTAAGGTTTGTAAGTGTAAGTTTTGAAAGTGTATGGTTTGAATGTGTAAGGTATAAAAGTGTAAGGTTTTAAATTTTAAGGTTTGAAAGTGTAACTTTTGAAAGTGTAAGGTTTGAAAGTGTAAGGTTTAAAATTGTAAGGTTTGAAAGTGCAATTTTTGAAAGTGCAAGGTTTGAAAGTGCAAGGTTTGAAAGTGCAAAGTTTGAAAGTGCAAGGTTTGAAAGTTTAAGGTTTGAAAGTTTAAGGTTTGAAAGTTTAAGGTTTGAAAGTTTAAGGTTTGAAAGTTTAAGGTTTTAAAGTTTAAGGTTTGAAAGTTTAAGGTTTGAAAGTTTAATTTTTGAAAGTTTAAGGTTTGAAAGTTTATGGTTTGACAGTTTAAGGTTTGACAGTGTAAGGTTTGAAAGTGTAAGGTTTGACAGTTTAAGGTTTGACAGTTTAAGGTTTGATAGTTTAAGGTTTGACAGTTTAAGGTTTGACAGTGTAAGGTTTGCCAGTGTAAGGTTTGAAAGTGTAAGGTTTGACAGTGTAAGGTTTGAAAGTGTAAGGTTTGAAAATGTAAGGCTTGAAAGTGTAAGGTTTGAAAGTGTAAGGTTTGATAATGTAAGGTTTTAGTGTAAGGTTTGAAAGTGTAAGGTTTGACAGTGTAAGGTTTGACAGTGTAAGGTTTGAAAGTGTAAGATTTGAAAGTGTAAGGTTTGAAAGTTTAAGGTTTGAAAGTTTAAGGTTTGACTGTGTAAGGTTTGACAGTGTAAGGTTTGACAGTGTAAGGTTTGACAGTGTAAGGTTTGACAGTTTAAGGTTTGGCAGTGTAAGGTTTGACAGTGTAATTTTGACAGTTTAAGATTTTACAGTGTAAGCTTTGACAGTTTAAGGTTTGACAGTGTAAGGTTTGACAGTTTACGGTTTGTCAGTTTAAGGTTTGACAGTTTACAGTTTGACAGTTTAAGGTTTGACAGTTTAAGGTTGTAAAGTGCAAGGTTTGAAAGTGCAATGTTTGAAAGTACAAGGTTTGAAAGTGCAAGGTTTGAAAGTGCATGGTTTGAAAGTGTAATTTTGGAAAGTGTAAGGTTGGAAAGTGTAAGGTTGGAAAGTGTAAGGTTGGAAAGTGTAAGGTTGGAAAGTGTAAGGTTGGAAAGTGTAAGGTTGGAAAGTGTAAGGTTGGAAAGTGTAAGATTGGAAAGTGAAAGGTTGGAAAGTGTAAGGTTGGAAAGTGTAAGGTTGGAAAGTGTAAGCTTGGAAAGTGTAAGGTTGGAAAGTGTAAGGTTGGAAAATGTAACATTGGAAAGTGTAAGGTTTGAAAGTGTAATTTTGGAAAGTGTAAGGTTTGAAAGTACAAGGTTTGAAAGTGTAAGGTTGGAAAATGTAACATTGGAAAGTGTAAGGTTTGAAAGTGTAATTTTGGAAAGTGTAAGGTTTGAAAGAGTAAGGTTTGAAAGTACAAGGTTTGAAAGTGTAAGATTTGAAAGTGTAAGGTTTGAAAGTGTAATGTTAGAAAGTGTAAAGTTGGAAAGTGCAAGGCTTGAAAGTGTAAGGTTTAAAAGTGTAAGGTATAAAAGTGTAAGGTTGGAAAGTGTAAGGTTGGAAATTGTAAGATTGGAAAGTGTAATGTTGGATAGTGTAAGGTTTGAAAGTGTAAGGTTTGAAAGTGTAATTTTGGAAAGTGTAAGGTTGGAAAGTGTAAGGTTGGAAAATGTAAGGTTGGAAAGTGTAAGGTTGGAAAGTGTAAGGATTGAAAGTACAAGGTTGGAAAGTGTAAGCTTGGAAAGTGTAAGGTTGGAAAGTGTAAGGTTGGAAAGTGTAAGGTTGGAAAGTGTAAGGTTGGAAAATGTAACATTGGAAAGTGTAAGGTTTGAAAGTGTAATTTTGTAAAGTGTAAGGTTGGAAAGTGTAAGGTTGGAAAATGTAAGGTTGGAAAGTGTATGGTTTGAAAGTGTAAGGTTGGAAAGTGTAAGGTTTTAAAGTTTAAGGTTTGAAAGTTTAAGGTTGGAAAGTGTAAGGTTGGAAAGTGTAAGGTTGGAAAGTGTAAGGTTGGAAAGTGTAAGGTTGGAAAGTGTAAGGTTGGAAAGTGTAAGGTTGGAAAGTGTAAGGTTGGAAAATGTAACATTGGAAAGTGTAAGGTTTGAAAGTGTAATTTTGGAAAGTGTAAGGTTTGAAAGTACAAGGTTTGAAAGTGTAAGATTTGAAAGTGTAAGGTTTGAAAGTGTAATGTTAGAAAGTGTAAAGTTGGAAAGTGCAAGGTTTGAAAGTGTAAGGTTTAAAAGTGTAAGGTATAAAAGTGTAAGGTTGGAAAGTGTAAGGTTGGAAATTGTAAGATTGGAAAGTGTAAGGTTGGAAAGTGTAAGGTTGGAAAGTATAAGGTTGGAAAGTGTAATGTTATAAAGTGTAAGGTTTGAAAGTGTAAGGTTTGAAAGTGTAAGGTTTTAAAGTGTAAGGTTTTAAAGTGTAAGGTTGGAAAGTATAAGGTTAGAAATTGTAAGGTTGGAAAGTGTAAGGTTGGAAAATGTAAGGTTGGAAAGTGTAAGGCTGGAAAATGTAAGGTTGGAAAGTGTAAGGTTGGAAAGTGTAAGGTTTGAAAGTACAAGGTTGGAAAGTGTAAGGTTAGAAAGTGTAATGTTAGAAAGTGTAAGGTTGGAAAGTGTAAGGTTGGAAATTGTAAGGTTGGAAAGTGTAAGGTATGAAAGTGCAAGGTTTGAAAGTAAAAAGTTTAAAAGTGCAAGGTTTGAAAGTGCAAAATTTGGAAGTGTAAGGTTTGAAAGTGTAAGGTTTGAAAGTACAAGGTTTGAATGTGTAAGGTTTGAAAGTGTAAGGTTTGAAAGTGTAAGGTTTGAAAGTGTAAGGTTTGAAAGTGCAAGGTTTGAAAGTGTAAGGTTTGAAAGTGTAAGCTTTGAAAGTGTAAGGTTTGAAAGTGTATGGTTTGAAAGTGTAAGGTTGGAAAGTGTAAGGTTGGAAAGTGTAAGGTTGAAAAATGTAAGATTGGAAAGTGTAAGATTGGAATGTGTAAGGTTGGAAAGTATAAGGTTGGAAAGTGTAAGGTTGGAAAGTGTAAGGTCTGAAAGTGTAAGGTTTGAAAGTGTAATTTTGGAAAGTGTAAGGTTTGAAAATGTAAGGTTTGAAAGTGTAAGGATTTAAAGTGCAAGATTTGAAAGTGAAAGAATTGAAAGTGTAAGGTTTGAAAGTGTAAGGTTGAAAAGTGTAAGGTTTTAAAGTGTAAGCTTTGAAAGTGTAAGGTTGGAAAATGTATGGTTTGAAAGTGTAAGTTTGGAAAGTGTAAGGTTGAAAAGTGTAAGGTTGGAAAGTGTAAAGTTAAAAAGTTTAAGGTTTGAAAGTGTAAGGTTGGAAAGTGTAAGGATGGAAAGTGTAAGGTTTGAAAGTACAAGGTTGGAAAGTGCAAGGTTGGAAAGTGTAAGGTTGGAAAGTGTAAGGTTTTAAAGTGTAAAGTTTGAAAGTGCAAGGTTTGAAAGTGTAAGGTTTGAAAGTGTAAGGTTTGCAAGTGTAAGGTTTGAAAGTGTAAGGTTTGAAAGTGCAAGGTTTAAAATTGTAAGGTTTGAAAGTGCAATTTTTGAAAGTGCAAGGTTTGAAAGTGCAAGGTTTGAAAGTGCAAAGTTTGAAAGTGCAAGGTTTGAAAGTTTAAGGTTTGAAAGTTTAAGGTTTGAAAGTATAAGGTTTGAAAGTTTATGGTTTGACAGTTTAAGGTTTGACAGTGTAAGGTTTGAAAGTGTAAGGTTTGACAGTTTAAGGTTTGACAGTTTAAGGTTTGACAGTTTAAGGTTTGACAGTTTAAGGTTTGACAGTGTAAGGTTTGCCAGTGTAAGGTTTGAAAGTGTAAGGTTTGACAGTGTAAGGTTTGACAGTGTAAGGTTTGAAAGTGTAAGGTTTGATAATGTAAGGTTTTAGTGTAAGGTTTGAAAGTGTAAGGTTTGACTGTGTAAGGTTTGACAGTGTAAGGTTTGAAAGTGTAAGATTTGAAAGTGTAAGGTTTGAAAGTTTAAGGTTTGAAAGTTTAAGGTTTGAATGTGTAAGGTTTGACAGTGTAAGGTTTGACAGTGCAAGGTTTGACAGTGTAAGGTTTGACAGTAAATAGTTTGACAGTGTAAGGTTTGACAGTTTAAGGTTTGGCAGTGTAAGGTTTGACAGTGTAATTTTGACAGTTTAAGATTTTACAGTGTAAGCTTTGACAGTTTAAGGTTTGACAGTGTAAGGTTTGACAGTTTACGGTTTGTCAGTTTAAGGTTTGACAGTTTACAGTTTGACAGTTTAAGGTTTGACAGTTTAAGGTTGTAAAGTGTAAGGTTTGAAATTGTAAAGTTTGAAAGTGTAAGGTTTGAAAGTGCAATTTTTGAAAGTGCAAGGTTTGAAAGTGCAAGGTTTGAAAGTAAAGGTTTGAAAGTGCAAGGTTTGAAAGTGCATGGTTTGAAAGTGTAATTTTGGAAAGTGTAAGGTTGGAAAGTGTAAGGTTGGAAAGTGTAAGGTTGGAAAATGTAAGGTTGGAAAGTGTAAGGTTGGAAAGTGTAAGGTTGGAAAGTGTAAGGTTGGAAAGTGTAAGGTTGGAAAGTGTAAGGTTGGAAAGTGTAAGGTTGGAAAGTGTAAGGTTGGAAAGTGTAAGGTTGGAAAGTGTAAGGTTGGAAAGTGTAAGGTTGGAAAGTGTAACTTGGAAAGTGTAAGGTTGGAAAGTGTAAGGTTGGAAAGTGTAAGGTTAGAAAGTGTAAGGTTGGAAAATGTAACATTGGAAAGTGTAAGGTTTGAAAGTGCAAGGTTTAAAATTGTAAGGTTTGAAAGTGCAATTTTTAAAAGTGCAAGGTTTGAAAGTGCAAGGTTTGAAAGTGCAAAGTTTGAAAGTGCAAGGTTTGAAAGTTTAAGGTTTGAAAGTTTAAGGTTTGAAAGTTTAAGGTTTGAAAGTTTAAGGTTTGACAGTTTACGGTTTGTCAGTTTAAGGTTTGACAGTTTACAGTTTGAGAGTTTAAGGTTTGACAGTTTAAGGTTGTAAAGTGTAAGGTTTGAAATTGTAAAGTTTGAAAGTGTAAGGTTTGAAAGTGCAATTTTTGAAAGTGCAAGGTTTGAAAGTGCAAGGTTTGAAAGTACAAGGTTTGAAAGTATAAGGTTAGAAATTGTAAGGTTGGAAAGTGTAAGGTTGGAAAATGTAAGGTTGGAAAGTGTAAGGCTGGAAAATGTAAGGTTGGAAAGTGTAAGGTTTGAAAGTGTAAGGTTGGAAAGTGTAAGGTTGGAAAGTTTAAGGTTGGAATGTGTAAGGTTATAAAGTGTAAGGTTGGAAAGTGTAAGGTTAGAAATGTAAAGTTGGAAAGTATAAGATTGGAAAGTCTAAGGTTGGAAAGTGTCAGGTTGGAAAGTATAAGGTTGGAAAGTGTAAGGTTTGAAAGTGTAAGGTTTGAAAGTACAAGGTTTAAAAGTGTAAGTTTTGAAAGTGTAAGGTTTGAAAGTGTAATGTTAGAAAGTGTAAAGTTGGAAAGTGCAAGGTTTGAAAGTTTAAGGTTGGAAAGTGTAAGGTTGGAAAGTGTAAGGTTGGAAAGTGTAAGGTTTGAAAGTGTAAGGTTTGAAAGTACAAGGTTTTAAAGTGTAAGATTTGAAAGTGTAAGGTTTGAAAGTGTAATGTTAGAAAGTGTAAAGTTGGAAAGTGCAAGGTTTGAAAGTGTAAGGTTTAAAAGTGTAAGGTATAAAAGTGTAAGGTTGGAAAGTGTAAGGTTGGAAATTGTAAGATTGGAAAGTGTAAGGTTGGAAAGTGTAAGGTTGGAAAGTATAAGGTTGGAAAGTGTAATGTTATAAAGTGTAAGGTTTGAAAGTGTAAGGTTTGAAAGTGTAAGGTTTTAAAGTGTAAGGTTTTAAAGTGTAAGATTGGAAAGTATAAGGTTAGAAATTGTAAGGTTGGAAAGTGTAAGGTTGGAAAATGTAAGGTTGGAAAGTGTAAGGCTGGAAAATGTAAGGTTGGAAAGTGTAAAGTTGGAAAGTGTAAGGTTTGAAAGTACAAGGTTGGAAAGTGTAAGGTTAGAAAGTGTAAGGTTAGAAAGTGTAAGGTTGGAAAGTGTAAGGTTGGAAATTGTAAGGTTGGAAAGTGTAAGGTATGAAAGTGAAAGGTTTGAAACTAAAAAGTTTAAAAGTGCAATTTTTGAAAGTGCAAGGTTTGGAAGTGTAAGGTTTGAAAGTGTAAGGTTTGAAAGTACAAGGTTTGAAAGTGTAAGGTTTGAATGTGTAAGGTTTGAAAGTGCAAGGTTTGAAAGTGTAAGGTTTGAAAGTGTAAGGTTTGAAAGTGCAAGGTTTGAAAGTGTAAGGTTGGAAAGTGTAAGTTTGAAAGTGTAAGCTTTGAAAGTGTAAGGTTGGAAAGTGTATGGTTTGAAAGTGTAAGGTTGGAAAGTGTAAGGTTGGAAAGTGTAAGGTTGGAAAGTGTAAGGTTGGAAAGTGTAAGGTTGGAAAGTGTAAGGTTGAAAATTGTAAGATTGGAAAGTGTAAGATTGGAATGTGTAAGGTTGGAAAATATAAGGTTGGAAAGTGTAATGTTGGAAAGGGTAAGGTTTTAAAGTTTAAGGTTTGAAAGTGTAAGGTTTTAAAGTGTAAGGTTTTAAAGTGTAAGGTTGGAAAGTGTAAGGTTGGAAATTGTACGGTTGGTAAGTGTAAGGTTGGAAAGTGTAAGGTTGGAAAGTGTAAGGTTGGAAAGTGTGAGGCTGGAAAATGTAAAGTTGGAAAGTGTAAGGTTGGAAAGTGTAAGGTTTGAAAATACAAGGTTAGAAAGTGTAAGGTTAGAAAGTGTAAGGTTAGAAAGTGTAAGGTTAGAAAGTGTAAGGTTGGAAATTGTAATTTTGGAAAGTGTAAGGTATGAAAGTGCAAGGTTTGAAAGTAAAAGGTTTAAAAGTGCAAGATTTGAAAGTGCAAGGTTTGAAAGTTTAAGGTTTGAAAGTTTATGGTTTGACAGTTTAAGGTTTCACAGTGTAAGGTTTGAAAGTGTAAGGTTTGTAAGTGTAAGTTTTGAAAGTGTATGGTTTGAATGTGTAAGGTATAAAAGTGTAAGGTTTTAAATTTTAAGGTTTGAAAGTGTAACTTTTGAAAGTGTAAGCTTTGAAAGTGTAAGGTTTGAAAGTGCAAGGTTTAAAATTGTAAGGTTTGAAAGTGCAATTTTTGAAAGTGCAAGGTTTGAAAGTGCAAGGTTTGAAAGTAAAGGTTTGAAAGTGCAAGGTTTGAAAGTGCATGGTTTGAAAGTGTAATTTTGGAAAGTGTAAGGTTGGAAAGTGTAAGGTTGGAAAGTGTAAGGTTGGAAAATGTAAGGTTGGAAAGTGTAAGGTTGGAAAGTGTAAGGTTGGAAAGTGTAAGGTTGGAAAGTGTAAGGTTGGAAAGTGTAAGGTTGGAAAGTGTAAGGTTGGAAAGTGTAAGGTTGGAAAGTGTAAGGTTGGAAAGTGTAAGGTTGGAAAGTGTAAGGTTGGAAAGTGTAAGGTTGGAAAGTGTAAGCTTGGAAAGTGTAAGGTTGGAAAGTGTAAGGTTGGAAAGTGTAAGGTTAGAAAGTGTAAGGTTGGAAAATGTAACATTAGAAAGTGTAAGGTTTGAAAGTGCAAGGTTTAAAATTGTAAGGTTTGAAAGTGCAATTTTTGAAAGTGCAAGGTTTGAAAGTGCAAGGTTTGAAAGTGCAAAGTTTGAAAGTGCAAGGTTTGAAAGTTTAAGGTTTGAAAGTTTAAGGTTTGAAAGTTTAAGGTTTGAAAGTTTAAGGTTTGAAAGTTTAAGGTTTGACAGTTTACGGTTTGTCAGTTTAAGGTTTGACAGTTTACAGTTTGAGAGTTTAAGGTTTGACAGTTTAAGGTTGTAAAGTGTAAGGTTTGAAATTGTAAAGTTTGAAAGTGTAAGGTTTGAAAGTGCAATTTTTGAAAGTGCAAGGTTTGAAAGTGCAAGGTTTGAAAGTACAAGGTTTGAAAGTATAAGGTTAGAAATTGTAAGGTTGGAAAGTGTAAGGTTGGAAAATGTAAGGTTGGAAAGTGTAAGGCTGGAAAATGTAAGGTTGGAAAGTGTAAGGTTTGAAAGTGTAAGGTTGGAAAGTGTAAGGTTGGAAAGTTTAAGGTTGGAATGTGTAAGGTTATAAAGTGTAAGGTTGGAAAGTGTAAGGTTAGAAATGTAAAGTTGGAAAGTATAAGATTGGAAAGTCTAAGGTTGGAAAGTGTCAGGTTGGAAAGTATAAGGTTGGAAAGTGTAAGGTTTGAAAGTGTAAGGTTTGAAAGTACAAGGTTTGAAAGTGTAAGATTTGAAAGTGTAAGGTTTGAAAGTGTAATGTTAGAAAGTGTAAAGTTGGAAAGTGCAAGGTTTGAAAGTTTAAGGTTGGAAAGTGTAAGGTTGGAAAGTGTAAGGTTGGAAAGTGTAAGGTTTGAAAGTGTAAGGTTTGAAAGTACAAGGTTTTAAAGTGTAAGATTTGAAAGTGTAAGGTTTGAGAGTGTAATGTTAGAAAGTGTAAAGTTGGAAAGTGCAAGGTTTGAAAGTGTAAGGTTTAAAAGTGTAAGGTATAAAAGTGTAAGGTTGGAAAGTGTAAGGTTGGAAATTGTAAGATTGGAAAGTGTAAGGTTGGAAAGTGTAAGGTTGGAAAGTATAAGGTTGGAAAGTGTAATGTTATAAAGTGTAAGGTTTGAAAGTGTAAGGTTTGAAAGTGTAAGGTTTTAAAGTGTAAGGTTTTAAAGTGTAAGATTGGAAAGTATAAGGTTAGAAATTGTAAGGTTGGAAAGTGTAAGGTTGGAAAATGTAAGGTTGGAAAGTGTAAGGCTGGAAAATGTAAGGTTGGAAAGTGTAAAGTTGGAAAGTGTAAGGTTTGAAAGTACAAGGTTGGAAAGTGTAAGGTTAGAAAGTGTAAGGTTAGAAAGTGTAAGGTTGGAAAGTGTAAGGTTGGAAATTGTAAGGTTGGAAAGTGTAAGGTATGAAAGTGCAAGGTTTGAAACTAAAAAGTTTAAAAGTGCAAGGTTTGAAAGTGCAAGGTTTGGAAGTGTAAGGTTTGAAAGTGTAAGGTTTGAAAGTACAAGGTTTGAAAGTGTAAGGTTTGAAAGTGTAAGGTTTGAATGTGTAAGGTTTGAAAGTGCAAGGTTTGAAAGTGTAAGGTTTGAAAGTGTAAGGTTTGAAAGTGCAAGGTTTGAAAGTGTAAGGCTGGAAAGTGTAAGTTTGAAAGTGTAAGCTTTGAAAGTGTAAGGTTGGAAAGTGTATGGTTTGAAAGTGTAAGGTTGGAAAGTGTAAGGTTGGAAAGTGTAAGGTTGGAAAGTGTAAGGTTGGAAAGTGTAAGGTTGGAAAGTGTAAGGTTGGAAAGTGTAAGGTTGAAAAGTGTAAGATTGGAAAGTGTAAGATTGGAATGTGTAAGGTTGGAAAATATAAGGTTGGAAAGTGTAATGTTGGAAAGGGTAAGGTTTGAAAGTTTAAGGTTTGAAAGTGTAAGGTTTTAAAGTGTAAGGTTTTAAAGTGTAAGGTTGGAAAGTGTAAGGTTGGAAATTGTACGGTTGGTAAGTGTAAGGTTGGAAAGTGTAAGGTTGGAAAGTGTAAGGTTGGAAAGTGTGAGGCTGGAAAATGTAAAGTTGGAAAGTGTAAGGTTGGAAAGTGTAAGGTTTGAAAATACAAGGTTAGAAAGTGTAAGGTTAGAAAGTGTAAGGTTAGAAAGTGTAAGGTTAGAAAGTGTAAGGTTGGAAATTGTAATTTTGGAAAGTGTAAGGTATGAAAGTGCAAGGTTTGAAAGTAAAAGGTTTAAAAGTGCAAGATTTGAAAGTGCAAGGTTTGAAAGTTTAAGGTTTGAAAGTTTATGGTTTGACAGTTTAAGGTTTGACAGTGTAAGGTTTGAAAGTGTAAGGTTTGTAAGTGTAAGTTTTGAAAGTGTATGGTTTGAATGTGTAAGGTATAAAAGTGTAAGGTTTTAAATTTTAAGGTTTGAAAGTGTAACTTTTGAAAGTGTAAGCTTTGAAAGTGTAAGGTTTGAAAGTGCAAGGTTTAAAATTGTAAGGTTTGAAAGTGCAATTTTTGAAAGTGCAAGGTTTGAAAGTGCAAGGTTTGAAAGTGCAAAGTTTGAAAGTGCAAGGTTTGAAAGTTTAAGGTTTGAAAGTTTAAGGTTTGAAAGTTTAAGGTTTGAAAGTTTAAGGTTTGAAAGTTTAAGGTTTGA
Source organism: Brachycybe producta (assembly GCA_036925085.1). Classification (NCBI taxonomy): domain Eukaryota; kingdom Metazoa; phylum Arthropoda; class Diplopoda; order Playtdesmida; family Andrognathidae; genus Brachycybe; species Brachycybe producta. The sequence goes on along the minus strand of JAUPFP010000137.1, from coordinate 102,811 downwards.
AAGTTTAAGGTTTGAAAGTTTAATTTTTGAAAGTTTAAGGTTTGAAAGTTTATGGTTTGACAGTTTAAGGTTTGACAGTGTAAGGTTTGAAAGTGTAAGGTTTGACAGTTTAAGGTTTGACAGTTTAAGGTTTGATAGTTTAAGGTTTGACAGTTTAAGGTTTGACAGTGTAAGGTTTGCCAGTGTAAGGTTTGAAAGTGTAAGGTTTGACAGTGTAAGGTTTGACAGTGTAAGGTTTGAAAGTGTAAGGTTTGAAAATGTAAGGTTGGAAAGTGTAAGGTTGGAAAGTGTAAGGTTGGAAAGTGTAAGGTTGGAAAGTGTAAGGTTGGAAAGTGTAAGGTTGGAAAGTGTAAGGTTGGAAAGTGTAAGGTTGGAAAGTGTAAGGTTGGAAAGTGTAACTTGGAAAGTGTAAGGTTGGAAAGTGTAAGGTTGGAAAGTGTAAGGTTAGAAAGTGTAAGGTTGGAAAATGTAACATTGGAAAGTGTAAGGTTTGAAAGTGCAAGGTTTAAAATTGTAAGGTTTGAAAGTGCAATTTTTAAAAGTGCAAGGTTTGAAAGTGCAAGGTTTGAAAGTGCAAAGTTTGAAAGTGCAAGGTTTGAAAGTTTAAGGTTTGAAAGTTTAAGGTTTGAAAGTTTAAGGTTTGAAAGTTTAAGGTTTGACAGTTTACGGTTTGTCAGTTTAAGGTTTGACAGTTTACAGTTTGAGAGTTTAAGGTTTGACAGTTTAAGGTTGTAAAGTGTAAGGTTTGAAATTGTAAAGTTTGAAAGTGTAAGGTTTGAAAGTGCAATTTTTGAAAGTGCAAGGTTTGAAAGTGCAAGGTTTGAAAGTACAAGGTTTGAAAGTATAAGGTTAGAAATTGTAAGGTTGGAAAGTGTAAGGTTGGAAAATGTAAGGTTGGAAAGTGTAAGGCTGGAAAATGTAAGGTTGGAAAGTGTAAGGTTTGAAAGTGTAAGGTTGGAAAGTGTAAGGTTGGAAAGTTTAAGGTTGGAATGTGTAAGGTTATAAAGTGTAAGGTTGGAAAGTGTAAGGTTAGAAATGTAAAGTTGGAAAGTATAAGATTGGAAAGTCTAAGGTTGGAAAGTGTCAGGTTGGAAAGTATAAGGTTGGAAAGTGTAAGGTTTGAAAGTGTAAGGTTTGAAAGTACAAGGTTTAAAAGTGTAAGTTTTGAAAGTGTAAGGTTTGAAAGTGTAATGTTAGAAAGTGTAAAGTTGGAAAGTGCAAGGTTTGAAAGTTTAAGGTTGGAAAGTGTAAGGTTGGAAAGTGTAAGGTTGGAAAGTGTAAGGTTTGAAAGTGTAAGGTTTGAAAGTACAAGGTTTTAAAGTGTAAGATTTGAAAGTGTAAGGTTTGAAAGTGTAATGTTAGAAAGTGTAAAGTTGGAAAGTGCAAGGTTTGAAAGTGTAAGGTTTAAAAGTGTAAGGTATAAAAGTGTAAGGTTGGAAAGTGTAAGGTTGGAAATTGTAAGATTGGAAAGTGTAAGGTTGGAAAGTGTAAGGTTGGAAAGTATAAGGTTGGAAAGTGTAATGTTATAAAGTGTAAGGTTTGAAAGTGTAAGGTTTGAAAGTGTAAGGTTTTAAAGTGTAAGGTTTTAAAGTGTAAGATTGGAAAGTATAAGGTTAGAAATTGTAAGGTTGGAAAGTGTAAGGTTGGAAAATGTAAGGTTGGAAAGTGTAAGGCTGGAAAATGTAAGGTTGGAAAGTGTAAAGTTGGAAAGTGTAAGGTTTGAAAGTACAAGGTTGGAAAGTGTAAGGTTAGAAAGTGTAAGGTTAGAAAGTGTAAGGTTGGAAAGTGTAAGGTTGGAAATTGTAAGGTTGGAAAGTGTAAGGTATGAAAGTGAAAGGTTTGAAACTAAAAAGTTTAAAAGTGCAAGGTTTGAAAGTGCAAGGTTTGGAAGTGTAAGGTTTGAAAGTGTAAGGTTTGAAAGTACAAGGTTTGAAAGTGTAAGGTTTGAAAGTGTAAGGTTTGAATGTGTAAGGTTTGAAAGTGCAAGGTTTGAAAGTGTAAGGTTTGAAAGTGTAAGGTTTGAAAGTGCAAGGTTTGAAAGTGTAAGGTTGGAAAGTGTAAGTTTGAAAGTGTAAGCTTTGAAAGTGTAAGGTTGGAAAGTGTATGGTTTGAAAGTGTAAGGTTGGAAAGTGTAAGGTTGGAAAGTGTAAGGTTGGAAAGTGTAAGGTTGGAAAGTGTAAGGTTGGAAAGTGTAAGGTTGAAAATTGTAAGATTGGAAAGTGTAAGATTGGAATGTGTAAGGTTGGAAAATATAAGGTTGGAAAGTGTAATGTTGGAAAGGGTAAGGTTTTAAAGTTTAAGGTTTGAAAGTGTAAGGTTTTAAAGTGTAAGGTTTTAAAGTGTAAGGTTGGAAAGTGTAAGGTTGGAAATTGTACGGTTGGTAAGTGTAAGGTTGGAAAGTGTAAGGTTGGAAAGTGTAAGGTTGGAAAGTGTGAGGCTGGAAAATGTAAAGTTGGAAAGTGTAAGGTTGGAAAGTGTAAGGTTTGAAAATACAAGGTTAGAAAGTGTAAGGTTAGAAAGTGTAAGGTTAGAAAGTGTAAGGTTAGAAAGTGTAAGGTTGGAAATTGTAATTTTGGAAAGTGTAAGGTATGAAAGTGCAAGGTTTGAAAGTAAAAGGTTTAAAAGTGCAAGATTTGAAAGTGCAAGGTTTGAAAGTTTAAGGTTTGAAAGTTTATGGTTTGACAGTTTAAGGTTTGACAGTGTAAGGTTTGAAAGTGTAAGGTTTGTAAGTGTAAGTTTTGAAAGTGTATGGTTTGAATGTGTAAGGTATAAAAGTGTAAGGTTTTAAATTTTAAGGTTTGAAAGTGTAACTTTTGAAAGTGTAAGCTTTGAAAGTGTAAGGTTTGAAAGTGCAAGGTTTAAAATTGTAAGGTTTGAAAGTGCAATTTTTGAAAGTGCAAGGTTTGAAAGTGCAAGGTTTGAAAGTAAAGGTTTGAAAGTGCAAGGTTTGAAAGTGCATGGTTTGAAAGTGTAATTTTGGAAAGTGTAAGGTTGGAAAGTGTAAGGTTGGAAAGTGTAAGGTTGGAAAATGTAAGGTTGGAAAGTGTAAGGTTGGAAAGTGTAAGGTTGGAAAGTGTAAGGTTGGAAAGTGTAAGGTTGGAAAGTGTAAGGTTGGAAAGTGTAAGGTTGGAAAGTGTAAGGTTGGAAAGTGTAAGGTTGGAAAGTGTAAGGTTGGAAAGTGTAAGGTTGGAAAGTGTAAGGTTGGAAAGTGTAAGCTTGGAAAGTGTAAGGTTGGAAAGTGTAAGGTTGGAAAGTGTAAGGTTAGAAAGTGTAAGGTTGGAAAATGTAACATTAGAAAGTGTAAGGTTTGAAAGTGCAAGGTTTAAAATTGTAAGGTTTGAAAGTGCAATTTTTGAAAGTGCAAGGTTTGAAAGTGCAAGGTTTGAAAGTGCAAAGTTTGAAAGTGCAAGGTTTGAAAGTTTAAGGTTTGAAAGTTTAAGGTTTGAAAGTTTAAGGTTTGAAAGTTTAAGGTTTGAAAGTTTAAGGTTTGACAGTTTACGGTTTGTCAGTTTAAGGTTTGACAGTTTACAGTTTGAGAGTTTAAGGTTTGACAGTTTAAGGTTGTAAAGTGTAAGGTTTGAAATTGTAAAGTTTGAAAGTGTAAGGTTTGAAAGTGCAATTTTTGAAAGTGCAAGGTTTGAAAGTGCAAGGTTTGAAAGTACAAGGTTTGAAAGTATAAGGTTAGAAATTGTAAGGTTGGAAAGTGTAAGGTTGGAAAATGTAAGGTTGGAAAGTGTAAGGCTGGAAAATGTAAGGTTGGAAAGTGTAAGGTTTGAAAGTGTAAGGTTGGAAAGTGTAAGGTTGGAAAGTTTAAGGTTGGAATGTGTAAGGTTATAAAGTGTAAGGTTGGAAAGTGTAAGGTTAGAAATGTAAAGTTGGAAAGTATAAGATTGGAAAGTCTAAGGTTGGAAAGTGTCAGGTTGGAAAGTATAAGGTTGGAAAGTGTAAGGTTTGAAAGTGTAAGGTTTGAAAGTACAAGGTTTGAAAGTGTAAGATTTGAAAGTGTAAGGTTTGAAAGTGTAATGTTAGAAAGTGTAAAGTTGGAAAGTGCAAGGTTTGAAAGTTTAAGGTTGGAAAGTGTAAGGTTGGAAAGTGTAAGGTTGGAAAGTGTAAGGTTTGAAAGTGTAAGGTTTGAAAGTACAAGGTTTTAAAGTGTAAGATTTGAAAGTGTAAGGTTTGAAAGTGTAATGTTAGAAAGTGTAAAGTTGGAAAGTGCAAGGTTTGAAAGTGTAAGGTTTAAAAGTGTAAGGTATAAAAGTGTAAGGTTGGAAAGTGTAAGGTTGGAAATTGTAAGATTGGAAAGTGTAAGGTTGGAAAGTGTAAGGTTGGAAAGTATAAGGTTGGAAAGTGTAATGTTATAAAGTGTAAGGTTTGAAAGTGTAAGGTTTGAAAGTGTAAGGTTTTAAAGTGTAAGGTTTTAAAGTGTAAGATTGGAAAGTATAAGGTTAGAAATTGTAAGGTTGGAAAGTGTAAGGTTGGAAAATGTAAGGTTGGAAAGTGTAAGGCTGGAAAATGTAAGGTTGGAAAGTGTAAAGTTGGAAAGTGTAAGGTTTGAAAGTACAAGGTTGGAAAGTGTAAGGTTAGAAAGTGTAAGGTTAGAAAGTGTAAGGTTGGAAAGTGTAAGGTTGGAAATTGTAAGGTTGGAAAGTGTAAGGTATGAAAGTGCAAGGTTTGAAACTAAAAAGTTTAAAAGTGCAAGGTTTGAAAGTGCAAGGTTTGGAAGTGTAAGGTTTGAAAGTGTAAGGTTTGAAAGTACAAGGTTTGAAAGTGTAAGGTTTGAAAGTGTAAGGTTTGAATGTGTAAGGTTTGAAAGTGCAAGGTTTGAAAGTGTAAGGTTTGAAAGTGTAAGGTTTGAAAGTGCAAGGTTTGAAAGTGTAAGGCTGGAAAGTGTAAGTTTGAAAGTGTAAGCTTTGAAAGTGTAAGGTTGGAAAGTGTATGGTTTGAAAGTGTAAGGTTGGAAAGTGTAAGGTTGGAAAGTGTAAGGTTGGAAAGTGTAAGGTTGGAAAGTGTAAGGTTGGAAAGTGTAAGGTTGGAAAGTGTAAGGTTGAAAAGTGTAAGATTGGAAAGTGTAAGATTGGAATGTGTAAGGTTGGAAAATATAAGGTTGGAAAGTGTAATGTTGGAAAGGGTAAGGTTTGAAAGTTTAAGGTTTGAAAGTGTAAGGTTTTAAAGTGTAAGGTTTTAAAGTGTAAGGTTGGAAAGTGTAAGGTTGGAAATTGTACGGTTGGTAAGTGTAAGGTTGGAAAGTGTAAGGTTGGAAAGTGTAAGGTTGGAAAGTGTGAGGCTGGAAAATGTAAAGTTGGAAAGTGTAAGGTTGGAAAGTGTAAGGTTTGAAAATACAAGGTTAGAAAGTGTAAGGTTAGAAAGTGTAAGGTTAGAAAGTGTAAGGTTAGAAAGTGTAAGGTTGGAAATTGTAATTTTGGAAAGTGTAAGGTATGAAAGTGCAAGGTTTGAAAGTAAAAGGTTTAAAAGTGCAAGATTTGAAAGTGCAAGGTTTGAAAGTTTAAGGTTTGAAAGTTTATGGTTTGACAGTTTAAGGTTTGACAGTGTAAGGTTTGAAAGTGTAAGGTTTGTAAGTGTAAGTTTTGAAAGTGTATGGTTTGAATGTGTAAGGTATAAAAGTGTAAGGTTTTAAATTTTAAGGTTTGAAAGTGTAACTTTTGAAAGTGTAAGCTTTGAAAGTGTAAGGTTTGAAAGTGCAAGGTTTAAAATTGTAAGGTTTGAAAGTGCAATTTTTGAAAGTGCAAGGTTTGAAAGTGCAAGGTTTGAAAGTGCAAAGTTTGAAAGTGCAAGGTTTGAAAGTTTAAGGTTTGAAAGTTTAAGGTTTGAAAGTTTAAGGTTTGAAAGTTTAAGGTTTGAAAGTTTAAGGTTTGAAAGTTTAAGGTTTGAAAGTTTAATTTTTGAAAGTTTAAGGTTTGAAAGTTTATGGTTTGACAGTTTAAGGTTTGACAGTGTAAGGTTTGAAAGTGTAAGGTTTGACAGTTTAAGGTTTGACAGTTTAAGGTTTGATAGTTTAAGGTTTGACAGTTTAAGGTTTGACAGTGTAAGGTTTGCCAGTGTAAGGTTTGAAAGTGTAAGGTTTGACAGTGTAAGGTTTAACAGTGTAAGGTTTGAAAGTGTAAGGTTTGAAAATGTAAGGTTGGAAAGTGTAAGGTTGGAAAGTGTAAGGTTGGAAAGTGTAAGGTTGGAAAGTGTAAGGTTGGAAAGTGTAAGGTTGGAAAGTGTAAGGTTGGAAAGTGTAAGGTTGGAAAGTGTAAGGTTGGAAAGTGTAAGGTTGGAAAGTGTAAGGTTGGAAAGTGTAACTTGGAAAGTGTAAGGTTGGAAAGTGTAAGGTTGGAAAGTGTAAGGTTAGAAAGTGTAAGGTTGGAAAATGTAACATTGGAAAGTGTAAGGTTTGAAAGTGCAAGGTTTAAAATTGTAAGGTTTGAAAGTGCAATTTTTAAAAGTGCAAGGTTTGAAAGTGCAAGGTTTGAAAGTGCAAAGTTTGAAAGTGCAAGGTTTGAAAGTTTAAGGTTTGAAAGTTTAAGGTTTGAAAGTTTAAGGTTTGAAAGTTTAAGGTTTGACAGTTTACGGTTTGTCAGTTTAAGGTTTGACAGTTTACAGTTTGAGAGTTTAAGGTTTGACAGTTTAAGGTTGTAAAGTGTAAGGTTTGAAATTGTAAAGTTTGAAAGTGTAAGGTTTGAAAGTGCAATTTTTGAAAGTGCAAGGTTTGAAAGTGCAAGGTTTGAAAGTACAAGGTTTGAAAGTATAAGGTTAGAAATTGTAAGGTTGGAAAGTGTAAGGTTGGAAAATGTAAGGTTGGAAAGTGTAAGGCTGGAAAATGTAAGGTTGGAAAGTGTAAGGTTTGAAAGTGTAAGGTTGGAAAGTGTAAGGTTGGAAAGTTTAAGGTTGGAATGTGTAAGGTTATAAAGTGTAAGGTTGGAAAGTGTAAGGTTAGAAATGTAAAGTTGGAAAGTATAAGATTGGAAAGTCTAAGGTTGGAAAGTGTCAGGTTGGAAAGTATAAGGTTGGAAAGTGTAAGGTTTGAAAGTGTAAGGTTTGAAAGTACAAGGTTTAAAAGTGTAAGTTTTGAAAGTGTAAGGTTTGAAAGTGTAATGTTAGAAAGTGTAAAGTTGGAAAGTGCAAGGTTTGAAAGTTTAAGGTTGGAAAGTGTAAGGTTGGAAAGTGTAAGGTTGGAAAGTGTAAGGTTTGAAAGTGTAAGGTTTGAAAGTACAAGGTTTTAAAGTGTAAGATTTGAAAGTGTAAGGTTTGAAAGTGTAATGTTAGAAAGTGTAAAGTTGGAAAGTGCAAGGTTTGAAAGTGTAAGGTTTAAAAGTGTAAGGTATAAAAGTGTAAGGTTGGAAAGTGTAAGGTTGGAAATTGTAAGATTGGAAAGTGTAAGGTTGGAAAGTGTAAGGTTGGAAAGTATAAGGTTGGAAAGTGTAATGTTATAAAGTGTAAGGTTTGAAAGTGTAAGGTTTGAAAGTGTAAGGTTTTAAAGTGTAAGGTTTTAAAGTGTAAGATTGGAAAGTATAAGGTTAGAAATTGTAAGGTTGGAAAGTGTAAGGTTGGAAAATGTAAGGTTGGAAAGTGTAAGGCTGGAAAATGTAAGGTTGGAAAGTGTAAAGTTGGAAAGTGTAAGGTTTGAAAGTACAAGGTTGGAAAGTGTAAGGTTAGAAAGTGTAAGGTTAGAAAGTGTAAGGTTGGAAAGTGTAAGGTTGGAAATTGTAAGGTTGGAAAGTGTAAGGTATGAAAGTGAAAGGTTTGAAACTAAAAAGTTTAAAAGTGCAAGGTTTGAAAGTGCAAGGTTTGGAAGTGTAAGGTTTGAAAGTGTAAGGTTTGAAAGTACAAGGTTTGAAAGTGTAAGGTTTGAAAGTGTAAGGTTTGAATGTGTAAGGTTTGAAAGTGCAAGGTTTGAAAGTGTAAGGTTTGAAAGTGTAAGGTTTGAAAGTGCAAGGTTTGAAAGTGTAAGGTTGGAAAGTGTAAGTTTGAAAGTGTAAGCTTTGAAAGTGTAAGGTTGGAAAGTGTATGGTTTGAAAGTGTAAGGTTGGAAAGTGTAAGGTTGGAAAGTGTAAGGTTGGAAAGTGTAAGGTTGGAAAGTGTAAGGTTGGAAAGTGTAAGGTTGAAAATTGTAAGATTGGAAAGTGTAAGATTGGAATGTGTAAGGTTGGAAAATATAAGGTTGGAAAGTGTAATGTTGGAAAGGGTAAGGTTTTAAAGTTTAAGGTTTGAAAGTGTAAGGTTTTAAAGTGTAAGGTTTTAAAGTGTAAGGTTGGAAAGTGTAAGGTTGGAAATTGTACGGTTGGTAAGTGTAAGGTTGGAAAGTGTAAGGTTGGAAAGTGTAAGGTTGGAAAGTGTGAGGCTGGAAAATGTAAAGTTGGAAAGTGTAAGGTTGGAAAGTGTAAGGTTTGAAAATACAAGGTTAGAAAGTGTAAGGTTAGAAAGTGTAAGGTTAGAAAGTGTAAGGTTAGAAAGTGTAAGGTTGGAAATTGTAATTTTGGAAAGTGTAAGGTATGAAAGTGCAAGGTTTGAAAGTAAAAGGTTTAAAAGTGCAAGATTTGAAAGTGCAAGGTTTGAAAGTTTAAGGTTTGAAAGTTTATGGTTTGACAGTTTAAGGTTTGACAGTGTAAGGTTTGAAAGTGTAAGGTTTGTAAGTGTAAGTTTTGAAAGTGTATGGTTTGAATGTGTAAGGTATAAAAGTGTAAGGTTTTAAATTTTAAGGTTTGAAAGTGTAACTTTTGAAAGTGTAAGCTTTGAAAGTGTAAGGTTTGAAAGTGCAAGGTTTAAAATTGTAAGGTTTGAAAGTGCAATTTTTGAAAGTGCAAGGTTTGAAAGTGCAAGGTTTGAAAGTAAAGGTTTGAAAGTGCAAGGTTTGAAAGTGCATGGTTTGAAAGTGTAATTTTGGAAAGTGTAAGGTTGGAAAGTGTAAGGTTGGAAAGTGTAAGGTTGGAAAATGTAAGGTTGGAAAGTGTAAGGTTGGAAAGTGTAAGGTTGGAAAGTGTAAGGTTGGAAAGTGTAAGGTTGGAAAGTGTAAGGTTGGAAAGTGTAAGGTTGGAAAGTGTAAGGTTGGAAAGTGTAAGGTTGGAAAGTGTAAGGTTGGAAAGTGTAAGGTTGGAAAGTGTAAGGTTGGAAAGTGTAAGGTTGGAAAGTGTAAGCTTGGAAAGTGTAAGGTTGGAAAGTGTAAGGTTGGAAAGTGTAAGGTTAGAAAGTGTAAGGTTGGAAAATGTAACATTAGAAAGTGTAAGGTTTGAAAGTGCAAGGTTTAAAATTGTAAGGTTTGAAAGTGCAATTTTTGAAAGTGCAAGGTTTGAAAGTGCAAGGTTTGAAAGTGCAAAGTTTGAAAGTGCAAGGTTTGAAAGTTTAAGGTTTGAAAGTTTAAGGTTTGAAAGTTTAAGGTTTGAAAGTTTAAGGTTTGAAAGTTTAAGGTTTGACAGTTTACGGTTTGTCAGTTTAAGGTTTGACAGTTTACAGTTTGAGAGTTTAAGGTTTGACAGTTTAAGGTTGTAAAGTGTAAGGTTTGAAATTGTAAAGTTTGAAAGTGTAAGGTTTGAAAGTGCAATTTTTGAAAGTGCAAGGTTTGAAAGTGCAAGGTTTGAAAGTACAAGGTTTGAAAGTATAAGGTTAGAAATTGTAAGGTTGGAAAGTGTAAGGTTGGAAAATGTAAGGTTGGAAAGTGTAAGGCTGGAAAATGTAAGGTTGGAAAGTGTAAGGTTTGAAAGTGTAAGGTTGGAAAGTGTAAGGTTGGAAAGTTTAAGGTTGGAATGTGTAAGGTTATAAAGTGTAAGGTTGGAAAGTGTAAGGTTAGAAATGTAAAGTTGGAAAGTATAAGATTGGAAAGTCTAAGGTTGGAAAGTGTCAGGTTGGAAAGTATAAGGTTGGAAAGTGTAAGGTTTGAAAGTGTAAGGTTTGAAAGTACAAGGTTTGAAAGTGTAAGATTTGAAAGTGTAAGGTTTGAAAGTGTAATGTTAGAAAGTGTAAAGTTGGAAAGTGCAAGGTTTGAAAGTTTAAGGTTGGAAAGTGTAAGGTTGGAAAGTGTAAGGTTGGAAAGTGTAAGGTTGGAAAGTGTAAGGTTTGAAAGTGTAAGGTTTGAAAGTACAAGGTTTTAAAGTGTAAGATTTGAAAGTGTAAGGTTTGAAAGTGTAATGTTAGAAAGTGTAAAGTTGGAAAGTGCAAGGTTTGAAAGTGTAAGGTTTAAAAGTGTAAGGTATAAAAGTGTAAGGTTGGAAAGTGTAAGGTTGGAAATTGTAAGATTGGAAAGTGTAAGGTTGGAAAGTGTAAGGTTGGAAAGTATAAGGTTGGAAAGTGTAATGTTATAAAGTGTAAGGTTTGAAAGTGTAAGGTTTGAAAGTGTAAGGTTTTAAAGTGTAAGGTTTTAAAGTGTAAGATTGGAAAGTATAAGGTTAGAAATTGTAAGGTTGGAAAGTGTAAGGTTGGAAAATGTAAGGTTGGAAAGTGTAAGGCTGGAAAATGTAAGGTTGGAAAGTGTAAAGTTGGAAAGTGTAAGGTTTGAAAGTACAAGGTTGGAAAGTGTAAGGTTAGAAAGTGTAAGGTTAGAAAGTGTAAGGTTGGAAAGTGTAAGGTTGGAAATTGTAAGGTTGGAAAGTGTAAGGTATGAAAGTGCAAGGTTTGAAACTAAAAAGTTTAAAAGTGCAAGGTTTGAAAGTGCAAGGTTTGGAAGTGTAAGGTTTGAAAGTGTAAGGTTTGAAAGTACAAGGTTTGAAAGTGTAAGGTTTGAAAGTGTAAGGTTTGAATGTGTAAGGTTTGAAAGTGCAAGGTTTGAAAGTGTAAGGTTTGAAAGTGTAAGGTTTGAAAGTGCAAGGTTTGAAAGTGTAAGGCTGGAAAGTGTAAGTTTGAAAGTGTAAGCTTTGAAAGTGTAAGGTTGGAAAGTGTATGGTTTGAAAGTGTAAGGTTGGAAAGTGTAAGGTTGGAAAGTGTAAGGTTGGAAAGTGTAAGGTTGGAAAGTGTAAGGTTGGAAAGTGTAAGGTTGGAAAGTGTAAGGTTGAAAAGTGTAAGATTGGAAAGTGTAAGATTGGAATGTGTAAGGTTGGAAAATATAAGGTTGGAAAGTGTAATGTTGGAAAGGGTAAGGTTTGAAAGTTTAAGGTTTGAAAGTGTAAGGTTTTAAAGTGTAAGGTTTTAAAGTGTAAGGTTGGAAAGTGTAAGGTTGGAAATTGTACGGTTGGTAAGTGTAAGGTTGGAAAGTGTAAGGTTGGAAAGTGTAAGGTTGGAAAGTGTGAGGCTGGAAAATGTAAAGTTGGAAAGTGTAAGGTTGGAAAGTGTAAGGTTTGAAAATACAAGGTTAGAAAGTGTAAGGTTAGAAAGTGTAAGGTTAGAAAGTGTAAGGTTAGAAAGTGTAAGGTTGGAAATTGTAATTTTGGAAAGTGTAAGGTATGAAAGTGCAAGGTTTGAAAGTAAAAGGTTTAAAAGTGCAAGATTTGAAAGTGCAAGGTTTGAAAGTTTAAGGTTTGAAAGTTTATGGTTTGACAGTTTAAGGTTTGACAGTGTAAGGTTTGAAAGTGTAAGGTTTGTAAGTGTAAGTTTTGAAAGTGTATGGTTTGAATGTGTAAGGTATAAAAGTGTAAGGTTTTAAATTTTAAGGTTTGAAAGTGTAACTTTTGAAAGTGTAAGCTTTGAAAGTGTAAGGTTTGAAAGTGCAAGGTTTAAAATTGTAAGGTTTGAAAGTGCAATTTTTGAAAGTGCAAGGTTTGAAAGTGCAAGGTTTGAAAGTGCAAAGTTTGAAAGTGCAAGGTTTGAAAGTTTAAGGTTTGAAAGTTTAAGGTTTGAAAGTTTAAGGTTTGAAAGTTTAAGGTTTGAAAGTTTAAGGTTTGAAAGTTTAAGGTTTGAAAGTTTAATTTTTGAAAGTTTAAGGTTTGAAAGTTTATGGTTTGACAGTTTAAGGTTTGACAGTGTAAGGTTTGAAAGTGTAAGGTTTGACAGTTTAAGGTTTGACAGTTTAAGGTTTGATAGTTTAAGGTTTGACAGTTTAAGGTTTGACAGTGTAAGGTTTGCCAGTGTAAGGTTTGAAAGTGTAAGGTTTGACAGTGTAAGGTTTGACAGTGTAAGGTTTGAAAGTGTAAGGTTTGAAAATGTAAGGCTTGAAAGTGTAAGGTTTGAAAGTGTAAGGTTTGATAATGTAAGGTTTTAGTGTAAGGTTTGAAAGTGTAAGGTTTGACAGTGTAAGGTTTGACAGTGTAAGGTTTGAAAGTGTAAGATTTGAAAGTGTAAGGTTTGAAAGTGTAAGGTTTGAAAGTTTAAGGTTTGAAAGTTTAAGGTTTGACTGTGTAAGGTTTGACAGTGTAAGGTTTGACAGTGTAAGGTTTGACAGTGTAAGGTTTGACAGTTTAAGGTTTGGCAGTGTAAGGTTTGACAGTGTAATTTTGACAGTTTAAGATTTTACAGTGTAAGCTTTGACAGTTTAAGGTTTGACAGTGTAAGGTTTGACAGTTTACGGTTTGTCAGTTTAAGGTTTGACAGTTTACAGTTTGACAGTTTAAGGTTTGACAGTTTAAGGTTGTAAAGTGTAAGGTTTGAAAGTGCAATTTTTGAAAGTGCAAGGTTTGAAAGTGCAATGTTTGAAAGTACAAGGTTTGAAAGTGCAAGGTTTGAAAGTGCATGGTTTGAAAGTGTAATTTTGGAAAGTGTAAGGTTGGAAAGTGTAAGGTTGGAAAGTCTAAGGTTGGAAAGTGTAAGGTTGGAAAGTGTAAGGTTGGAAAGTGTAAGGTTGGAAAGTGTAAGGTTGGAAAGTGTAAGGTTGGAAAGTGTAAGGTTGGAAAGTGTAAGGTTGGAAAGTGTAAGGTTGGAAAGTGTAAGCTTGGAAAGTGTAAGGTTGGAAAGGGTAAGTTTGGAAAGTGTAAGGTTGGAAAGTGTAAGGTTGGAAAATGTAACATTGGAAAGTGTAAGGTTTGAAAGTGTAAGGTTGGAAAGTGTAAGGTTAGAAAATGTAAAGTTGGAAAGTATAAGATTGGAAAGTCTAAGGTTGGAAAGTGTAAGGTTGGAAAGTATAAGGTTGGAAAGTGTAAGGTTTGAAAGTGTAAGGTTTGAAAGTACAAGGTTTGAAAGTGTAAGATTTGAAAGTGTAAGGTTTGAAAGTGTAATGTTAGAAAGTGTAAAGTTGGAAAGTGCAAGGCTTGAAAGTGTAAGGTTTAAAAGTGTAAGGTATAAAAGTGTAAGGTTGGAAAGTGTAAGGTTGGAAATTGTAAGATTGGAAAGTGTAATGTTGGATAGTGTAAGGTTTGAAAGTGTAAGGTTTGAAAGTGTAATTTTGGAAAGTGTAAGGTTGGAAAGTGTAAGGTTGGAAAGTATAAGGTTGGAAAGTGTAATGTTATAAAGTGTAAGGTTTGAAAGTGTAAGGTTTGAAAGTGTAAGGTTTTAAAGTGTAAGGTTTTAAAGTGTAAGATTGGAAAGTATAAGGTTAGAAATTGTAAGGTTGGAAAGTGTAAGGTTGGAAAATGTAAGGTTGGAAAGTGTAAGGCTGGAAAATGTAAGGTTGGAAAGTGTAAAGTTGGAAAGTGTAAGGTTTGAAAGTACAAGGTTGGAAAGTGTAAGGTTAGAAAGTGTAAGGTTGGAAAGTGTAAGGTTGGAAAGTGTAAGGTTGGAAAGTGTAAGGTTGGAAAGTGTAAGCTTGGAAAGTGTAAGGTTGGAAAGTGTAAGGTTGGAAAGTGTAAGGTTAGAAAGTGTAAGGTTGGAAAATGTAACATTAGAAAGTGTAAGGTTTGAAAGTGCAAGGTTTAAAATTGTAAGGTTTGAAAGTGCAATTTTTGAAAGTGCAAGGTTTGAAAGTGCAAGGTTTGAAAGTGCAAAGTTTGAAAGTGCAAGGTTTGAAAGTTTAAGGTTTGAAAGTTTAAGGTTTGAAAGTTTAAGGTTTGAAAGTTTAAGGTTTGACAGTTTACGGTTTGTCAGTTTAAGGTTTGACAGTTTACAGTTTGAGAGTTTAAGGTTTGACAGTTTAAGGTTGTAAAGTGTAAGGTTTGAAATTGTAAAGTTTGAAAGTGTAAGGTTTGAAAGTGCAATTTTTGAAAGTGCAAGGTTTGAAAGTGCAAGGTTTGAAAGTACAAGGTTTGAAAGTATAAGGTTAGAAATTGTAAGGTTGGAAAGTGTAAGGTTGGAAAATGTAAGGTTGGAAAGTGTAAGGCTGGAAAATGTAAGGTTGGAAAGTGTAAGGTTTGAAAGTGTAAGGTTGGAAAGTGTAAGGTTGGAAAGTTTAAGGTTGGAATGTGTAAGGTTATAAAGTGTAAGGTTGGAAAGTGTAAGGTTAGAAATGTAAAGTTGGAAAGTATAAGATTGGAAAGTCTAAGGTTGGAAAGTGTCAGGTTGGAAAGTATAAGGTTGGAAAGTGTAAGGTTTGAAAGTGTAAGGTTTGAAAGTACAAGGTTTGAAAGTGTAAGATTTGAAAGTGTAAGGTTTGAAAGTGTAATGTTAGAAAGTGTAAAGTTGGAAAGTGCAAGGTTTGAAAGTTTAAGGTTGGAAAGTGTAAGGTTGGAAAGTGTAAGGTTGGAAAGTGTAAGGTTTGAAAGTGTAAGGTTTGAAAGTACAAGGTTTTAAAGTGTAAGATTTGAAAGTGTAAGGTTTGAAAGTGTAATGTTAGAAAGTGTAAAGTTGGAAAGTGCAAGGTTTGAAAGTGTAAGGTTTAAAAGTGTAAGGTATAAAAGTGTAAGGTTGGAAAGTGTAAGGTTGGAAATTGTAAGATTGGAAAGTGTAAGGTTGGAAAGTGTAAGGTTGGAAAGTATAAGGTTGGAAAGTGTAATGTTATAAAGTGTAAGGTTTGAAAGTGTAAGGTTTGAAAGTGTAAGGTTTTAAAGTGTAAGGTTTTAAAGTGTAAGATTGGAAAGTATAAGGTTAGAAATTGTAAGGTTGGAAAGTGTAAGGTTGGAAAATGTAAGGTTGGAAAGTGTAAGGCTGGAAAATGTAAGGTTGGAAAGTGTAAAGTTGGAAAGTGTAAGGTTTGAAAGTACAAGGTTGGAAAGTGTAAGGTTAGAAAGTGTAAGGTTAGAAAGTGTAAGGTTGGAAAGTGTAAGGTTGGAAATTGTAAGGTTGGAAAGTGTAAGGTATGAAAGTGCAAGGTTTGAAACTAAAAAGTTTAAAAGTGCAAGGTTTGAAAGTGCAAGGTTTGGAAGTGTAAGGTTTGAAAGTGTAAGGTTTGAAAGTACAAGGTTTGAAAGTGTAAGGTTTGAAAGTGTAAGGTTTGAATGTGTAAGGTTTGAAAGTGCAAGGTTTGAAAGTGTAAGGTTTGAAAGTGTAAGGTTTGAAAGTGCAAGGTTTGAAAGTGTAAGGCTGGAAAGTGTAAGTTTGAAAGTGTAAGCTTTGAAAGTGTAAGGTTGGAAAGTGTATGGTTTGAAAGTGTAAGGTTGGAAAGTGTAAGGTTGGAAAGTGTAAGGTTGGAAAGTGTAAGGTTGGAAAGTGTAAGGTTGGAAAGTGTAAGGTTGGAAAGTGTAAGGTTGGAAAGTGTAAGGTTGAAAAGTGTAAGATTGGAAAGTGTAAGATTGGAATGTGTAAGGTTGGAAAATATAAGGTTGGAAAGTGTAATGTTGGAAAGGGTAAGGTTTGAAAGTTTAAGGTTTGAAAGTGTAAGGTTTTAAAGTGTAAGGTTTTAAAGTGTAAGGTTGGAAAGTGTAAGGTTGGAAATTGTACGGTTGGTAAGTGTAAGGTTGGAAAGTGTAAGGTTGGAAAGTGTAAGGTTGGAAAGTGTGAGGCTGGAAAATGTAAAGTTGGAAAGTGTAAGGTTGGAAAGTGTAAGGTTTGAAAATACAAGGTTAGAAAGTGTAAGGTTAGAAAGTGTAAGGTTAGAAAGTGTAAGGTTGGAAATTGTAATTTTGGAAAGTGTAAGGTATGAAAGTGCAAGGTTTGAAAGTAAAAGGTTTAAAAGTGCAAGATTTGAAAGTGCAAGGTTTGAAAGTTTAAGGTTTGAAAGTTTATGGTTTGACAGTTTAAGGTTTGACAGTGTAAGGTTTGAAAGTGTAAGGTTTGTAAGTGTAAGTTTTGAAAGTGTATGGTTTGAATGTGTAAGGTATAAAAGTGTAAGGTTTTAAATTTTAAGGTTTGAAAGTGTAACTTTTGAAAGTGTAAGCTTTGAAAGTGTAAGGTTTGAAAGTGCAAGGTTTAAAATTGTAAGGTTTGAAAGTGCAATTTTTGAAAGTGCAAGGTTTGAAAGTGCAAGGTTTGAAAGTGCAAAGTTTGAAAGTGCAAGGTTTGAAAGTTTAAGGTTTGAAAGTTTAAGGTTTGAAAGTTTAAGGTTTGAAAGTTTAAGGTTTGAAAGTTTAAGGTTTGAAAGTTTAAGGTTTGAAAGTTTAATTTTTGAAAGTTTAAGGTTTGAAAGTTTATGGTTTGACAGTTTAAGGTTTGACAGTGTAAGGTTTGAAAGTGTAAGGTTTGACAGTTTAAGGTTTGACAGTTTAAGGTTTGATAGTTTAAGGTTTGACAGTTTAAGGTTTGACAGTGTAAGGTTTGCCAGTGTAAGGTTTGAAAGTGTAAGGTTTGACAGTGTAAGGTTTGACAGTGTAAGGTTTGAAAGTGTAAGGTTTGAAAATGTAAGGCTTGAAAGTGTAAGGTTTGAAAGTGTAAGGTTTGATAATGTAAGGTTTTAGTGTAAGGTTTGAAAGTGTAAGGTTTGACAGTGTAAGGTTTGACAGTGTAAGGTTTGAAAGTGTAAGATTTGAAAGTGTAAGGTTTGAAAGTTTAAGGTTTGAAAGTTTAAGGTTTGACTGTGTAAGGTTTGACAGTGTAAGGTTTGACAGTGTAAGGTTTGACAGTGTAAGGTTTGACAGTTTAAGGTTTGACAGTTTACAGTTTGACAGTTTAAGGTTTGACAGTTTAAGGTTGTAAAGTGTAAGGTTTGAAAGTGCAATTTTTGAAAGTGCAAGGTTTGAAAGTGCAATGTTTGAAAGTACAAGGTTTGAAAGTGCAAGGTTTGAAAGTGCATGGTTTGAAAGTGTAATTTTGGAAAGTGTAAGGTTGGAAAGTGTAAGGTTGGAAAGTCTAAGGTTGGAAAGTGTAAGGTTGGAAAGTGTAAGGTTGGAAAGTGTAAGGTTGGAAAGTGTAAGGTTGGAAAGTGTAAGGTTGGAAAGTGTAAGGTTGGAAAGTGTAAGGTTGGAAAGTGTAAGGTTGGAAAGTGTAAGCTTGGAAAGTGTAAGCTTGGAAAGTGTAAGGTTGGAAAGGGTAAGTTTGGAAAGTGTAAGGTTGGAAAGTGTAAGGTTGGAAAATGTAACATTGGAAAGTGTAAGGTTTGAAAGTGTAAGGTTGGAAAGTGTAAGGTTAGAAAATGTAAAGTTGGAAAGTATAAGATTGGAAAGTCTAAGGTTGGAAAGTGTAAGGTTGGAAAGTATAAGGTTGGAAAGTGTAAGGTTTGAAAGTGTAAGGTTTGAAAGTACAAGGTTTGAAAGTGTAAGATTTGAAAGTGTAAGGTTTGAAAGTGTAATGTTAGAAAGTGTAAAGTTGGAAAGTGCAAGGCTTGAAAGTGTAAGGTTTAAAAGTGTAAGGTATAAAAGTGTAAGGTTGGAAAGTGTAAGGTTGGAAATTGTAAGATTGGAAAGTGTAATGTTGGATAGTGTAATGTTTGAAAGTGTAAGGTTTGAAAGTGTAATTTTGGAAAGTGTAAGGTTGGAAAGTGTAAGGTTGGAAAGTATAAGGTTGGAAAGTGTAATGTTATAAAGTGTAAGGTTTGAAAGTGTAAGGTTTGAAAGTGTAAGGTTTTAAAGTGTAAGGTTTTAAAGTGTAAGATTGGAAAGTATAAGGTTAGAAATTGTAAGGTTGGAAAGTGTAAGGTTGGAAAATGTAAGGTTGGAAAGTGTAAGGCTGGAAAATGTAAGGTTGGAAAGTGTAAAGTTGGAAAGTGTAAGGTTTGAAAGTACAAGGTTGGAAAGTGTAAGGTTAGAAAGTGTAAGGTTAGAAAGTGTAAGGTTGGAAAGTGTAAGGTTGGAAATTGTAAGGTTGGAAAGTGTAAGGTATGAAAGTGCAAGGTTTGAAACTAAAAAGTTTAAAAGTGCAAGGTTTGAAAGTGCAAGGTTTGGAAGTGTAAGGTTTGAAAGTGTAAGGTTTGAAAGTACAAGGTTTGAAAGTGTAAGGTTTGAAAGTGTAAGGTTTGAATGTGTAAGGTTTGAAAGTGCAAGGTTTGAAAGTGTAAGGTTTGAAAGTGTAAGGTTTGAAAGTGCAAGGTTTGAAAGTGTAAGGTTGGAAAGTGTAAGTTTGAAAGTGTAAGCTTTGAAAGTGTAAGGTTGGAAAGTGTATGGTTTGAAAGTGTAAGGTTGGAAAGTGTAAGGTTGGAAAGTGTAAGGTTGGAAAGTGTAAGGTTGGAAAGTGTAAGGTTGGAAAGTGTAAGGTTGAAAAGTGTAAGATTGGAAAGTGTAAGATTGGAATGTGTAAGGTTGGAAAATATAAGGTTGGAAAGTGTAATGTTGGAAAGGGTAAGGTTTGAAAGTTTAAGGTTTGAAAGTGTAAGGTTTTAAAGTGTAAGGTTTTAAAGTGTAAGGTTGGAAAGTGTAAGGTTGGAAATTGTACAGTTGGTAAGTGTAAGGTTGGAAAGTGTAAGGTTGGAAAGTGTAAGGTTGGAAAGTGTGAGGCTGGAAAATGTAAAGTTGGAAAGTGTAAGGTTGGAAAGTGTAAGGTTTGAAAATACAAGGTTAGAAAGTGTAAGGTTAGAAAGTGTAAGGTTAGAAAGTGTAAGGTTAGAAAGTGTAAGGTTGGAAATTGTAATTTTGGAAAGTGTAAGGTATGAAAGTGCAAGGTTTGAAAGTAAAAGGTTTAAAAGTGCAAGATTTGAAAGTGCAAGGTTTGAAAGTTTAAGGTTTGAAAGTTTATGGTTTGACAGTTTAAGGTTTGACAGTGTAAGGTTTGAAAGTGTAAGGTTTGTAAGTGTAAGTTTTGAAAGTGTATGGTTTGAATGTGTAAGGTATAAAAGTGTAAGGTTTTAAATTTTAAGGTTTGAAAGTGTAACTTTTGAAAGTGTAAGGTTTGAAAGTGTAAGGTTTGAAAGTGCAAGGTTTAAAATTGTAAGGTTTGAAAGTGCAATTTTTGAAAGTGCAAGGTTTGAAAGTGCAAGGTTTGAAAGTGCAAAGTTTGAAAGTGCAAGGTTTGAAAGTTTAAGGTTTGAAAGTTTAAGGTTTGAAAGTTTAAGGTTTGAAAGTTTAAGGTTTGAAAGTTTAAGGTTTGACAGTTTAAGGTTTGACAGTTTAAGGTTTGATAGTTTAAGGTTTGACAGTTTAAGGTTTGACAGTGTAAGGTTTGCCAGTGTAAGGTTTGAAAGTGTAAGGTTTGACAGTGTAAGGTTTGACAGTGTAAGGTTTGACAGTGTAAGGTTTGAAAGTGTAAGGTTTGAAAATGTAAGGCTTGAAAGTGTAAGGTTTGAAAGTGTAAGGTTTGATAATGTAAGGTTTTAGTGTAAGGTTTGAAAGTGTAAGGTTTGACAGTGTAAGGTTTGACAGTGTAAGGTTTGAAAGTGTAAGATTTGAAAGTGTAAGGTTTGAAAGTTTAAGGTTTGAAAGTTTAAGGTTTGACTGTGTAAGGTTTGACAGTGTAAGGTTTGACAGTGTAAGGTTTGACAGTGTAAGGTTTGACAGTTTAAGGTTTGGCAGTGTAAGGTTTGACAGTGTAATTTTGACAGTTTAAGATTTTACAGTGTAAGCTTTGACAGTTTAAGGTTTGACAGTGTAAGGTTTGACAGTTTACGGTTTGTCAGTTTAAGGTTTGACAGTTTACAGTTTGACAGTTTAAGGTTTGACAGTTTAAGGTTGTAAAGTGTAAGGTTTGAAAGTGCAATTTTTGAAAGTGCAAGGTTTGAAAGTGCAATGTTTGAAAGTACAAGGTTTGAAAGTGCAAGGTTTGAAAGTGCATGGTTTGAAAGTGTAATTTTGGAAAGTGTAAGGTTGGAAAGTGTAAGGTTGGAAAGTGTAAGGTTGGAAAGTGTAAGGTTGGAAAGTGTAAGGTTGGAAAGTGTAAGGTTGGAAAGTGTAAGGTTGGAAAGTGTAAGGTTGGAAAGTGTAATTTTGGAAAGTGAAAGGTTGGAAAGTGTAAGGTTGGAAAGTGTAAGGTTGGAAAGTGTAAGCTTGGAAAGTGTAAGGTTGGAAAGGGTAAGTTTGGAAAGTGTAAGGTTGGAAAGTGTAAGGTTGGAAAATGTAACATTGGAAAGTGTAAGGTTTGAAAGTGTAAGGTTGGAAAGTGTAAGGTTAGAAAATGTAAAGTTGGAAAGTATAAGATTGGAAAGTCTAAGGTTGGAAAGTGTAAGGTTGGAAAGTATAAGGTTGGAAATTGTAAGATTGGAAAGTGTAATGTTGGATAGTGTAAGGTTTGAAAGTGTAAGGTTTGAAAGTGTAATTTTGGAAAGTGTAAGGTTGGAAAGTGTAAGGTTGGAAAATGTAAGGTTGGAAAGTGTATGGTTTGAAAGTGTAAGATTGGAAAGTGTAAGGTTTGAAAGTGTAAGGTTTGAAAGTACAAGGTTTGAAAGTGTAAGATTTGAAAGTGTAAGGTTTGAAAGTGTAATGTTAGAAAGTGTAAAGTTGGAAAGTGCAAGGCTTGAAAGTGTAAGGTTTAAAAGTGTAAGGTATAAAAGTGTAAGGTTGGAAAGTGTAAGGTTGGAAATTGTAAGATTGGAAAGTGTAATGTTGGATAGTGTAAGGTTTGAAAGTGTAAGGTTTGAAAGTGTAATTTTGGAAAGTGTAAGGTTGGAAAGTGTAAGGTTGGAAAATGTAAGGTTGGAAAGTGTATGGTTTGAAAGTGTAAGATTGGAAAGTGTAAGGTTTTAAGGTTTAAGGTTTGAAAGTTTAAGGTTGGAAAGTGTAAGGTTGGAAAGTGTAAGGTTGGAAAGTGTAAGGTTTGAAAGTGTAAGGTTTGAAAGTACAAGGTTTGAAAGTGTAAGATTTGAAAGTGTAAGGTTTGAAAGTGTAATGTTAGAAAGTGTAAAGTTGGAAAGTGCAAGGTTTGAAAGTGTAAGGTTTAAAAGTGTAAGGTATAAAAGTGTAAGGTTGGAAAGTGTAAGGTTGGAAATTGTAAGATTGGAAAGTGTAAGGTTGGAAAGTGTAAGGTTGGAAAGTATAAGGTTGGAAAGTGTAATGTTATAAAGTGTAAGGTTTGAAAGTGTAAGGTTTGAAAGTGTAAGGTTTTAAAGTGTAAGGTTTTAAAGTGTAAGGTTTTAAAGTGTAAGGTTGGAAAGTATAAGGTTAGAAATTGTAAGGTTGGAAAGTGTAAGGTTGGAAAATGTAAGGTTGGAAAGTGTAAGGCTGGAAAATGTAAGGTTGGAAAGTGTAAAGTTTGAAAGTACAAGGTTGGAAAGTGTAAGGTTAGAAAGTGTAAGGTTAGAAAGTGTAAGGTTGGAAAGTGTGAGGTTGGAAATTGTAAGGTTGGAAAGTGTAAGGTATGAAAGAGCAAGGTTTGAAAGTAAAAGGTTTAAAAGTGCAAGGTTTGAAAGTGCAAGGTTTGGAAGTGTAAGGTTTGAAAGTGTAAGGTTTGAAAGTACAAGGTTTGAAAGTGTAAGGTTTGAAAGTGTAAGGTTTGAAAGTGTAAGGTTTGAAAGTGCAAGGTTTGAAAGTGTAAGGTTTGAAAGTGTAAGGTTTGAAAGTGCAAGGTTTGAAAGTGTAAGGTTGGAAAGCGTAATGTTGGAAAGTGTAAGGTTTGAAAGTTTAAGGTTTGAAAGTTTAAGGTTTTAAAGTGTAAGGTTTTAAAGTGTAAGGTTGGAAAGTGTAAGGTTGGAAATTGTAAGGTTGGAAAGTGTAAAGTTGGAAAGTGTAAGGTTTTAAAGTGTGAGGCTGGAAAATGTAAGGTTTGAAAGTGTAAGGTATGAAAGTGCAAGGTTTGAAAGTAAAAGGTTTAAAAGTGCAAGATTTGAAAGTGCAAGGTTTGAAAGTTTAAGGTTTGAAAGTTTATGGTTTGACAGTTTAAGGTTTGACAGTGTAAGGTTTGAAAGTGTAAGGTTTGAAAGTGTAAGGTTTGAAAGTGTAAGGTTTGAAAGTGTAAGGTTTGAATGTGTAAATTATAAAAGTGTAAGGTTTTAAAATGTAAGGTTTAAATGTGTAACTTTTGAAAGTGTAAGGTTTGAAAGTGTAAGGTTTGAAAGTGCAAGGTTTAAAATTGTAAGGTTTGAAAGTGCAATTTTTGAAAGTGCAAGGTTTGAAAGTGCAAGGTTTGAAAGTGCAAGGTTTGAAAGTGCAAAGTTTGAAAGTGCAAGGTTTGAAAGTTTAAGGTTTGAAAGTTTAAGGTTTGAAAGTTTAAGGTTTGAAAGTTTAAGGTTTGACAGTGTAAGGTTTGCCAGTGTAAGGTTTGAAAGTGTAAGGTTTGACAGTGCAAGGTTTGACAGTGTAAGGTTTGACAGTGTAAGGTTTGAAAGTGTAAGGTTTGAAAGTGTAAGATTTGAAAGTGTAAGGTTTGAAAGTTTAAGGTTTGAAAGTGTAAGATTTGAAAGTGTAAGGTTTGAAAGTTTAAGGTTTGAAAGTTTAAGGTTTGACAGTGTAAGGTTTGACAGTGTAAGGTTTGACAGTGTAAGGTTTGACAGTGAAAGGTTTGACAGTAAAAAGTTTGACAGTTTAAGGTTTGACAGTGTAATTTTGACAGTTTAAGATTTTACAGTGTAAGCTTTGACAGTTTAAGGTTTGACAGTGTAAGGTTTGACAGTTTACGGTTTGTCAGTTTAAGGTTTGACAGTTTAAGGTTTGACAGTTTAAGGTTGTAAAGTGTAAGGTTTGAAATTGTAAAGTTTGAAAGTGTAATGTTGAAAGTGTAAGGTTTGAAAGTGTAAGGTTGGAAAGTGTAAGGTTGGAAAGTTTAAGGTTGGAATGTGTAAGGTTATAAAGTGTAAGGTTGGAAAGATTAAGGTTGGAAAGTGTAAGGTTGAAAAGTGTAAGATTGGAAAGTGTAAGGTTGGAAAGTATAAGGTTGGAAAGTGTAATGTTGGAAAGTGTAAGGTTTGAAAGTTTAAGGTTTGAAAGTGTAAGGTTGGAAAGTGTAAGGTTTTAAAGTGTGAGGTTGGAAAATGTAAAGTTGGAAAGTGTAAGGTTGGAAAGTGTAAGGTTTGAAAATACAAGGTTAGAAAGTGTAAGGTTAGAAAGTGTAAGGTTAGAAAGTGTAAGGTTAGAAAGTGTAAGGTTGGAAATTGTAAGGTTGGAAAGTGTAAGGTATGAAAGTGCAAGGTTTGAAAGTAAAAGGTTTAAAAGTGCAAGATTTGAAAGTGCAATGTTTGAAAGTTTAAGTTTTGAAAGTTTATGGTTTGACAGTTTAATGTTTGACAGTGTAAGGTTTGAAAGTGTAAGGTTTGAAAGTGTAAGGTTTGAAAGTGTAAGGTTTGAAAGTGTAAGGTTTGAAAGTGTAAGGTTTGAAAGTGTAACTTTTGAAAGTGTAAGGTTGGTAAGTGTAAGGTTGGAAAGTGTAAGGTTGGAAAGTGTAAGGTTGGAAAGTGTAAGGTTGGAAAGTGTAAGGTTGGAAAGTGTAAGGTTGGAAAGTGTAAGGTTGGAAAGTGAAAGGTTGGAAAGTGTAAGGTTGGAAAGTGTAAGGTTGGAAAGTGTAAGCTTGGAAAGTGTAAGGTTGGAAAGGGTAAGTTTGGAAAGTGTAAGGTTGGAAAGTGTAAGGTTGGAAAATGTAACATTGGAAAGTGTAAGGTTTGAAAGTGTAAGGTTGGAAAGTGTAAGGTTAGAAAATGTAAAGTTGGAAAGTATAAGATTGGAAAGTCTAAGGTTGGAAAGTGTAAGGTTGGAAAGTATAAGGTTGGAAATTGTAAGATTGGAAAGTGTAATGTTGGATAGTGTAAGGTTTGAAAGTGTAAGGTTTGAAAGTGTAATTTTGGAAAGTGTAAGGTTGGAAAGTGTAAGGTTGGAAAATGTAAGGTTGGAAAGTGTATGGTTTGAAAGTGTAAGATTGGAAAGTGTAAGGTTTGAAAGTGTAAGGTTTGAAAGTACAAGGTTTGAAAGTGTAAGATTTGAAAGTGTAAGGTTTGAAAGTGTAATGTTAGAAAGTGTAAAGTTGGAAAGTGCAAGGCTTGAAAGTGTAAGGTTTAAAGGTGTAAGGTATAAAAGTGTAAGGTTGGAAAGTGTAAGGTTGGAAATTGTAAGATTGGAAAGTGTAATGTTGGATAGTGTAAGGTTTGAAAGTGTAAGGTTTGAAAGTGTAATTTTGGAAAGTGTAAGGTTGGAAAGTGTAAGGTTGGAAAATGTAAGGTTGGAAAGTGTATGGTTTGAAAGTGTAAGATTGGAAAGTGTAAGGTTTTAAGGTTTAAGGTTTGAAAGTTTAAGGTTGGAAAGTGTAAGGTTGGAAAGTGTAAGGTTGGAAAGTGTAAGGTTGGAAAGTGTAAGGTTTGAAAGTGTAAGGTTTGAAAGTACAAGGTTTGAAAGTGTAAGATTTGAAAGTGTAAGGTTTGAAAGTGTAATGTTAGAAAGTGTAAAGTTGGAAAGTGCAAGGTTTGAAAGTGTAAGGTTTAAAAGTGTAAGGTATAAAAGTGTAAGGTTGGAAAGTGTAAGGTTGGAAATTGTAAGATTGGAAAGTGTAAGGTTGGAAAGTGTAAGGTTGGAAAGTATAAGGTTGGAAAGTGTAATGTTATAAAGTGTAAGGTTTGAAAGTGTAAGGTTTGAAAGTGTAAGGTTTTAAAGTGTAAGGTTTTAAAGTGTAAGGTTTTAAAGTGTAAGGTTGGAAAGTATAAGGTTAGAAATTGTAAGGTTGGAAAGTGTAAGGTTGGAAAATGTAAGGTTGGAAAGTGTAAGGCTGGAAAATGTAAGGTTGGAAAGTGTAAAGTTTGAAAGTACAAGGTTGGAAAGTGTAAGGTTAGAAAGTGTAAGGTTAGAAAGTGTAAGGTTGGAAAGTGTGAGGTTGGAAATTGTAAGGTTGGAAAGTGTAAGGTATGAAAGAGCAAGGTTTGAAAGTAAAAGGTTTAAAAGTGCAAGGTTTGAAAGTGCAAGGTTTGGAAGTGTAAGGTTTGAAAGTGTAAGGTTTGAAAGTACAAGGTTTGAAAGTGTAAGGTTTGAAAGTGTAAGGTTTGAAAGTGTAAGGTTTGAAAGTGCAAGGTTTGAAAGTGTAAGGTTTGAAAGTGTAAGGTTTGAAAGTGCAAGGTTTGAAAGTGTAAGGTTGGAAAGCGTAATGTTGGAAAGTGTAAGGTTTGAAAGTTTAAGGTTTGAAAGTTTAAGGTTTTAAAGTGTAAGGTTTTAAAGTGTAAGGTTGGAAAGTGTAAGGTTGGAAATTGTAAGGTTGGAAAGTGTAAAGTTGGAAAGTGTAAGGTTTTAAAGTGTGAGGCTGGAAAATGTAAGGTTTGAAAGTGTAAGGTATGAAAGTGCAAGGTTTGAAAGTAAAAGGTTTAAAAGTGCAAGATTTGAAAGTGCAAGGTTTGAAAGTTTAAGGTTTGAAAGTTTATGGTTTGACAGTTTAAGGTTTGACAGTGTAAGGTTTGAAAGTGTAAGGTTTGAAAGTGTAAGGTTTGAAAGTGTAAGGTTTGAAAGTGTAAGGTTTGAATGTGTAAATTATAAAAGTGTAAGGTTTTAAAATGTAAGGTTTAAATGTGTAACTTTTGAAAGTGTAAGGTTTGAAAGTGTAAGGTTTGAAAGTGCAAGGTTTAAAATTGTAAGGTTTGAAAGTGCAATTTTTGAAAGTGCAAGGTTTGAAAGTGCAAGGTTTGAAAGTGCAAGGTTTGAAAGTGCAAAGTTTGAAAGTGCAAGGTTTGAAAGTTTAAGGTTTGAAAGTTTAAGGTTTGAAAGTTTAAGGTTTGAAAGTTTAAGGTTTGACAGTGTAAGGTTTGCCAGTGTAAGGTTTGAAAGTGTAAGGTTTGACAGTGCAAGGTTTGACAGTGTAAGGTTTGACAGTGTAAGGTTTGAAAGTGTAAGGTTTGAAAGTGTAAGATTTGAAAGTGTAAGGTTTGAAAGTTTAAGGTTTGAAAGTGTAAGATTTGAAAGTGTAAGGTTTGAAAGTTTAAGGTTTGAAAGTTTAAGGTTTGACAGTGTAAGGTTTGACAGTGTAAGGTTTGACAGTGTAAGGTTTGACAGTGAAAGGTTTGACAGTAAAAAGTTTGACAGTTTAAGGTTTGACAGTGTAATTTTGACAGTTTAAGATTTTACAGTGTAAGCTTTGACAGTTTAAGGTTTGACAGTGTAAGGTTTGACAGTTTATGGTTTGTCAGTTTAAGGTTTGACAGTTTAAGGTTTGACAGTTTAAGGTTGTAAAGTGTAAGGTTTGAAATTGTAAAGTTTGAAAGTGTAATGTTGAAAGTGTAAGGTTTGAAAGTGTAAGGTTGGAAAGTGTAAGGTTGGAAAGTTTAAGGTTGGAATGTGTAAGGTTATAAAGTGTAAGGTTGGAAAGATTAAGGTTGGAAAGTGTAAGGTTGAAAAGTGTAAGATTGGAAAGTGTAAGGTTGGAAAGTATAAGGTTGGAAAGTGTAATGTTGGAAAGTGTAAGGTTTGAAAGTTTAAGGTTTGAAAGTGTAAGGTTGGAAAGTGTAAGGTTTTAAAGTGTGAGGTTGGAAAATGTAAAGTTGGAAAGTGTAAGGTTGGAAAGTGTAAGGTTTGAAAATACAAGGTTAGAAAGTGTAAGGTTAGAAAGTGTAAGGTTAGAAAGTGTAAGGTTAGAAAGTGTAAGGTTGGAAATTGTAAGGTTGGAAAGTGTAAGGTATGAAAGTGCAAGGTTTGAAAGTAAAAGGTTTAAAAGTGCAAGATTTGAAAGTGCAATGTTTGAAAGTTTAAGTTTTGAAAGTTTATGGTTTGACAGTTTAATGTTTGACAGTGTAAGGTTTGAAAGTGTAAGGTTTGAAAGTGTAAGGTTTGAAAGTGTAAGGTTTGAAAGTGTAAGGTTTGAAAGTGTAAGGTTTGAAAGTGTAACTTTTGAAAGTGTAAGGTTGGTAAGTGTAAGGTTGGAAAGTGTAAGGTTGGAAAGTGTAAGGTTGGAAAGTGTAAGGTTGGAAAGTGTAAGGTTGGAAAGTGTAAGGTTGGAAAGTGTAAGGTTGGAAAGTGTAAGGTTGGAAAGTGTAAGGTTTGACAGTGCAAGGTTTGACAGTGTAAGGTTTGACAGTGTAAGGTTTGAAAGTGTAAGATTTGAAAGTGTAAGGTTTGAAAGTTTAAGGTT
The DNA here is from genome assembly GCA_036925085.1 of Brachycybe producta. Classification (NCBI taxonomy): domain Eukaryota; kingdom Metazoa; phylum Arthropoda; class Diplopoda; order Playtdesmida; family Andrognathidae; genus Brachycybe; species Brachycybe producta. Next base: position 75,826 of record JAUPFP010000137.1, on the reverse strand, counting down.
TGAAAGTTTAAGGTTTGACTGTGTAAGGTTTGACAGTGTAAGGTTTGACAGAGTAAGGTTTGACAGTGTAAGGTTTGACAGTGTAAGGTTTGACAGTGTAAGGTTTGACAGTGAAAGGTTTGACAGTAAAAAGTTTGACAGTTTAAGGTTTGACAGTGTAAGGTTTGACAGTGTAATTTTGACAGTTTAAGATTTTAGTGTAAGCTTTGACAGTTTAAGGTTTGACAGTGTAAGGTTTGACAGTTTACGGGTTGTCAGTTTAAGGTTTGACAGTTTAAGGTTTGACAGTTTAAGGTTGTAAAGTGTAAGGTATGAAATTGTAAAGTTTGAAAGTGTAAGGTTTGAAAGTGCAATTTTTGAAAGTGCAAGGTTTGAAAGTGCATGGTTTGAAAGTACAAGGTTTGAAAGTGCAAGGTTTGAAAGTGTAATTTTAGAAAGTGTAAGGTTGGAAAGTGTAAGGTTGGAAAGTGTAAGGTTGGAAAGTGTAAGGTTGGAAAGTGTAAGATTGGAAAGTGTAAGGTTGGAAAGTGTAAGCTTGGAAAGTGTAAGGTTGGAAAGTGTAAGGTTGGAAAGTGTAAGGTTGGAAAGTGTAAGGTTGGAAAGTGTAAGGTTGGAAAGTGTAAGGTTGGAAAATGTAAAGTTGGAAAGTGTAAGGTTTGAAAGTGTAAGGTTGGAAAGTTTAAGGTTGGAATGTGTAAGGTTATAATGTGTAAGGTTGGAAAGTGTAAGGTTGGAAAGTGTAAGGTTGGAAAGTGTAAGGTTGGAAAGTGTAAGGTTGGAAAGTGTAAGATTGGAAAGTGTAAGGTTGGAAAGTGTAAGGTTGGAAAGTATAAGGTTGGAAAGTGTAATGTTGGAAAGTGTAAGGTTTGAAAGTGTAAGGTTTGAAAGTGTAAGGTTTGAAAGTGTAATGTTGAAAGTGTAAGGTTTGAAAGTGTAAGGTTGGAAAGTGTAAGGTTGGAAAGTTTAAGGTTGGAATGTGTAAGGTTATAAAGTGTAAGGTTGGAAAGTGTAAGGTTGAAAAGTGTAAGATTGGAAAGTGTAAGGTTGTAAAGTATAAGGTTGGAAAGTGTAATGTTGGAAAGCGTAAGGTTTGAAAGTTTAAGGTTTGAAAGTGTAAGGGTTTAAAGTGTAAGGTTTTAAAGTGTAAGGTTGGAAAGTGTAAGGTTGGAAATTATAAGGTTGGAAAGTGTAAGGTTGGAAAGTGTAAGGTTGGAAAGTGTGAGGCTGGAAAATGTAAAGTTGGAAAGTGTAAGGTTGGAAAGTGTAAGGTTTGAAAATACAAGGTTAGAAAGTGTAAGGTTAGAAAGTGTAAGGTTAGAAAGTGTAAGGTTAGAAAGTGTAAGGTTAGAAAGTGTAAGGTTGGAAATTGTAAGGTTGGAAAGTGTAAGGTATGAAAGTGCAAGGTTTGAAAGTAAAAGGTTTAAAAGTGCAAGATTTGAAAGTGCAAGGTTTGAAAGTTTAAGTTTTGAAAGTTTATGGTTTGACAGTTTAAGGTTTGACAGTGTAAGGTTTGAAAGTGTAAGGTTTGAAAGTGTAAGGTTTGAAAGTGTTAGGTTTGAAAGTGTAAGGTTTGAAAGTGTAAGGTTTGAATGTGTAAGGTATAAAAGTGTAAGGTTTTAAAATGTAAGCTTTGAAAGTGTAACTTTTGAAAGTGTAAAGTTGGAAAGTGTAAGGTTGGAAAGAGTAAGGTTGGAAAGTGTAAGGTTGGAAAGTGTAAGGTTTGAAAGTGTAAGGTTTGAAAGTGCAAGGTTTGAAAGTGTGAATTTTGAAAGTGTAATTTTTGAAAGTGTAAGGTTTGAAAGTGCAAGGTTTGAAAGTGCAACGTTTGAAATTATTAGGTTTGAAAGTGCAATTTTTGAAAGTGCAAGGTTTGATAGTGCAATGTTTTAAATTGCAAGGTTTGAAAAATTAAGGTTTGAAAGTTTATGGTTTGACAGTTTATGGTTTGACAGTTTAAGGTTTGACAGTGTAAGGTTTGAAAGTGTAAGGTTTGAAAGTGTAAGGTTTGAAAGTGTAAGGTTTGAAAGTGTAAGGTTTGAAAGTGCAAGGTTTAAAATTGTAAGGTTTGAAAGTGCAATTTTTGAAAGTGCAAGGTTTGAATGTGCAAGGTTTGAAAGTGCAAGGTTTGAAAGTGCAAGGTTTGAAAGTGCAAAGTTTGAAAGTGCAAGGTTTGAAAGTTTAAGGTTTGAAAGTTTAAGGTTTGAAAGTTTAAGGTTTGAAAGTTTAAGGTTTGAAAGTTTAAGGTTTTAAAGTTTATGGTTTGACAGTTTAAGGTTTGACAGTGTAAGGTTTGAAAGTGTAAGGTTTGACAGTGTAAGGTTTGACAGTGTAAGGTTTGACAGTGAAAGGTTTGACAGTAAAAAGTTTGACAGTTTAAGGTTTGACAGTGTAATTTTGACAGTTTAAGATTTTACAGTGTAAGCTTTGACAGTTTAAGGTTTGACAGTGTAAGGTTTGACAGTTTACGGTTTGTCAGTTTAAGGTTTGACAGTTTAAGGTTTGACAGTTTAAGGTTGTAAAGTGTAAGGTTTGAAATTGTAAAGTTTGAAAGTGTAATGTTGAAAGTGTAAGGTTTGAAAGTGTAAGGTTGGAAAGTGTAAGGTTGGAAAGTGTAAGGTTGGAAAGTTTAAGGTTGGAATGTGTAAGGTTATAAAGTGTAAGGTTGGAAAGATTAAGGTTGGAAAGTGTAAGGTTGAAAAGTGTAAGATTGGAAAGTGTGAGGCTGGAAAATGTAAGGTTTGAAAGTGCAAGGTTTGAAATTATTAGGTTTGAAAGTGCAATTTTTGAAAGTGCAACGTTTGATAGTGCAATGTTTTAAATTGCAAGGTTTGAAAAATTAAGGTGTGAAAGTTTATGGTTTGACAGTTTAAGGTTTGACAGTGTAAGGTTTGAAAGTGTAAGGTTTGAAAGTGTAAGGTTTGAAAGTGTAAGGTTTGCAAGTGTAAGGTTTGAAAGTGTAAGGTTGGAAAGTGTAAGGTTGGAAAGTGTAAGGTCTGAAAGTGTAAGGTTAGAAAGTGTAATTTTGGAAAGTGTAAGGTTTGAAAATGTAAGGTTTGAAAGTGTAAGGTTTTAAAGTGTAAGCTTTGAAAGTGTAAGGTTGGAAAATGTATGGTTTGAAAGTGTAAGTTTGGAAAGTGTAAGGTTGAAAAGTGTAAGGTTGGAAAGTGTAAGATTGGAAAGTGTAAGGTTGGAAAGTGTAAGGTTGGAAAGTATAATGTTGGAAAGTGTAATGTTGGAAAGTGTAAGGTTTGAAAGTGTAAGGTTTGAAAGTGTAAGGTTTGAAAGTGTAATGTTGAAAGTGTAAGGTTTGAAAGTGTAAGGTTGGATAGTGTAAGGTTGGAAAGTTTAAGGTTGGAATGTGTAAGGTTATAAAGTGTAAGGTTGGAAAGTGTAAGGTTGAAAAGTGTAAGATTGGAAAGTGTAAGGTTGGAAAGTATAAGGTTGGAAAGTGTAATCTTGGAAAGCGTAAGGTTTGAAAGTGTAATGTTGGAAAGTGTAAGGTTTGAAAGTTTAAGGTTTGAAAGTGTAAGGTTGGAATGTGTAAGGTTATAAAGTGTAAGGTTGGAAAGATTAAGGTTGGAAAGTGTAAGGTTGAAAAGTGTAAGATTGGAAAGTGTAAGGTTGGAAAGTATAAGGTTGGAAAGTGTAATGTTGGAAAGTGTAAGGTTTGAAAGTTTAAGGTTTGAAAGTGTAAGGTTGGAAAGTGTAAGGTTTTAAAGTGTGAGGTTGGAAAATGTAAAGTTGGAAAGTGTAAGGTTGGAAAGTGTAAGGTTTGAAAATACAAGGTTAGAAAGTGTAAGGTTAGAAAGTGTAAGGTTAGAAAGTGTAAGGTTAGAAAGTGTAAGGTTGGAAATTGTAAGGTTGGAAAGTGTAAGGTATGAAAGTGCAAGGTTTGAAAGTAAAAGGTTTAAAAGTGCAAGATTTGAAAGTGCAATGTTTGAAAGTTTAAGTTTTGAAAGTTTATGGTTTGACAGTTTAATGTTTGACAGTGTAAGGTTTGAAAGTGTAAGGTTTGAAAGTGTAAGGTTTGAAAGTGTAAGGTTTGAAAGTGTAAGGTTTGAAAGTGTAAGGTTTGAAAGTGTAACTTTTGAAAGTGTAAGGTTGGTAAGTGTAAGGTTGGAAAGTGTAAGGTTGGAAAGTGTAAGGTTGGAAAGTGTAAGGTTGGAAAGTGTAAGGTTGGAAAGTGTAAGGTTGGAAAGTGTAAGGTTTGACAGTGCAAGGTTTGACAGTGTAAGGTTTGACAGTGTAAGGTTTGAAAGTGTAAGATTTGAAAGTGTAAGGTTTGAAAGTTTAAGGTTTGAAAGTTTAAGGTTTGACTGTGTAAGGTTTGACAGTGTAAGGTTTGACAGAGTAAGGTTTGACAGTGTAAGGTTTGACAGTGTAAGGTTTGACAGTGTAAGGTTTGACAGTGAAAGGTTTGACAGTAAAAAGTTTGACAGTTTAAGGTTTGACAGTGTAAGGTTTGACAGTGTAATTTTGACAGTTTAAGATTTTAGTGTAAGCTTTGACAGTTTAAGGTTTGACAGTGTAAGGTTTGACAGTTTACGGGTTGTCAGTTTAAGGTTTGACAGTTTAAGGTTTGACAGTTTAAGGTTGTAAAGTGTAAGGTATGAAATTGTAAAGTTTGAAAGTGTAAGGTTTGAAAGTGCAATTTTTGAAAGTGCAAGGTTTGAAAGTGCATGGTTTGAAAGTACAAGGTTTGAAAGTGCAAGGTTTGAAAGTGTAATTTTAGAAAGTGTAAGGTTGGAAAGTGTAAGGTTGGAAAGTGTAAGGTTGGAAAGTGTAAGGTTGGAAAGTGTAAGGTTGGAAAGTGTAAGATTGGAAAGTGTAAGGTTGGAAAGTGTAAGCTTGGAAAGTGTAAGGTTGGAAAGTGTAAGGTTGGAAAGTGTAAGGTTGGAAAGTGTAAGGTTGGAAAGTGTAAGGTTGGAAAGTGTAAGGTTGGAAAATGTAAAGTTGGAAAGTGTAAGGTTTGAAAGTGTAAGGTTGGAAAGTTTAAGGTTGGAATGTGTAAGGTTATAATGTGTAAGGTTGGAAAGTGTAAGGTTGGAAAGTGTAAGGTTGGAAAGTGTAAGGTTGGAAAGTGTAAGGTTGGAAAGTGTAAGATTGGAAAGTGTAAGGTTGGAAAGTGTAAGGTTGGAAAGTATAAGGTTGGAAAGTGTAATGTTGGAAAGTGTAAGGTTTGAAAGTGTAAGGTTTGAAAGTGTAAGGTTTGAAAGTGTAATGTTGAAAGTGTAAGGTTTGAAAGTGTAAGGTTGGAAAGTGTAAGGTTGGAAAGTTTAAGGTTGGAATGTGTAAGGTTATAAAGTGTAAGGTTGGAAAGTGTAAGGTTGAAAAGTGTAAGATTGGAAAGTGTAAGGTTGTAAAGTATAAGGTTGGAAAGTGTAATGTTGGAAAGTGTAAGGTTTGAAAGTTTAAGGTTTGAAAGTGTAAGGGTTTAAAGTGTAAGGTTTTAAAGTGTAAGGTTGGAAAGTGTAAGGTTGGAAATTGTAAGGTTGGAAAGTGTAAGGTTGGAAAGTGTAAGGTTGGAAAGTGTGAGGCTGGAAAATGTAAAGTTGGAAAGTGTAAGGTTGGAAAGTGTAAGGTTTGAAAATACAAGGTTAGAAAGTGTAAGGTTAGAAAGTGTAAGGTTAGAAAGTGTAAGGTTAGAAAGTGTAAGGTTAGAAAGTGTAAGGTTAGAAAGTGTAAGGTTGGAAATTGTAAGGTTGGAAAGTGTAAGGTATGAAAGTGCAAGGTTTGAAAGTAAAAGGTTTAAAAGTGCAAGATTTGAAAGTGCAAGGTTTGAAAGTTTAAGTTTTGAAAGTTTATGGTTTGACAGTTTAAGGTTTGACAGTGTAAGGTTTGAAAGTGTAAGGTTTGAAAGTGTAAGGTTTGAAAGTGTTAGGTTTGAAAGTGTAAGGTTTGAAAGTGTAAGGTTTGAATGTGTAAGGTATAAAAGTGTAAGGTTTTAAAATGTAAGCTTTGAAAGTGTAACTTTTGAAAGTGTAAAGTTGGAAAGTGTAAGGTTGGAAAGAGTAAGGTTGGAAAGTGTAAGGTTGGAAAGTGTAAGGTTTGAAAGTGTAAGGTTTGAAAGTGCAAGGTTTGAAAGTGTGAATTTTGAAAGTGTAATTTTTGAAAGTGTAAGGTTTGAAAGTGCAAGGTTTGAAAGTGCAAGGTTTGAAATTATTAGGTTTGAAAGTGCAATTTTTGAAAGTGCAAGGTTTGATAGTGCAATGTTTTAAATTGCAAGGTTTGAAAAATTAAGGTGTGAAAGTTTATGGTTTGACAGTTTAAGGTTTGACAGTGTAAGGTTTGAAAGTGTAAGGTTTGAAAGTGTAAGGTTTGCAAGTGTAAGGTTTGAAAGTGTAAGGTTGGAAAGTGTAAGGTTGGAAAGTGTAAGGTCTGAAAGTGTAAGGTTAGAAAGTGTAATTTTGGAAAGTGTAAGGTTTGAAAATGTAAGGTTTGAAAGTGTAAGGTTTTAAAGTGCAAGATTTGAAAGTGAAAGAATTGAAAGTGTAAGGTTTGAAAGTGTAAGGTTGAAAAGTGTAAGGTTTGAAAGTGTAAGCTTTGAAAGTGTAAGGTTGGAAAATGTATGGTTTGAAAGTGTAAGTTTGGAAAGTGTAAGGTTGAAAAGTGTAAGGTTGGAAAGTGTAAAGTTAAAAAGTTTAAGGTTTGAAAGTGTAAGGTTGGAAAGTGTAAGGTTTGAAAGTGTAAGGTTTGAAAGTGTAAGGTTTGAAAGTGTAAGGTTTGAATGTGTAAGGTATAAAAGTGTAAGGTTTTAAAATGTAAGGTTTGAAAGTGTAACTTTTGAAAGTGTAAGGTTGGTAAGTGTAAGGTTGGTAAGTGTAAGGTTGGAAAGTGTAAGGTTGGAAAGTGTAAGGTTGGAAAGTGTAAGGTTGGAAAGTGTAAGGTTGGAAAGTGTAAAGTTTGACAGTGCAAGGTTTGACAGTGCAAGGTTTGACAGTGTAAGGTTTGAAAGTGTAAGATTTGAAAGTGTAAGGATTGAAAGTTTAAGGTTTGAAAGTTTAAGGTTTGACTGTGTAAGGTTTGACAGTGTAAGGTTTGACAGAGTAAGGTTTGACAGTGTAAGGTTTGACAGTGTAAGGTTTGACAGTGAAAGGTTTGACAGTAAAAAGTTTGACAGTTTAAGGTTTGACAGTGTAAGGTTTGACAGTGTAATTTTGACAGTTTAAGATTTTACAGTGTAAGCTTTGACAGTTTAAGGTTTGACAGTGTAAGGTTTGACAGTTTACGGGTTGTCAGTTTAAGGTTTGACAGTTTAAGGTTTGACAGTTTAAGGTTGTAAAGTGTAAGGTATGAAATTGTAAAGTTTGAAAGTGTAAGGTTTGAAAGTGCAAGGTTTGAAAGTGCAAGGTTTGAAAGTGTAATTTTAGAAAGTGTAAGGTTGGAAAGTGTAAGGTTAGAAAGTGTAAGATTAGAAAGTGTAAGGTTGGAAATTGTAAGGTTGGAAAGTGTAAGGTATGAAAGTGCAAGGTTTGAAAGTAAAAGGTTTAAAAGTGCAAGATTTGAAAGTGCAAGGTTTGAAAGTTTAAGTTTTGAAAGTTTATGGTTTGACAGTTTAAGGTTTGACAGTGTAAGGTTTGACAGTGTAAGGTTTGAAAGTGTAAGGTTTGAAAGTGTAAGGTTTGAAAGTGTTAGGTTTGAAAGTGTAAGGTTTGAAAGTGTAAGGTTTGAATGTGTAAGGTATAAAAGTGTAAGGTTTTAAAATGTAAGGTTTGAAAGTGTAACTTTTGAAAGTGTAAGGTTGGAAAGTGTAAGGTTGGAAAGAGTAAGGTTGGAAAGTGTAAGGTTGGAAAGTGTAAGGTTTGAAAGTGTAAGGTTTGAAAGTGCAAGGTTTGAAAGTGTGAATTTTGAAAGTGTAATTTTTGAAAGTGTAAGGTTTGAAAGTGCAAGGTTTGAAAGTGCAAGGTTTGAAATTATTAGGTTTGAAAGTGCAATTTTTGAAAGTGCAAGGTTTGATAGTGCAATGTTTTAAATTGCAAGGTTTGAAAAATTAAGGTTTGAAAGTTTATGGTTTGACAGTTTAAGGTTTGACAGTGTAAGGTTTGAAAGTGTAAGGTTTGAAAGTGTAAGGTTTGAAAGTGTAAGGCTTGAAAGTGTAAGGTTTGAAAGTGTAAGGTTGGAAAGTGTAAGGTTGGAAAGTGTAAGGTCTGAAAGTGTAAGGTTAGAAAGTGTAATTTTGGAAAGTGTAAGGTTTGAAAATGTAAGGTTTGAAAGTGTAAGGTTTTAAAGTGCAAGATTTGAAAGTGCAAGATTTGAAAGTGAAAGAATTGAAAGTGTAAGGTTTGAAAGTGTAAGGTTGAAAAGTGTAAGGTTTGAAAGTGTAAGCTTTGAAAGTGTAAGGTTGGAAAATGTATGGTTTGAAAGTGTAAGTTTGGAAAGTGTAAGGTTGAAAAGTGTAAGGTTGGAAAGTGTAAAGTTAAAAAGTTTAAGGTTTGAAAGTGTAAGGTTGGAAAGTGTAAGGATGGAAAGTGTAAGGTTTGAAAGTACAAGGTTGGAAAGTGCAAGGTTGGAAAGTGTAAGGTTTGAAAGTGTAAGGTTTGAAAGTGCAAGGTTTAAAATTGTAAGGTTTGAAAGTGCAATTTTTGAAAGTGCAAGGTTTGAAAGTGCAAGGTTTGAAAGTGCAAAGTTTGAAAGTGCAAGGTTTGAAAGTTTAAGGTTTGAAAGTTTAAGGTTTGAAAGTTTAAGGTTTGAAAGTTTAAGTTTTGAAAGTTTATGGTTTGACAGTTTAAGGTTTGACAGTGTAAGGTTTGACAGTTTAAGGTTTGACAGTTTAAGGTTTGACAGTTTAAGGTTTGACAGTGTAAGGTTTGCCAGTGTAAGGTTTGACAGTGTAAGGTTTGACAGTGTAAGGTTTGACAGTGTAAGGTTTGAAAGTGTAAGGTTTGAAAATGTAAGGCTTGAAAGTGTAAGGTTTGAAAGTGTAAGGTTTGATAATGTAAGGTTTTAGTGTAAGGTTTGAAAGTGTAAGGTTTGACAGTGTAAGGTTTGACAGTGTAAGGTTTGAAAGTGTAAGATTTGAAATTGTAAGGTTTGAAAGTTTAAGGTTTGAAAGTTTAAGGTTTGACTGTGTAAGGTTTGACAGTGTAAGGTTTGACAGTGTAAGGTTTGACAGTGTAAGGTTTGACAGTGTAAGGTTTGACAGTGTAAGGTTTGACAGTGTAAGGTTTGACAGTAATTAGTTTGACAGTGTAAGGTTTGACAGTTTAAGGTTTGGCAGTGTAAGGTTTGACAGTGTAATTTTGACAGTTTAAGATTTTACAGTGTAAGCTTTGACAGTTTAAGGTTTGACAGTTTAAGGTTGTAAAGTGTAAGGTTTGAAATTGTAAAGTTTGAAAGTGTAAGGTTTGAAAGTGCAATTTTTGAAAGTGCAAGGTTTGAAAGTGCAAGGTTTGAAAGTACAAGGTTTGAAAGTGCAAGGTTTGAAAGTGCATTTTTTGAAAGTGTAATTTTGGAAAGTGTAAGGTTTGAAAGTGTAAGGTTGGAAAATGTAAGGTTGGAAAGTGTAAGGTTGGAAAGTGTAAGGTTGGAAAGTGTAAGGTTGGAAAGTGTAAGGTTGGAAAGTGTAAGGTTGGAAAGTGTAAGGTTGGAAAGTGTAAGGTTGGAAAGTGTAAGGTTGGAAAGTGTAAGGTTGGAAAGTGTAAGGTTGGAAAGTGTAAGCTTGGAAAGTGTAAGGTTGGAAAGTGTAAGGTTGGAAAGTGTAAGGTTGGAAAGTGTAAGGTTGGAAAATGTAACATTGGAAAGTGTAAGGCTTGAAAGTGTAAGGTTGGAAAGTGTAAGGTTGGAAAGTTTAAGGTTGGAATGTGTAAGGTTATAAAGTGTAAGGTTGGAAAGTGTAAGGTTGGAAAGTGTAAGGTTGGAAAGTATAAGGTTGGAAAGTGTAAGGTTTGAAAGTGTAAGGTTTGAAAGTACAAGGTTTGAAAGTGTAAGATTTGAAAGTGTAAGGTTTGAAAGTGTAATGTTAGAAAGTGTAAAGTTGGAAAGTGCAAGGTTTGAAAGTGTAAGGTTTAAAAGTGTAAGGTATAAAAGTGTAAGGTTTGAAAGTGTAAGGTTTGAAAGTGTAATTTTGGAAAGTGTAAGGTTGGAAAGTGTAAGGTTGGAAAATGTAAGGTTGGAAAGTGTATGGTTTGAAAGTGTAAGGTTGGAAAGTGTAAGGTTTTAAAGATTAAGGTTTGAAAGTTTAAGGTTGGAAAGTGTAAGGTTGGAAAGTGTAAGGTTGGAAAGTGTAAGGTTTGAAAGTGTAAGGTTTGAAAGTACAAGGTTTGAAAGTGTAAGATTTGAAAGTGTAAGGTTTGAAAGTGTAATGTTAGAAAGTGTAAAGTTGGAAAGTGCAAGGTTTGAAAGTGTAAGGTTTAAAAGTGTAAGGTATAAAAGTGTAAGGTTGGAAAGTGTAAGGTTGGAAATTGTAAGATTGGAAAGTGTAAGGTTGGAAAGTGTAAGGTTGGAAAGTATAAGGTTGGAAAGTGTAATGTTATAAAGTGTAAGGTTTGAAAGTGTAAGGTTTGAAAGTGTAAGGTTTTAAAGTGTAAGGTTTTAAAGTGTAAGGTTGGAAAGTATAAGTTTAGAAATTGTAAGGTTGGAAAGTGTAAGGTTGGAAAATGTAAGGTTGGAAAGTGTAAGGCTGGAAAATGTAAGGATGGAAAGTGTAAGGTTGGAAAGTGTAAGGTTTGAAAGTACAAGGTTGGAAAGTGTAAGGTTAGAAAGTGTAAGGTTAGAAAGTGTAAGGTTGGAAAGTGTAAGGTTGGAAATTGTAAGGTTGGAAAGTGTAAGGTATGAAAGTGCAAGGTTTGAAAGTAAAAGGTTTAAAAGTGCAAGGTTTGAAAGTGCAAGGTTTGGAAGTGTAAGGTTTGAAAGTGTAAAGTTTGAAAGTACAAGGTTTGAAAGTGTAAGGTTTGAAAGTGTAAGGTTTGAAAGTGTAAGGTTTGAAAGTGTAAGGTTTGAATGTGCAAGGTTTGAAAGTGTAAGGTTTGAAAGTGTAAGGTTTGAAAGTGCAAGGTTTGAAAGTGTAAGGTTGGAAAGTGTAAGTTTGAAAGTGTAAGCTTTGAAAGTGTAAGGTTGGAAAGTGTATGGTTTGAAAGTGTAAGGTTGGAAAGTGTAAGGTTTGAAAGTTTAAGGTTTGAAAGTTTAAGGTTGGAAAGTGTAAGGTTGGAAAGTGTAAGGTTTGAAAGTGTAAGGTTTGAAAGTACCAGGTTTGAAACTGTAAGGTTTGAAACTGTAAGGTTTGAAAGTGTAAGGTTGGAAAGTGTAAGGTTGGAAAGTGAAATGTTTGAAAGTACAAGGTTAGAAAGTGTAAGGTTAGAAAGTGTAAGGTTAGAAAGTGTAAGGTTAGAAAGTGTAAGGTTAGAAAGTGTAAGGTTGGAAATTGTAAGGTTGGAAAGTGTAAGGTATGAAAGTGCAAGGTTTGAAAGTGCAAGGTTTTAAAGTGTAAGGTTTTAAAGTGTAAGGTTGGAAAGTATAAGGTTGGAAAGTATAAGGTTTGACAGTGTAAGGTTTGAAAGTGTAAGGTTTGACAGTTTAAGGTTTGACAGTTTAAGGTTTGACAGTGTAAGGTTTGCCAGTGTAAGGTTTGAAAGTGTAAGGTTTGACAGTGTAAGGTTTGACAGTGTAAGGTTTGAAAGTGTAAGGTTTGAAAATGTAAGGCTTGAAAGTGTAAGGTTTGAAAGTGTAAGGTTTGATAATGTAAGGTTTTAGTGTAAGGTTTGAAAGTGTAAGGTTTGACAGTGTAAGGTTTGAAAGTGTAAGATTTGAAAGTGTAAGGTTTGAAAGTTTAAGGTTTGAAAGTTTAAGGTTTGAAAGTTTAAGGTTTGACTGTGTAAGGTTTGACAGTGTAAGGTTTGACAGTGTAAGGTTTGACAGTGTAAGGTTTGACAGTAAATAGTTTGACAGTGTAAGGTTTGACAGTTTAAGGTTTGGCAGTGTAAGGTTTGACAGTGTAATTTTGACAGTTTAAGATTTTACAGTGTAATTTTTGACAGTTTAAGGTTTGACAGTGTAAGGTTTGACAGTTTACGGTTTGTCAGTTTAAGGTTTGACAGTTTAAGGTTGTAAAGTGTAAGGTTTGAAATTGTAAAGTTTGAAAGTGTAAGGTTTGAAAGTGCAATTTTTGAAAGTGCAAGGTTTGAAAGTGCAAGGTTTGAAAGTGCAAGGTTTGAAAGTACAAGGTTTGAAAGTGCAAGGTTTGAAAGTGCATGGTTTGAAAGTGTAATTTTGGAAAGTGTAAGGTTGGAAAGTGTAAGGTTGGATAATGTAAGGTTGGAAAGTGTAAGGTTGGAAAGTGTAAGGTTGGAAAGTGTAAGGTTGGAAAGTGTAAGGTTGGAAAGTGTAAGGTTGGAAAGTGTAAGGTTGGAAAGTGTAAGCTTGGAAAGTGTAAGGTTGGAAAGTGTAAGGTTGGAAAGTGTAAGGTTTGAAAGTGTAAGGTTTTAAAGTGTAAGGTTTTAAAGTGTAAGGTTGGAAAGTATAAGGTTAGAAAATGTAAGGTTGGAAAGTGTAAGGTTGGAAAATGTAAGGTTGGAAAGTGTAAGGCTGGAAAATGTAAGGATGGAAAGTGTAAGGTTGGAAAGTGTAAGGTTTGAAAGTACAAGGTTGGAAAGTGTAAGGTTAGAAAGTGTAAGGTTAGAAAGTGTAAGGTTGGAAAGTGTAAGGTTGGAAATTGTAAGGTTGGAAAGTGTAAGGTATGAAAGTGCAAGGTTTGAAAGTAAAAGGTTTAAAAGTGCAAGGTTTGAAAGTGCAAGGTTTGGAAGTGTAAGGTTTGAAAGTGTAAGGTTTGAAAGTACAAGGTTTGAAAGTGTAAGGTTTGAAAGTGTAAGGTTTGAAAGTGTAAGGTTTGAATGTGCAAGGTTTGAAAGTGTAAGGTTTGAAAGTGTAAGGTTTGAAAGTGCAAGGTTTGAAAGTGTAAGGTTGGAAAGTGTAAGTTTGAAAGTGTAAGCTTTGAAAGTGTAAGGTTGGAAAGTGTATGATTTGAAAGTGTAAGGTTGGAAAGTGTAAGGTTTGAAAGTTTAAGGTTTGAAAGTTTAAGGTTGGAAAGTGTAAGGTTGGAAAGTGTAAGGTTTGAAAGTGTAAGGTTTGAAAGTGTAAGGTTTGAAAGTACCAGATTTGAAACTGTAAGGTTTGAAAGTGTAAGGTTGGAAAGTGTAAGGTTGGAAAGTGTAAGGTTGGAAAGTGTAAGGTTGGAAAGTGTAAGGTTTGAAAGTGTAAGGTTAGAAAGTGTAAGGTTAGAAAGTGTAAGGTTAGAAAGTGTAAGGTTGGAAAGTGTAAGGTTTGAAAGTGTAAGGCTGGAAAATGTAAGGTTCGAAAGTGTAAGGTTGGAAAGTGAAATGTTTGAAAGTACAAGGTTAGAAAGTGTAAGGTTAGAAAGTGTAAGGTTAGAAAGTGTAAGGTTAGAAAGTGTAAGGTTGGAAATTGTAAGGTTGGAAAGTGTAAGGTATGAAAGTGCAAGGTTTAAAAGTGTAAGGTTTTAAAGTGTAAGGTTTTAAAGTGTAAGGTTGGAAAGTATAAGGTTGGAAAGTATAAGGTTAGAAATTGTAAGGTTGGAAAATGTACGGTTGGAAAATGTAAGGTTGGAAAGTGTGAGGCTGGAAAATGTAAAGTTGGAAAGTGTAAGGTTATAAAGTGTAAGGTTTGAAAATACAAGGTTAGAAAGTGTAAGGTTAGAAAGTGTAAGGTTAGAAAGTGTAAGGTTAGAAAGTGTAAGGTTGGAAATTGTAAGGTTGGAAAGTGTAAGGTATGAAAGTGCAAGGTTTGAAAGTAAAATGTTTAAAAGTGCAAGATTTGAAAGTGCAAGGTTTGAAAGTTTAAGGTTTGAAAGTTTATGGTTTGACAGTTTAAGGTTTGACAGTGTAAGGTTTGAAATTGTAAGGTTTGAAAGTGTAAGGTTTGAAAGTGTAAGGTTTGAATGTGTAAGGTATAAAAGTGTAAGGTTTTAAAATGTAAGGTTTGAAAGTGTAACTTTTGAAAGTCTAAGGTTTGAAAGTGTAAGGTTTGAAAGTGCAAGGTTTAAAATTGTAAGGTTTGAAAGTGCAATTTTTGAAAGTGCAAGGTTTGAAAGTGCAAGGTTTGAAAGTGCAAAGTTTGAAAGTGCAAGGTTTGAAAGTTTAAGGTTTGAAAGTTTAAGGTTTGAAAGTTTAAGGTTTGACAGTGTAAGGTTTGAAAGTGTAAGGTTTGACAGTTTAAGGTTTGACAGTTTAAGGTTTGACAGTTTAAGGTTTGACAGTGTAAGGTTTGCCAGTGTAAGGTTTGAAAGTGTAAGATTTGACAGTGTAAGGTTTGAAAGTGTAAGGTTTGAAAATGTAAGGCTTGAAAGTGTAAGGTTTGAAAGTGTAAGGTTTGATAATGTAAGGTTTTAGTGTAAGGTTTGAAAGTGTAAGGTTTGACAGTGTAAGGTTTGAAAGTGTAAGATTTGAAAGTGTAAGGTTTGAAAGTTTAAGGTTTGAAAGTTTAAGGTTTGAAAGTTTAAGGTTTGACTGTGTAAGGTTTGACAGTGTAAGGTTTGACAGTGTAAGGTTTGACAGTGTAAGGTTTGACAGTAAATAGTTTGACAGTGTAAGGTTTGACAGTTTAAGGTTTGGCAGTGTAAGGTTTGACAGTGTAATTTTGACAGTTTAAGATTTTACAGTGTAATTTTTGACAGTTTAAGGTTTGACAGTGTAAGGTTTGACAGTTTACGGTTTGTCAGTTTAAGGTTTGACAGTTTAAGGTTGTAAAGTGTAAGGTTTGAAATTGTAAAGTTTGAAAGTGTAAGGTTTGAAAGTGCAATTTTTGAAAGTGCAAGGTTTGAAAGTGCAAGGTTTGAAAGTGCAAGGTTAGAAAGTACAAGGTTTGAAAGTGCAAGGTTTGAAAGTGCATGGTTTGAAAGTGTAATTTTGGAAAGTGTAAGGTTGGAAAGTGTAAGGTTGGAAAATGTAAGGTTGGAAAGTGTAAGGTTGGAAAGTGTAAGGTTGGAAAGTGTAAGGTTGGAAAGTGTAAGGTTGGAAAGTGTAAGGTTGGAAAGTGTAAGGTTGGAAAGTGTAAGCTTGGAAAGTGTAAGGTTGGAAAGTGTAAGGTTGGAAAGTGTAAGGTTGGAAAGTGTAAGGTTGGAAAATGTAACATTGGAAAGTGTAAGGTTTGAAAGTGTAAGGTTGGAAAGTTTAAGGTTGGAATGTGTAAGGTTATAAAGTGTAAGGTTGGAAAGTGTAAGGTTAGAAAATGTAAAGTTGGAAAGTATAAGATTGGAAAGTGAAATGTTTGAAAGTACAAGGTTAGAAAGTGTAAGGTTAGAAAGTGTAAGGTTAGAAAGTGTAAGGTTGGAAAGTGTAAGGCTGGAAAATGTAAGGATGGAAAGTGTAAGGTTGGAAAGTGTAAGGTTTGAAAGTGTAAGGTTTTAAAGTGTAAGGTTTTAAAGTGTAAGGTTGGAAAGTATAATGTTGGAAAGTATAAGGTTAGAAATTGTAAGGTTGGAAAGTGTAAGGTATGAAAGTGCAAGGTTTGAAAGTAAAAGGTTTAAAAGTGCAAGGTTTGAAAGTGCAAGGTTTGGAAGTGTAAGGTTTGAAAGTGTAAAGTTTGAAAGTACAAGGTTTGAAAGTGTAAGGTTTGAAAGTGTAAGGTTTGAAAGTGTAAGGTTTGAATGTGCAAGGTTTGAAAGTGTAAGGTTTGAAAGTGTAAGGTTTGAAAGTGCAAGGTTTGAAAGTGTAAGGTTGGAAAGTGTAAGTTTGAAAGTGTAAGCTTTGAAAGTGTAAGGTTGGAAAGTGTATGGTTTGAAAGTGTAAGGTTGGAAAGTGTAAGGTTTGAAAGTTTAAGGATTGAAAGTTTAAGGTTGGAAAGTGTAAGGTTGGAAAGTGTAAGGTTTGAAAGTGTAAGGTTTGAAAGTTCCAGGTTTGAAACTGTAAGGTTTGAAACTGTAAGGTTTGAAAGTGTAAGGTTGGAAAGTGTAAGGTTGGAAAGTGAAATGTTTGAAAGTACAAGGTTAGAAAGTGTAAGGTTAGAAAGTGTAAGGTTAGAAAGTGTAAGGTTAGAAAGTGTAAGGTTGGAAATTGTAAGGTTGGAAAGTGTAAGGTATGAAAGTGCAAGGTTTGAAAGTGTAAGGTTTTAAAGTGTAAGGTTTTAAAGTGTAAGGTTGGAAAGTGTAAGGTTTGAAAGTTTATGGTTTGACAGTTTAAGGTTTGACAGTGTAAGGTTTGAAATTGTAAGGTTTGAAAGTGTAAGGTTTGAAAGTGTAAGGTTTGAATGTGTAAGGTATAAAAGTGTAAGGTTTTAAAATGTAAAGTTTGAAAGTGTAACTTTTGAAAGTGTAAGGTTTGAAAGTGTAAGGTTTAAAAGTGCAAGGTTTAAAATTGTAAGGTTTGAAAGTGCAATTTTTGAAAGTGCAAGGTTTGAAAGTACAAGGTTTGAAAGTGCAAAGTTTGAAAGTGCAAGGTTTGAAAGTTTAAGGTTTGAAAGTTTAAGGTTTGACAGTGTAAGGTTTGAAAGTGTAAGGTTTGACAGTTTAAGGTTTGACAGTTTAAGGTTTGACAGTTTAAGGTTTGACAGTGTAAGGTTTGCCAGTGTAAGGTTTGAAAGTGTAAGGTTTGACAGTGTAAGGTTTGACAGTGTAAGGTTTGACAGTGTAAGGTTTGAAAGTGTAAGGTTTGAAAATGTAAGGCTTGAAAGTGTAAGGTTTGAAAGTGTAAGGTTTGATAATGTAAGGTTTTAGTGTAAGGTTTGAAAGTGTAAGCTTTGACAGTGTAAGGTTTGAAAGTGTAAGATTTGAAAGTGTAAGGTTTGAAAGTTTAAGGTTTGAAAGTTTAAGGTTTGAAAGTTTAAGGTTTGACTGTGTAAGGTTTGACAGTGTAAGGTTTGACAGTGTAAGGTTTGACAGTGTAAGGTTTGACAGTAAATAGTTTGACAGTGTAAGGTTTGACAGTTTAAGGTTTGGCAGTGTAAGGTTTGACAGTGTAATTTTGACAGTTTAAGATTTTACAGTGTAGTTTTTGACAGTTTAAGGTTTGACAGTGTAAGGTTTGACAGTTTACGGTTTGTCAGTTTAAGGTTTGACAGTTTAAGGTTGTAAAGTGTAAGGTTTGAAATTGTAAAGTTTGAAAGTGTAAGGTTTGAAAGTGCAATTTTTGAAAGTGCAAGGTTTGAAAGTGCAAGGTTTGAAAGTGCAAGGTTTGAAAGTACAAGGTTTGAAAGTGCAAGGTTTGAAAGTGCATGGTTTGAAAGTGTAATTTTGGAAAGTGTAAGGTTGGAAAGTGTAAGGTTGGATAATGTAAGGTTGGAAAGTGTAAGGTTTTTAAAGTGTAAGGTTGGAAAGTGTAAGGTTGGAAAGTGTAAGGTTGGAAAGTGTAAGGTTGGAAAGTGTAAGGTTGGAAAGTGTAAGGTTGGAAAGTGTAAGGTTGGAAAGTGTAAGCTTGGAAAGTGTAAGGTTGGAAAGTGTAAGGTTGGAAAGTGTAAGGTTTGAAAGTGTAAGGTTTTAAAGTGTAAGGTTTTAAAGTGTAAGGTTGGAAAGTATAAGGTTAGAAAATGTAAGGTTGGAAAGTGTAAGGTTGGAAAATGTAAGGTTGGAAAGTGTAAGGCTGGAAAATGTAAGGATGGAAAGTGTAAGGTTGGAAAGTGTAAGGTTTGAAAGTACAAGGTTGGAAAGTGTAAGGTTAGAAAGTGTAAGGTTAGAAAGTGTAAGGTTGGAAAGTGTAAGGTTGGAAATTGTAAGGTTGGAAAGTGTAAGGTATGAAAGTGCAAGGTTTGAAAGTAAAAGGTTTAAAAGTGCAAGGTTTGAAAGTGCAAGGTTTGGAAGTGTAAGGTTTGAAAGTGTAAGGTTTGAAAGTACAAGGTTTGAAAGTGTAAGGTTTGAAAGTGTAAGGTTTGAAAGTGTAAGGTTTGAATGTGCAAGGTTTGAAAGTGTAAGGTTTGAAAGTGTAAGGTTTGAAAGTGCAAGGTTTGAAAGTGTAAGGTTGGAAAGTGTAAGTTTGAAAGTGTAAGCTTTGAAAGTGTAAGGTTGGAAAGTGTATGATTTGAAAGTGTAAGGTTGGAAAGTGTAAGGTTTGAAAGTTTAAGGTTTGAAAGTTTAAGGTTGGAAAGTGTAAGGTTGGAAAGTGTAAGGTTTGAAAGTGTAAGGTTTGAAAGTGTAAGGTTTGAAAGTACCAGGTTTGAAACTGTAAGGTTTGAAAGTGTAAGGTTGGAAAGTGTAAGGTTGGAAAGTGTAAGGTTGGAAAGTGTAAGGTTTGAAAGTGTAAGGTTAGAAAGTGTAAGGTTAGAAAGTGTAAGGTTAGAAAGTGTAAGGTTGGAAAGTGTAAGGTTTGAAAGTGTAAGGCTGGAAAATGTAAGGTTAGAAAGTGTAAGGTTGGAAAGTGAAATGTTTGAAAGTACAAGGTTAGAAAGTGTAAGGTTAGAAAGTGTAAGGTTAGAAAGTGTAAGGTTAGAAAGTGTAAGGTTAGAAAGTGTAAGGTTGGAAATTGTAAGGTTGGAAAGTGTAAGGTATGAAAGTGCAAGGTTTGAAAGTGTAAGGTTTTAAAGTGTAAGGTTTTAAAGTGTAAGGTTGGAAAGTATAAGGTTGGAAAGTATAAGGTTAGAAATTGTAAGGTTGGAAAATGTAAGGTTGGAAAATGTAAGGTTGGAAAGTGTGAGGCTGGAAAATGTAAAGTTGGAAAGTGTAAGGTTATAAAGTGTAAGGTTTGAAAATACAAGGTTAGAAAGTGTAAGGTTAGAAAGTGTAAGGTTAGAAAGTGTAAGGTTAGAAAGTGTAAGGTTAGAAAGTGTAAGGTTAGAAAGTGTAAGGTTAGAAAGTGTAAGGTTAGAAAGTGTAAGGTTGGAAATTGTAAGGTTGGAAAGTGTAAGGTATGAAAGTGCAAGGTTTGAAAGTAAAATGTTTAAAAGTGCAAGATTTGAAAGTGCAAGGTTTGAAAGTTTAAGGTTTGAAAGTTTATGGTTTGACAGTTTAAGGTTTGACAGTGTAAGGTTTGAAATTGTAAGGTTTGAAAGTGTAAGGTTTGAAAGTGTAAGGTTTGAATGTGTAAGGTATAAAAGTGTAAGGTTTTAAAATGTAAGGTTTGAAAGTGTAACTTTTGAAAGTCTAAGGTTTGAAAGTGTAAGGTTTGAAAGTGCAAGGTTTAAAATTGTAAGGTTTGAAAGTGCAATTTTTGAAAGTGCAAGGTTTGAAAGTACAAGGTTTGAAAGTGCAAAGTTTGAAAGTGCAAGGTTTGAAAGTTTAAGGTTTGAAAGTTTAAGGTTTGACAGTGTAAGGTTTGAAAGTGTAAGGTTTGACAGTTTAAGGTTTGACAGTTTAAGGTTTGACAGTTTAAGGTTTGACAGTGTAAGGTTTGCCAGTGTAAGGTTTGAAAGTGTAAGGTTTGACAGTGTAAGGTTTGACAGTGTAAGGTTTGAAAGTGTAAGGTTTGAAAATGTAAGGCTTGAAAGTGTAAGGTTTGAAAGTGTAAGGTTTGATAATGTAAGGTTTTAGTGTAAGGTTTGAAAGTGTAAGGTTTGACAGTGTAAGGTTTGAAAGTGTAAGATTTGAAAGTGTAAGGTTTGAAAGTTTAAGGTTTGAAAGTTTAAGGTTTGAAAGTTTAAGGTTTGACTGTGTAAGGTTTGACAGTGTAAGGTTTGACAGTGTAAGGTTTGACAGTGTAAGGTTTGACAGTAAATAGTTTGACAGTGTAAGGTTTGACAGTTTAAGGTTTGGCAGTGTAAGGTTTGACAGTGTAATTTTGACAGTTTAAGATTTTACAGTGTAGTTTTTGACAGTTTAAGGTTTGACAGTGTAAGGTTTGACAGTTTACGGTTTGTCAGTTTAAGGTTTGACAGTTTAAGGTTGTAAAGTGTAAGGTTTGAAATTGTAAAGTTTGAAAGTGTAAGGTTTGAAAGTGCAATTTTTGAAAGTGCAAGGTTTGAAAGTGCAAGGTTTGAAAGTGCAAGGTTTGAAAGTACAAGGTTTGAAAGTGCAAGGTTTGAAAGTGCATGGTTTCAAAGTGTAATTTTGGAAAGTGTAAGGTTGGAAAGTGTAAGGTTGGATAATGTAAGGTTGGAAAGTGTAAGGTTGGATAATGTAAGGTTGGAAAGTGTAAGGTTTTTAAAGTGTAAGGTTGGAAAGTGTAAGGTTGGAAAGTGTAAGGTTGGAAAGTGTAAGGTTGGAAAGTGTAAGGTTGGAAAGTGTAAGGTTGGAAAGTGTAAGGTTGGAAAGTGTAAGCTTGGAAAGTGTAAGGTTGGAAAGTGTAAGGTTGGAAAGTGTAAGGTTTGAAAGTGTAAGGTTTTAAAGTGTAAGGTTTTAAAGTGTAAGGTTGGAAAGTATAAGGTTAGAAAATGTAAGGTTGGAAAGTGTAAGGTTGGAAAATTTAAGGTTGGAAAGTGTAAGGCTGGAAAATGTAAGGATGGAAAGTGTAAGGTTGGAAAGTGTAAGGTTTGAAAGTACAAGGTTGGAAAGTGTAAGGTTAGAAAGTGTAAGGTTAGAAAGTGTAAGGTTGGAAAGTGTAAGGTTGGAAATTGTAAGGTTGGAAAGTGTAAGGTATGAAAGTGCAAGGTTTGAAAGTAAAAGGTTTAAAAGTGCAAGGTTTGAAAGTGCAAGGTTTGGAAGTGTAAGGTTTGAAAGTGTAAGGTTTGAAAGTACAAGGTTTGAAAGTGTAAGGTTTGAAAGTGTAAGGTTTGAATGTGCAAGGTTTGAAAGTGTAAGGTTTGAAAGTGTAAGGTTTGAAAGTGCAAGGTTTGAAAGTGTAAGGTTGGAAAGTGTAAGTTTGAAAGTGTAAGCTTTGAAAGTGTAAGGTTGGAAAGTGTATGATTTGAAAGTGTAAGGTTGGAAAGTGTAAGGTTTGAAAGTTTAAGGTTTGAAAGTTTAAGGTTGGAAAGTGTAAGGTTGGAAAGTGTAAGGTTTGAAAGTGTAAGGTTTGAAAGTGTAAGGTTTGAAAGTGTAAGGTTTGAAAGTACCAGGTTTGAAACTGTAAGGTTTGAAAGTGTAAGGTTGGAAAGTGTAAGGTTGGAAAGTGTAAGGTTGGAAAGTGTAAGGTTTGAAAGTGTAAGGTTAGAAAGTGTAAGGTTAGAAAGTGTAAGGTTAGAAAGTGTAAGGTTGGAAAGTGTAAGGTTTGAAAGTGTAAGGCTGGAAAATGTAAGGTTGGAAAGTGTAAGGTTGGAAAGTGAAATGTTTGAAAGTACAAGGTTAGAAAGTGTAAGGTTAGAAAGTGTAAGGTTAGAAAGTGTAAGGTTAGAAAGTGTAAGGTTAGAAAGTGTAAGGTTGGAAATTGTAAGGTTGGAAAGTGTAAGGTATGAAAGTGCAAGGTTTGAAAGTGTAAGGTTTTAAAGTGTAAGGTTTTAAAGTGTAAGGTTGGAAAGTATAAGGTTGGAAAGTATAAGGTTAGAAATTGTAAGGTTGGAAAATGTAAGGTTGGAAAATGTAAGGTTGGAAAGTGTGAGGCTGGAAAATGTAAAGTTGGAAAGTGTAAGGTTATAAAGTGTAAGGTTTGAAAATACAAGGTTAGAAAGTGTAAGGTTAGAAAGTGTAAGGTTAGAAAGTGTAAGGTTAGAAAGTGTAAGGTTAGAAAGTGTAAGGTTAGAAAGTGTAAGGTTGGAAATTGTAAGGTTGGAAAGTGTAAGGTATGAAAGTGCAAGGTTTGAAAGTAAAATGTTTAAAAGTGCAAGATTTGAAAGTGCAAGGTTTGAAAGTTTAAGGTTTGAAAGTTTATGGTTTGATAGTTTAAGGTTTGACAGTGTAAGGTTTGAAATTGTAAGGTTTGAAAGTGTAAGGTTTGAAAGTGTAAGGTTTGAATGTGTAAGGTATAAAAGTGTAAGGTTTTAAAATGTAAGGTTTGAAAGTGTAACTTTTGAAAGTCTAAGGTTTGAAAGTGTAAGGTTTGAAAGTGCAAGGTTTAAAATTGTAAGGTTTGAAAGTGCAATTTTTGAAAGTGCAAGGTTTGAAAGTGCAAGGTTTGAAAGTGCAAAGTTTGAAAGTGCAAGGTTTGAAAGTTTAAGGTTTGAAAGTTTAAGGTTTGAAAGTTTAAGGTTTGACAGTGTAAGGTTTGAAAGTGTAAGGTTTGACAGTTTAAGGTTTGACAGTTTAAGGTTTGACAGTTTAAGGTTTGACAGTGTAAGGTTTGCCAGTGTAAGGTTTGAAAGTGTAAGGTTTGACAGTGTAAGGTTTGACAGTGTAAGGTTTGAAAGTGTAAGGTTTGAAAATGTAAGGCTTGAAAGTGTAAGGTTTGAAAGTGTAAGGTTTGATAATGTAAGGTTTTAGTGTAAGGTTTGAAAGTGTAAGGTTTGACAGTGTAAGGTTTGAAAGTGTAAGATTTGAAAGTGTAAGGTTTGAAAGTTTAAGGTTTGAAAGTTTAAGGTTTGAAAGTTTAAGGTTTGACTGTGTAAGGTTTGACAGTGTAAGGTTTGACAGTGTAAGGTTTGACAGTGTAAGGTTGGACAGTGTAAGGTTTGACAGTAAATAGTTTGACAGTGTAAGGTTTGACAGTTTAAGGTTTGGCAGTGTAAGGTTTGACAGTGTAATTTTGACAGTTTAAGATTTTACAGTGTAATTTTTGACAGTTTAAGGTTTGACAGTGTAAGGTTTGACAGTTTACGGTTTGTCAGTTTAAGGTTTGACAGTTTAAGGTTGTAAAGTGTAAGGTTTGAAATTGTAAAGTTTGAAAGTGTAAGGTTTGAAAGTGCAATTATTGAAAGTGCAAGGTTTGAAAGTGCAAGGTTTGAAAGTGCAAGGTTAGAAAGTACAAGGTTTGAAAGTGCAAGGTTTGAAAGTGCATGGTTTGAAAGTGTAATTTTGGAAAGTGTAAGGTTGGAAAGTGTAAGGTTGGAAAATGTAAGGTTGGAAAGTGTAAGGTATGAAAGTGCAAGGTTTGAAAGTAAAAGGTTTAAAAGTGCAAGGTTTGAAAGTGCAAGGTTTGGAAGTGTAAGGTTTGAAAGTGTAAGGTTTGAAAGTACAAGGTTTGAAAGTGTAAGGTTTGAAAGTGTAAGGTTTGAAAGTGTAAGGTTTGAAAGTGTAAGGTTTGAATGTGCAAGGTTTGAAAGTGTAAGGTTTGAAAGTGTAAGGTTTGAAAGTGCAAGGTTTGAAAGTGTAAGGTTGGAAAGTGTAAGTTTGAAAGTGTAAGCTTTGAAAGTGTAAGGTTGGAAAGTGTATGATTTGAAAGTGTAAGGTTGGAAAGTGTAAGGTTTGAAAGTTTAAGGTTTGAAAGTTTAAGGTTGGAAAGTGTAAGGTTGGAAAGTGTAAGGTTTGAAAGTGTAAGGTTTGAAAGTGTAAGGTTTGAAAGTACCAGGTTTGAAACTGTAAGGTTTGAAAGTGTAAGGTTGGAAAGTGTAAGGTTGGAAAGTGTAAGGTTGGAAAGTGTAAGGTTTGAAAGTGTAAGGTTAGAAAGTGTAAGGTTAGAAAGTGTAAGGTTAGAAAGTGTAAGGTTGGAAAGTGTAAGGTTTGAAAGTGTAAGGCTGGAAAATGTAAGGTTGGAAAGTGTAAGGTTGGAAAGTGAAATGTTTGAAAGTACAAAGTTAGAAAGTGTAAGGTTAGAAAGTGTAAGGTTAGAAAGTGTAAGGTTAGAAAGTGTAAGGTTAGAAAGTGTAAGGTTGGAAATTGTAAGGTTGGAAAGTGTAAGGTATGAAAGTGCAAGGTTTGAAAGTGTAAGGTTTTAAAGTGTAAGGTTTTAAAGTGTAAGGTTGGAAAGTATAAGGTTGGAAAGTATAAGGTTAGAAATTGTAAGGTTGGAAAATGTAAGGTTGGAAAATGTAAGGTTGGAAAGTGTGAGGCTGGAAAATGTAAAGTTGGAAAGTGTAAGGTTATAAAGTGTAAGGTTTGAAAATACAAGGTTAGAAAGTGTAAGGTTAGAAAGTGTAAGGTTAGAAAGTGTAAGGTTAGAAAGTGTAAGGTTAGAAAGTGTAAGGTTAGAAAGTGTAAGGTTGGAAATTGTAAGGTTGGAAAGTGTAAGGTATGAAAGTGCAAGGTTTGAAAGTAAAATGTTTAAAAGTGCAAGATTTGAAAGTGCAAGGTTTGAAAGTTTAAGGTTTGAAAGTTTATGGTTTGACAGTTTAAGGTTTGACAGTGTAAGGTTTGAAATTGTAAGGTTTGAAAGTGTAAGGTTTGAAAGTGTAAGGTTTGAATGTGTAAGGTATAAAAGTGTAAGGTTTTAAAATGTAAGGTTTGAAAGTGTAACTTTTGAAAGTCTAAGGTTTGAAAGTGTAAGGTTTGAAAGTGTAAGGTTTGAAAGTGCAAGGTTTAAAATTGTAAGGTTTGAAAGTGCAATTTTTGAAAGTGCAAGGTTTGAAAGTGCAAGGTTTGAAAGTGCAAAGTTTGAAAGTGCAAGGTTTGAAAGTTTAAGGTTTGAAAGTTTAAGGTTTGAAAGTTTAAGGTTTGACAGTGTAAGGTTTGAAAGTGTAAGGTTTGACAGTTTAAGGTTTGACAGTTTAAGGTTTGACAGTTTAAGGTTTGACAGTGTAAGGTTTGCCAGTGTAAGGTTTGAAAGTGTAAGGTTTGACAGTGTAAGGTTTGACAGTGTAAGGTTTGAAAGTGTAAGGTTTGAAAATGTAAGGCTTGAAAGTGTAAGGTTTGAAAGTGTAAGGTTTGATAATGTAAGGTTTTAGTGTAAGGTTTGAAAGTGTAAGGTTTGACAGTGTAAGGTTTGAAAGTGTAAGATTTGAAAGTGTAAGGTTTGAAAGTTTAAGGTTTGAAAGTTTAAGGTTTGAAAGTTTAAGGTTTGAAAGTTTAAGGTTTGACTGTGTAAGGTTTGACAGTGTAAGGTTTGACAGTGTAAGGTTTGACAGTGTAAGGTTTGACAGTGTAAGGTTTGACAGTGTAAGGTTTGACAGTGTAAGGTTTGACAGTAAATAGTTTGACAGTGTAAGGTTTGACAGTTTAAGGTTTGGCAGTGTAAGGTTTGACAGTGTAATTTTGACAGTTTAAGATTTTACAGTGTAATTTTTGACAGTTTAAGGTTTGACAGTGTAAGGTTTGACAGTTTACGGTTTGTCAGTTTAAGGTTTGACAGTTTAAGGTTTGACAGTTTAAGGTTGTAAAGTGTAAGGTTTGAAATTGTAAAGTTTGAAAGTGTAAGGTTTGAAAGTGCAATTATTGAAAGTGCAAGGTTTGAAAGTGCAAGGTTTGAAAGTGCAAGGTTAGAAAGTACAAGGTTTGAAAGTGCAAGGTTTGAAAGTGCATGGTTTGAAAGTGTAATTTTGGAAAGTGTAAGGTTGGAAAGTGTAAGGTTGGAAAATGTAAGGTTGGAAAGTGTAAGGTTGGAAAGTGTAAGGTTGGAAAGTGTAAGGTTGGAAAGTGTAAGGTTGGAAAGTGTAAGGTTGGAAAGTGTAAGGTTGGAAAGTGTAAGCTTGGAAAGTGTAAGGTTGGAAAGTGTAAGGTTGGAAAGTGTAAGGTTGGAAAGTGTAAGGTTGGAAAATGTAACATTGGAAAGTGTAAGATTTGAAAGTGTAAGGTTGGAAAGTTTAAGGTTGGAATGTGTAAGGTTATAAAGTGTAAGGTTGGAAAGTGTAAGGTTAGAAAATGTAAAGTTGGAAAGTATAAGATTGGAAAGTGAAATGTTTGAAAGTACAAGGTTAGAAAGTGTAAGGTTAGAAAGTGTAAGGTTAGAAAGTGTAAGGTTGGAAATTGTAAGGTTGGAAAGTGTAAGGTATGAAAGTGCAAGGTTTGAAAGTGTAAGGTTTTAAAGTGTAAGGTTTTAAAGTGTAAGGTTGGAAAGTATAAGGTTGGAAAGTATAAGGTTAGAAATTGTAAGGTTGGAAAATGTAAGGTTGGAAAATGTAAAGTTGGAAAGTGTGAGGCTGGAAAATGTAAAGTTGGAAAGTGTAAGGTTATAAAGTGTAAGGTTTGAAAATACAAGGTTAGAAAGTGTAAGGTTAGAAAGTGTAAGGTTAGAAAGTGTAAGGTTAGAAAGTGTAAGGTTAGAAAGTGTAAGGTTGGAAATTGTAAGGTTGGAAAGTGTAAGGTATGAAAGTGCAAGGTTTGAAAGTAAAATGTTTAAAAGTGCAAGATTTGAAAGTGCAAGGTTTGAAAGTTTAAGGTTTGAAAGTTTATGGTTTGACAGTTTAAGGTTTGACTGTGTAAGGTTTGAAATTGTAAGGTTTGAAAGTGTAAGGTTTGAAAGTGTAAGGTTTGAAAGTGTAAGGTTTGAATGTGTAAGGTATAAAAGTGTAAGGTTTTAAAATGTAAGGTTTGAAAGTGTAACTTTTGAAAGTCTAAGGTTTGAAAGTGTAAGGTTTGAAAGTGCAAGGTTTAAAATTGTAAGGTTTGAAAGTGCAATTTTTGAAAGTGCAAGGTTTGAAAGTGCAAGGTTTGAAAGTGCAAAGTTTGAAAGTGCAAGGTTTGAAAGTTTAAGGTTTGAAAGTTTAAGGTTTGACAGTGTAAGGTTTGAAAGTGTAAGGTTTGACAGTTTAAGGTTTGACAGTTTAAGGTTTGACAGTTTAAGGTTTGACAGTGTAAGGTTTGCCAGTGTAAGGTTTGAAAGTGTAAGGTTTGACAGTGTAAGGTTTGACAGTGTAAGGTTTGAAAGTGTAAGGTTTGAAAATGTAAGGCTTGAAAGTGTAAGGTTTGAAAGTGTAAGGTTTGATAATGTAAGGTTTTAGTGTAAGGTTTGAAAGTGTAAGGTTTGAAAGTGTAAGGTTTGAAAGTGTAAGGTTTGAAAGTGTAAGGTTTGAAAGTGTAAGATTTGAAAGTGTAAGGTTTGAAAGTTTAAGGTTTGAAAGTTTAAGGTTTGAAGTTTAAGGTTTGAAAGTTTAAGGTTTGACTGTGTAAGGTTTGACAGTGTAAGGTTTGACAGTGTAAGGTTTGACAGTGTAAGGTTTGACAGTAAATAGTTTGACAGTGTAAGGTTTGACAGTTTAAGGTTTGGCAGTGTAAGGTTTGACAGTGTAATTTTGACAGTTTAAGATTTTACAGTGTAATTTTTGACAGTTTAAGGTTTGACAGTGTACGGTTTGACAGTTTACGGTTTGTCAGTTTAAGGTTTGACAGTTTAAGGTTGTAAAGTGTAAGGTTTGAAATTGTAAAGTTTGAAAGTGTAAGGTTTGAAAGTGCAATTTTTGAAAGTGCAAGGTTTGAAAGTGCAAGGTTTGAAAGTGCAAGGTTAGAAAGTACAAGGTTTGAAAGTGCAAGGTTTGAAAGTGCATGGTTTGAAAGTGTAATTTTGGAAAGTGTAAGGTTGGAAAGTGTAAGGTTGGAAAATGTAAGGTTGGAAAGTGTAAGGTTGGAAAGTGTAAGGTTGGAAAGTGTAAGGTTGGAAAGTGTAAGGTTGGAAAGTGTAAGGTTGGAAAGTGTAAGGTTGGAAAGTGTAAGCTTGGAAAGTGTAAGGTTGGAAAGTGTAAGGTTGGAAAGTGTAAGGTTGGAAAGTGTAAGGTTGGAAAATGTAACATTGGAAAGTGTAAGGTTTGAAAGTGTAAGGTTGGAAAGTTTAAGGTTGGAATGTGTAAGGTTATAAAGTGTAAGGTTGGAAAGTGTAAGGTTAGAAAATGTAAAGTTGGAAAGTATAAGATTGGAAAGTCTAAGGTTGGAAAGTGTAAGGTTGGAAAGTATAAGGTTGGAAAGTGTAAGGTTTGAAAGTGTAAGGTTTGAAAGTACAAGGTTTGAAAGTGTAAGATTTGAAAGTGTAAGGTTTGAAAGTGTAATGTTAGAAAGTACAAGGTTGGAAAGTGTAAGGTTAGAAAGTGTAAGGTTAGAAAGTGTAAGGTTGGAAAGTGTAATTTTGGAAATTGTAAGGTTGGAAAGTGTAAGGTATGAAAGTGCAAGGTTTGAAAGTAAAAGGTTTAAAAGTGCAAGGTTTGAAAGTGCAAGGTTTGGAAGTGTAAGGTTTGAAAGTGTAAGGTTTGAAAGTACAAGGTTTGAAAGTGTAAGGTTTGAAAGTGTAAGGTTTGAAAGTGTAAGGTTTGAATGTGCAAGGTTTGAAAGTGTAAGGTTTGAAAGTGTAAGGTTTGAAAGTGCAAGGTTTGAAAGTGTAAGGTTGGAAAGTGTAAGTTTGAAAGTGTAAGCTTTGAAAGTGTAAGGTTGGAAAGTGTATGGTTTGAAAGTGTAAGGTTGGAAAGTGTAAGGTTTGAAAGTTTAAGGTTTGAAAGTTTAAGGTTGGAAAGTGTAAGGTTGGAAAGTGTAAGGTTTGAAAGTGTAAGGTTTGAAAGTACCAGGTTTGAAACTGTAAGGTTTGAAAGTGTAAGGTTGGAAAGTGTAAGGTTGGAAAGTGAAATGTTTGAAAGTACAAGGTTAGAAAGTGTAAGGTTAGAAAGTGTAAGGTTAGAAAGTGTAAGGTTAGAAAGTGTAAGGTTAGAAAGTGTAAGGTTGGAAATTGTAAGGTTGGAAAGTGTAAGGTATGAAAGTGTAAGGTTTTAAAGTGTAAGGTTTTAAAGTGTAAGGTTGGAAAGTATAAGGTTGGAAAGTATAAGGTTAGAAATTGTAAGGTTGGAAAATGTAAGGTTGGAAAATGTAAGGTTGGAAAGTGTGAGGCTGGAAAATGTAAAGTTGGAAAGTGTAAGGTTGGAAAGTGTAAGGTTTGAAAATACAAGGTTAGAAAGTGTAAGGTTAGAAAGTGTAAGGTTAGAAAGTGTAAAGTTAGAAAGTGTAAGGTTAGAAAGTGTAAGGTTGGAAATTGTAAGGTTGGAAAGTGTAAGGTATGAAAGTGCAAGGTTTGAAAGTAAAATGTTTAAAAGTGCAAGATTTGAAAGTGCAAGGTTTGAAAGTTTAAGGTTTGAAAGTTTATGGTTTGACAGTTTAAGGTTTGACAGTGTAAGGTTTGAAATTGTAAGGTTTGAAAGTGTAAGGTTTGAAAGTGTAAGGTTTGAATGTGTAAGGTATAAAAGTGTAAGGTTTTAAAATGTAAGGTTTGAAAGTGTAACTTTTGAAAGTGTAAGGTTTGAAAGTGTAAGGTATGAAATTGTAAGGTTTAAAATTGTAAGGTTTGAAAGTGCAATTTTTGAAAGTGCAAGGTTTGAAAGTACAAGGTTTGAAAGTGCAAAGTTTGAAAGTGCAAGGTTTGAAAGTTTAAGGTTTGAAAGTTTAAGGTTTGACAGTGTAAGGTTTGAAAGTGTAAGGTTTGACAGTTTAAGGTTTGACAGTTTAAGGTTTGACAGTTTAAGGTTTGACAGTGTAAGGTTTGCCAGTGTAAGGTTTGAAAGTGTAAGGTTTGACAGTGTAAGGTTTGACAGTGTAAGGTTTGAAAGTGTAAGGTTTGAAAATGTAAGGCTTGAAAGTGTAAGGTTTGAAAGTGTAAGGTTTGATAATGTAAGGTTTTAGTGTAAGGTTTGAAAGTGTAAGGTTTGACAGTGTAAGGTTTGAAAGTGTAAGATTTGAAAGTGTAAGGTTTGAAAGTTTAAGGTTTGAAAGTTTAAGGTTTGAAAGTTTAAGGTTTGAAAGTTTAAGGTTTGACTGTGTAAGGTTTGACAGTGTAAGGTTTGACAGTGTAAGGTTTGACAGTGTAAGGTTTGACAGTGTAAGGTTTGACAGTAAATAGTTTGACAGTGTAAGGTTTGACAGTTTAAGGTTTGGCAGTGTAAGGTTTGACAGTGTAATTTTGACAGTTTAAGATTTTACAGTGTAATTTTTGACAGTTTAAGGTTTGACAGTGTAAGGTTTGACAGTTTACGGTTTGTCAGTATAAGGTTTGACAGTTTAAGGTTGTAAAGTGTAAGGTTTGAAATTGTAAAGTTTGAAAGTGTAAGGTTTGAAAGTGCAATTTTTGAAAGTGCAAGGTTTGAAAGTGCAAGGTTTGAAAGTGCAAGGTTTGAAAGTGCAAGGTTTGAAAGTGCAAGGTTTGAAAGTACAAGGTTTGAAAGTGCAAGGTTTGAATGTGCATGGTTTGAAAGTGTAATTTTGGAAAGTGTAAGGTTGGAAAGTGTAAGGTTGGATAATGTAAGGTTGGAAAGTGTAAGGTTGGAAAGTGTAAGGTTGGAAAGTGTAAGATTGGAAAGTGTAAGGTTGGAAAGTGTAAGGTTGGAAAGTGTAAGGTTGGAAAGTGTAAGCTTGGAAAGTGTAAGGTTGGAAAGTGTAAGGTTGGAAAGTGTAAGGTTTGAAAATACAAGGTTAGAAAGTGTAAGGTTAGAAAGTGTAAGGTTAGAAAGTGTAAAGTTAGAAAGTGTAAGGTTAGAAAGTGTAAGATTGGAAATTGTAAGGTTGGAAAGTGTAAGGTATGAAAGTGCAAGGTTTGAAAGTAAAATGTTTAAAAGTGCAAGATTTGAAAGTGCAAGGTTTGAAAGTTTAAGGTTTGAAAGTTTATGGTTTGACAGTTTAAGGTTTGACAGTGTAAGGTTTGAAATTGTAAGGTTTGAAAGTGTAAGGTTTGAAAGTGTAAGGTTTGAATGTGTAAGGTATAAAAGTGTAAGGTTTTAAAATGTAAGGTTTGAAAGTGTAACTTTTGAAAGTGTAAGGTTTGAAAGTGTAAGGTTTGAAAGTGCAAGGTTTAAAATTGTAAGGTTTGAAAGTGCAATTTTTGAAAGTGCAAGGTTTGAAAGTGCAAGGTTTGAAAGTGCAAAGTTTGAAAGTGCAAGGTTTGAAAGTTTAAGGTTTGAAAGTTTAAGGTTTGACAGTGTAAGGTTTGAAAGTGTAAGGTTTGACAGTTTAAGGTTTGACAGTTTAAGGTTTGACAGTTTAAGGTTTGACAGTGTAAGGTTTGCCAGTGTAAGGTTTGAAAGTGTAAGGTTTGACAGTGTAAGGTTTGACAGTGTAAGGTTTGAAAGTGTAAGGTTTGAAAATGTAAGGCTTGAAAGTGTAAGGTTTGAAAGTGTAAGGTTTGATAATGTAAGGTTTTAGTGTAAGGTTTGACAGTGTAAGGTTTGAAAGTGTAAGATTTGAAAGTGTAAGGTTTGAAAGTTTAAGGTTTGAAAGTTTAAGGTTTGAAAGTTTAAGGTTTGACTGTGTAAGGTTTGACAGTGTAAGGTTTGACAGTGTAAGGTTTGACAGTAAATAGTTTGACAGTGTAAGGTTTGACAGTTTAAGGTTTGGCAGTGTAAGGTTTGACAGTGTAATTTTGACAGTTTAAGATTTTACAGTGTAATTTTTGACAGTTTAAGGTTTGACAGTGTAAGGTTTGACAGTTTACAGTTTGTCAGTTTAAGGTTTGACAGTTTAAGGTTGTAAAGTGTAAGGTTTGAAATTGTAAAGTTTGAAAGTGTAAGGTTTGAAAGTGCAATTTTTGAAAGTGCAAGGTTTGAAAGTGCAAGGTTTGAAAGTGCAAGGTTTGAAAGTACAAGATTTGAAAGTGCAAGGTTTGAAAGTGCATGGTTTGAAAGTGTAATTTTGGAAAGTGTAAGGTTGGAAAGTGTAAGGTTGGATAATGTTAGGTTGGAAAGTGTAAGGTTGGAAAGTGTAAGGTTGGAAAGTGTAAGGTTGGAAAGTGTAAGGTTGGAAAGTGTAAGGTTGGAAAGTGTAAGGTTGGAAAGTGTAAGCTTGGAAAGTGTAAGGTTGGAAAGTGTAAGGTTGGAAAGTGTAAGGTTTGAAAGTGTAAGGTTTTAAAGTGTAAGGTTTTAAAGTGTAAGGTTGGAAAGTATAAGGTTAGAAAATGTAAGGTTGGAAAGTGTAAGGTTGGAAAATGTAAGGTTGGAAAGTGTAAGGCTGAAAAATGTAAGGATGGAAAGTGTAAGGTTGGAAAGTGTAAGGTTTGAAAGTACAAGGTTGGAAAGTGTAAGGTTAGAAAGTGTAAGGTTAGAAAGTGTAAGGTTGGAAAGTGTAAGGTTGGAAATTGTAAGGTTGGAAAGTGTAAGGTATGAAAGTGCAAGGTTTGAAAGTAAAAGGTTTAAAAGTGCAAGGTTTGAAAGTGCAAGGTTTGGAAGTGTAAGGTTTGAAAGTGTAAGGTTTGAAAGTACAAGGTTTGAAAGTGTAAGGTTTGAAAGTGTAAGGTTTGAAAGTGTAAGGTTTGAATGTGCAAGGTTTGAAAGTGTAAGGTTTGAAAGTGTAAGGTTTGAAAGTGCAAGGTTTGAAAGTGTAAGGTTGGAAAGTGTAAGTTTGAAAGTGTAAGCTTTGAAAGTGTAAGGTTGGAAAGTGTATGATTTGAAAGTGTAAGGTTGGAAAGTGTAAGGTTTGAAAGTTTAAGGTTTGAAAGTTTAAGGTTGGAAAGTGTAAGGTTGGAAAGTGTAAGGTTTGAAAGTGTAAGGTTTGAAAGTGTAAGGTTTGAAAGTGTAAGGTTTGAAAGTGTAAGGTTTTAAAGTGTAAGGTTGGAAAGTATAAGGTTGGAAAGTATAAGGTTAGAAATTGTAAGGTTGGAAAATGTAAGGTTGGAAAATGTAAGGTTGGAAAGTGTGAGGCTGGAAAATGTAAAGTTGGAAAGTGTAAGGTTATAAAGTGTAAGGTTTGAAAATACAAGGTTAGAAAGTGTAAGGTTAGAAAGTGTAAGGTTAGAAAGTGTAAGGTTAGAAAGTGTAAGGTTAGAA
This sequence comes from Brachycybe producta, assembly GCA_036925085.1. Taxonomy (NCBI): domain Eukaryota; kingdom Metazoa; phylum Arthropoda; class Diplopoda; order Playtdesmida; family Andrognathidae; genus Brachycybe; species Brachycybe producta. Next base: position 43,561 of record JAUPFP010000137.1, on the reverse strand, counting down.
AGTGTAAGGTTAGAAAGTGTAAGGTTGGAAATTGTAAGGTTGGAAAGTGTAAGGTATGAAAGTGCAAGGTTTGAAAGTAAAATGTTTAAAAGTGCAAGATTTGAAAGTGCAAGGTTTGAAAGTTTAAGGTTTGAAAGTTTATGGTTTGACAGTTTAAGGTTTGACAGTGTAAGGTTTGAAATTGTAAGGTTTGAAAGTGTAAGGTTTGAAAGTGTAAGGTTTGAATGTGTAAGGTATAAAAGTGTAAGGTTTTAAAATGTAAGGTTTGAAAGTGTAACTTTTGAAAGTGTAAGGTTTGAAAGTGTAAGGTTTGAAAGTGCAAGGTTTAAAATTGTAAGGTTTGAAAGTGCAATTTTTGAAAGTGCAAGGTTTGAAAGTGCAAGGTTTGAAAGTGCAAAGTTTGAAAGTGCAAGGTTTGAAAGTTTAAGGTTTGAAAGTTTAAGGTTTGACAGTGTAAGGTTTGAAAGTGTAAGGTTTGACAGTTTAAGGTTTGACAGTTTAAGGTTTGACAGTTTAAGGTTTGACAGTTTAAGGTTTGACAGTTTAAGGTTTGACAGTGTAAGGTTTGCCAGTGTAAGGTTTGAAAGTGTAAGGTTTGACAGTGTAAGGTTTGACAGTGTAAGGTTTGAAAGTGTAAGGTTTGAAAATGTAAGGCTTGAAAGTGTAAGGTTTGAAAGTGTAAGGTTTGATAATGTAAGGTTTTAGTGTAAGGTTTGACAGTGTAAGGTTTGAAAGTGTAAGATTTGAAAGTGTAAGGTTTGAAAGTTTAAGGTTTGAAAGTTTAAGGTTTGAAAGTTTAAGGTTTGACTGTGTAAGGTTTGACAGTGTAAGGTTTGACAGTGTAAGGTTTGACAGTAAATAGTTTGACAGTGTAAGGTTTGACAGTTTAAGGTTTGGCAGTGTAAGGTTTGACAGTGTAATTTTGACAGTTTAAGATTTTACAGTGTAATTTTTGACAGTTTAAGGTTTGACAGTGTAAGGTTTGACAGTTTACGGTTTGTCAGTTTAAGGTTTGACAGTTTAAGGTTGTAAAGTGTAAGGTTTGAAATTGTAAAGTTTGAAAGTGTAAGGTTTGAAAGTGCAATTTTTGAAAGTGCAAGGTTTGAAAGTGCAAGGTTTGAAAGTGCAAGGTTTGAAAGTACAAGATTTGAAAGTGCAAGGTTTGAAAGTGCATGGTTTGAAAGTGTAATTTTGGAAAGTGTAAGGTTGGAAAGTGTAAGGTTGGATAATGTTAGGTTGGAAAGTGTAAGGTTGGAAAGTGTAAGGTTGGAAAGTGTAAGGTTGGAAAGTGTAAGGTTGGAAAGTGTAAGGTTGGAAAGTGTAAGGTTGGAAAGTGTAAGCTTGGAAAGTGTAAGGTTGGAAAGTGTAAGGTTGGAAAGTGTAAGGTTTGAAAGTGTAAGCTTGGAAAGTGTAAGGTTGGAAAGTGTAAGGTTGGAAAGTGTAAGGTTTGAAAGTGTAAGGTTTTAAAGTGTAAGGTTTTAAAGTGTAAGGTTGGAAAGTATAAGGTTAGAAAATGTAAGGTTGGAAAGTGTAAGGTTGGAAAATGTAAGGTTGGAAAGTGTAAGGCTGAAAAATGTAAGGATGGAAAGTGTAAGGTTGGAAAGTGTAAGGTTTGAAAGTACAAGGTTGGAAAGTGTAAGGTTAGAAAGTGTAAGGTTAGAAAGTGTAAGGTTGGAAAGTGTAAGGTTGGAAATTGTAAGGTTGGAAAGTGTAAGGTATGAAAGTGCAAGGTTTGAAAGTAAAAGGTTTAAAAGTGCAAGGTTTGAAAGTGCAAGGTTTGGAAGTGTAAGGTTTGAAAGTGTAAGGTTTGAAAGTACAAGGTTTGAAAGTGTAAGGTTTGAAAGTGTAAGGTTTGAAAGTGTAAGGTTTGAATGTGCAAGGTTTGAAAGTGTAAGGTTTGAAAGTGCAAGGTTTGAAAGTGTAAGGTTGGAAAGTGTAAGTTTGAAAGTGTAAGCTTTGAAAGTGTAAGGTTGGAAAGTGTATGATTTGAAAGTGTAAGGTTGGAAAGTGTAAGGTTTGAAAGTTTAAGGTTTGAAAGTTTAAGGTTGGAAAGTGTAAGGTTGGAAAGTGTAAGGTTTGAAAGTGTAAGGTTATAAAGTGTAAGGTTTGAAAATACAAGGTTAGAAAGTGTAAGGTTTTAAAGTGTAAGGTTGGAAAGTATAAGGTTAGAAAGTGTAAGGTTAGAAAGTGTAAGGTTAGAAAGTGTAAGGTTGGAAATTGTAAGGTTGGAAAGTGTAAGGTATGAAAGTGCAAGGTTTGAAAGTAAAATGTTTAAAAGTGCAAGATTTGAAAGTGCAAGGTTTGAAAGTTTAAGGTTTGAAAGTTTATGGTTTGAAAGTTTATGGTTTGACAGTTTAAGGTTTGACAGTGTAAGGTTTGAAATTGTAAGGTTTGAAAGTGTAAGGTTTGAAAGTGTAAGGTTTGAATGTGTAAGGTATAAAAGTGTAAGGTTTTAAAATGTAAGGTTTGAAAGTGTAACTTTTGAAAGTCTAAGGTTTGAAAGTGTAAGGTTTGAAAGTGCAAGGTTTAAAATTGTAAGGTTTGAAAGTGCAATTTTTGAAAGTGCAAGGTTTGAAAGTGCAAGGTTTGAAAGTGCAAAGTTTGAAAGTGCAAGGTTTGAAAGTTTAAGGTTTGAAAGTTTAAGGTTTGAAAGTTTAAGGTTTGACAGTGTAAGGTTTGAAAGTGTAAGGTTTGACAGTTTAAGGTTTGACAGTTTAAGGTTTGACAGTTTAAGGTTTGACAGTGTAAGGTTTGCCAGTGTAAGGTTTGAAAGTGTAAGGTTTGACAGTGTAAGGTTTGACAGTGTAAGGTTTGAAAGTGTAAGGTTTGAAAATGTAAGGCTTGAAAGTGTAAGGTTTGAAAGTGTAAGGTTTGATAATGTAAGGTTTTAGTGTAAGGTTTGAAAGTGTAAGGTTTGACAGTGTAAGGTTTGAAAGTGTAAGATTTGAAAGTGTAAGGTTTGAAAGTTTAAGGTTTGAAAGTTTAAGGTTTGAAAGTTTAAGGTTTGACTGTGTAAGGTTTGACAGTGTAAGGTTTGACAGTGTAAGGTTTGACAGTGTAAGGTTTGACAGTAAATAGTTTGACAGTGTAAGGTTTGACAGTTTAAGGTTTGGCAGTGTAAGGTTTGACAGTGTAATTTTGACAGTTTAAGATTTTACAGTGTAATTTTTGACAGTTTAAGGTTTGACAGTGTAAGGTTTGACAGTTTACGGTTTGTCAGTTTAAGGTTTGACAGTTTAAGGTTGTAAAGTGTAAGGTTTGAAATTGTAAAGTTTGAAAGTGTAAGGTTTGAAAGTGCAATTATTGAAAGTGCAAGGTTTGAAAGTGCAAGGTTTGAAAGTGCAAGGTTAGAAAGTACAAGGTTTGAAAGTGCAAGGTTTGAAAGTGCATGGTTTGAAAGTGTAATTTTGGAAAGTGTAAGGTTGGAAAGTGTAAGGTTGGAAAATGTAAGGTTGGAAAGTGTAAGGTTGGAAAGTGTAAGGTTGGAAAGTGTAAGGTTGGAAAGTGTAAGGTTGGAAAGTGTAAGGTTGGAAAGTGTAAGGTTGGAAAGTGTAAGCTTGGAAAGTGTAAGGTTGGAAAGTGTAAGGTTGGAAAGTGTAAGGTTGGAAAGTGTAAGGTTGGAAAGTGTAAGGTTGGAAAATGTAACATTGGAAAGTGTAAGGTTTGAAAGTGTAAGGTTGGAAAGTTTAAGGTTGGAATGTGTAAGGTTATAAAGTGTAAGGTTGGAAAGTGTAAGGTTAGAAAATGTAAAGTTGGAAAGTATAAGATTGGAAAGTGAAATGTTTGAAAGTACAAGGTTAGAAAGTGTAAGGTTAGAAAGTGTAAGGTTAGAAAGTGTAAGGTTGGAAATTGTAAGGTTGGAAAGTGTAAGGTATGAAAGTGCAAGGTTTGAAAGTGTAAGGTTTTAAAGTGTAAGGTTTTAAAGTGTAAGGTTGGAAAGTATAAGGTTGGAAAGTATAAGGTTAGAAATTGTAAGGTTGGAAAATGTAAGGTTGGAAAATGTAAGGTTGGAAAGTGTGAGGCTGGAAAATGTAAAGTTGGAAAGTGTAAGGTTATAAAGTGTAAGGTTTGAAAATACAAGATTAGAAAGTGTAAGGTTAGAAAGTGTAAGGTTAGAAAGTGTAAGGTTAGAAAGTGTAAGGTTAGAAAGTGTAAGGTTGGAAATTGTAAGGTTGGAAAGTGTAAGGTATGAAAGTGCAAGGTTTGAAAGTAAAATGTTTAAAAGTGCAAGATTTGAAAGTGCAAGGTTTGAAAGTTTATGGTTTGACAGTTTAAGGTTTGACTGTGTAAGGTTTGATTGTAATGTGTAAGGTTTGAAAGTGTAAGGTTTGAAAGTGTAAGGTTTGAATGTGTAAGGTATAAAAGTGTAAGGTTTTAAAATGTAAGGTTTGAAAGTGTAACTTTTGAAAGTCTAAGGTTTGAAAGTGTAAGGTTTGAAAGTGCAAGGTTTAAAATTGTAAGGTTTGAAAGTGCAATTTTTGAAAGTGCAAGGTTTGAAAGTGCAAGGTTTGAAAGTGCAAAGTTTGAAAGTGCAAGGTTTGAAAGTTTAAGGTTTGAAAGTTTAAGGTTTGACAGTGTAAGGTTTGAAAGTGTAAGGTTTGACAGTTTAAGGTTTGACAGTTTAAGGTTTGACAGTTTAAGGTTTGACAGTGTAAGGTTTGCCAGTGTAAGGTTTGAAAGTGTAAGATTTGAAAGTGTAAGGTTTGAAAGTTTAAGGTTTGAAAGTTTAAGGTTTGAAGTTTAAGGTTTGAAAGTTTAAGGTTTGACTGTGTAAGGTTTGACAGTGTAAGGTTTGACAGTGTAAGGTTTGAAAGTGTAAGGTTTGAAAATGTAAGGCTTGAAAGTGTAAGGTTTGAAAGTGTAAGGTTTGATAATGTAAGGTTTTAGTGTAAGGTTTGAAAGTGTAAGGTTTGACAGTGTAAGGTTTGAAAGTGTAAGATTTGAAAGTGTAAGGTTTGAAAGTTTAAGGTTTGAAAGTTTAAGGTTTGAAGTTTAAGGTTTGAAAGTTTAAGGTTTGACTGTGTAAGGTTTGACAGTGTAAGGTTTGACAGTGTAAGGTTTGACAGTGTAAGGTTTGACAGTAAATAGTTTGACAGTGTAAGGTTTGACAGTTTAAGGTTTGGCAGTGTAAGGTTTGACAGTGTAATTTTGACAGTTTAAGATTTTACAGTGTAATTTTTGACAGTTTAAGGTTTGACAGTGTACGGTTTGACAGTTTACGGTTTGTCAGTTTAAGGTTTGACAGTTTAAGGTTGTAAAGTGTAAGGTTTGAAATTGTAAAGTTTGAAAGTGTAAGGTTTGAAAGTGCAATTTTTGAAAGTGCAAGGTTTGAAAGTGCAAGGTTTGAAAGTGCAAGGTTAGAAAGTACAAGGTTTGAAAGTGCAAGGTTTGAAAGTGCATGGTTTGAAAGTGTAATTTTGGAAAGTGTAAGGTTGGAAAGTGTAAGGTTGGAAAATGTAAGGTTGGAAAGTGTAAGGTTGGAAAGTGTAAGGTTGGAAAGTGTAAGGTTGGAAAGTGTAAGGTTGGAAAGTGTAAGGTTGGAAAGTGTAAGGTTGGAAAGTGTAAGCTTGGAAAGTGTAAGGTTGGAAAGTGTAAGGTTGGAAAGTGTAAGGTTGGAAAGTGTAAGGTTGGAAAGTGTAAGGTTGGAAAATGTAACATTGGAAAGTGTAAGGTTTGAAAGTGTAAGGTTGGAAAGTTTAAGGTTGGAATGTGTAAGGTTATAAAGTGTAAGGTTGGAAAGTGTAAGGTTAGAAAATGTAAAGTTGGAAAGTATAAGATTGGAAAGTCTAAGGTTGGAAAGTGTAAGGTTGGAAAGTATAAGGTTGGAAAGTGTAAGGTTTGAAAGTGTAAGGTTTGAAAGTACAAGGTTTGAAAGTGTAAGATTTGAAAGTGTAAGGTTTGAAAGTGTAATGTTAGAAAGTACAAGGTTGGAAAGTGTAAGGTTAGAAAGTGTAAGGTTAGAAAGTGTAAGGTTGGAAAGTGTAATTTTGGAAATTGTAAGGTTGGAAAGTGTAAGGTATGAAAGTGCAAGGTTTGAAAGTAAAAGGTTTAAAAGTGCAAGGTTTGAAAGTGCAAGGTTTGGAAGTGTAAGGTTTGAAAGTGTAAGGTTTGAAAGTACAAGGTTTGAAAGTGTAAGGTTTGAAAGTGTAAGGATTGAAAGTGTAAGGTTTGAATGTGCAAGGTTTGAAAGTGTAAGGTTTGAAAGTGTAAGGTTTGAAAGTGCAAGGTTTGAAAGTGTAAGGTTGGAAAGTGTAAGTTTGAAAGTGTAAGCTTTGAAAGTGTAAGGTTGGAAAGTGTATGGTTTGAAAGTGTAAGGTTGGAAAGTGTAAGGTTTGAAAGTTTAAGGTTTGAAAGTTTAAGGTTGGAAAGTGTAAGGTTGGAAAGTGTAAGGTTTGAAAGTGTAAGGTTTGAAAGTGTAAGGTTGGAAAGTGTAAGGTTGGAAAGTGTAAGGTTGGAAAGTGAAATGTTTGAAAGTACAAGGTTAGAAAGTGTAAGGTTAGAAAGTGTAAGGTTAGAAAGTGTAAGGTTAGAAAGTGTAAGGTTAGAAAGTGTAAGGTTAGAAAGTGTAAGGTTAGAAAGTGTAAGGTTGGAAATTGTAAGGTTGGAAAGTGTAAGGTATGAAAGTGTAAGGTTTTAAAGTGTAAGGTTTTAAAGTGTAAGGTTGGAAAGTATAAGGTTGGAAAGTATAAGGTTAGAAATTGTAAGGTTGGAAAATGTAAGGTTGGAAAATGTAAGGTTGGAAAGTGTGAGGCTGGAAAATGTAAAGTTGGAAAGTGTAAGGTTGGAAAGTGTAAGGTTTGAAAATACAAGGTTAGAAAGTGTAAGGTTAGAAAGTGTAAGGTTAGAAAGTGTAAAGTTAGAAAGTGTAAGGTTAGAAAGTGTAAGGTTGGAAATTGTAAGGTTGGAAAGTGTAAGGTATGAAAGTGCAAGGTTTGAAAGTAAAATGTTTAAAAGTGCAAGATTTGAAAGTGCAAGGTTTGAAAGTTTAAGGTTTGAAAGTTTATGGTTTGACAGTTTAAGGTTTGACAGTGTAAGGTTTGAAATTGTAAGGTTTGAAAGTGTAAGGTTTGAAAGTGTAAGGTTTGAATGTGTAAGGTATAAAAGTGTAAGGTTTTAAAATGTAAGGTTTGAAAGTGTAACTTTTGAAAGTGTAAGGTTTGAAAGTGTAAGGTATGAAATTGCAAGGTTTAAAATTGTAAGGTTTGAAAGTGCAATTTTTGAAAGTGCAAGGTTTGAAAGTACAAGGTTTGAAAGTGCAAAGTTTGAAAGTGCAAGGTTTGAAAGTTTAAGGTTTGAAAGTTTAAGGTTTGACAGTGTAAGGTTTGAAAGTGTAAGGTTTGACAGTTTAAGGTTTGACAGTTTAAGGTTTGACAGTTTAAGGTTTGACAGTGTAAGGTTTGCCAGTGTAAGGTTTGAAAGTGTAAGGTTTGACAGTGTAAGGTTTGACAGTGTAAGGTTTGAAAGTGTAAGGTTTGAAAATGTAAGGCTTGAAAGTGTAAGGTTTGAAAGTGTAAGGTTTGATAATGTAAGGTTTTAGTGTAAGGTTTGAAAGTGTAAGGTTTGACAGTGTAAGGTTTGAAAGTGTAAGGTTTGAAAGTGTAAGATTTGAAAGTGTAAGGTTTGAAAGTTTAAGGTTTGAAAGTTTAAGGTTTGAAAGTTTAAGGTTTGACTGTGTAAGGTTTGACAGTGTAAGGTTTGACAGTGTAAGGTTTGACAGTGTAAGGTTTGACAGTAAATAGTTTGACAGTGTAAGGTTTGACAGTTTAAGGTTTGGCAGTGTAAGGTTTGTCAGTGTAATTTTGACAGTTTAAGATTTTACAGTGTAATTTTTGACAGTTTAAGGTTTGACAGTGTAAGGTTTGACAGTTTACGGTTTGTCAGTATAAGGTTTGACAGTTTAAGGTTGTAAAGTGTAAGGTTTGAAATTGTAAAGTTTGAAAGTGTAAGGTTTGAAAGTGCAATTTTTGAAAGTGCAAGGTTTGAAAGTGCAAGGTTTGAAAGTGCAAGGTTTGAAAGTGCAAGGTTTGAAAGTACAAGGTTTGAAAGTGCAAGGTTTGAATGTGCATGGTTTGAAAGTGTAATTTTGGAAAGTGTAAGGTTGGAAAGTGTAAGGTTTGAAAATACAAGGTTAGAAAGTGTAAGGTTAGAAAGTGTAAGGTTAGAAAGTGTAAAGTTAGAAAGTGTAAGGTTAGAAAGTGTAAGATTGGAAATTGTAAGGTTGGAAAGTGTAAGGTATGAAAGTGCAAGGTTTGAAAGTAAAATGTTTAAAAGTGCAAGATTTGAAAGTGCAAGGTTTGAAAGTTTAAGGTTTGAAAGTTTATGGTTTGACAGTTTAAGGTTTGACAGTGTAAGGTTTGAAATTGTAAGGTTTGAAAGTGTAAGGTTTGAAAGTGTAAGGTTTGAATGTGTAAGGTATAAAAGTGTAAGGTTTTAAAATGTAAGGTTTGAAAGTGTAACTTTTGAAAGTGTAAGGTTTGAAAGTGTAAGGTTTGAAAGTGCAAGGTTTAAAATTGTAAGGTTTGAAAGTGCAATTTTTGAAAGTGCAAGGTTTGAAAGTGCAAGGTTTGAAAGTGCAAAGTTTGAAAGTGCAAGGTTTGAAAGTTTAAGGTTTGAAAGTTTAAGGTTTGACAGTGTAAGGTTTGAAAGTGTAAGGTTTGACAGTTTAAGGTTTGACAGTTTAAGGTTTGACAGTTTAAGGTTTGACAGTGTAAGGTTTGCCAGTGTAAGGTTTGAAAGTGTAAGGTTTGACAGTGTAAGGTTTGACAGTGTAAGGTTTGAAAGTGTAAGGTTTGAAAATGTAAGGCTTGAAAGTGTAAGGTTTGATAATGTAAGGTTTTAGTGTAAGGTTTGAAAGTGTAAGGTTTGACAGTGTAAGGTTTGAAAGTGTAAGATTTGAAAGTGCAAGGTTTGAAAGTTTAAGGTTTGAAAGTTTATGGTTTGACAGTTTAAGGTTTGACAGTGTAAGGTTTGAAATTGTAAGGTTTGAAAGTGTAAGGTTTGAAAGTGTAAGGTTTGAAAGTGTAAGGTTTGAATGTGTAAGGTATAAAAGTGTAAGGTTTTAAAATGTAAGGTTTGAAAGTGTAACTTTTGAAAGTGTAAGGTTTGAAAGTGTAAGGTTTGAAAGTGCAAGGTTTAAAATTGTAAGGTTTGAAAGTGCAATTTTTGAAAGTGCAAGGTTTGAAAGTGCAAGGTTTGAAAGTGCAAAGTTTGAAAGTGCAAGGTTTGAAAGTTTAAGGTTTGAAAGTTTAAGGTTTGAAAGTTTAAGGTTTGACAGTGTAAGGTTTGAAAGTGTAAGGTTTGACAGTTTAAGGTTTGACAGTTTAAGGTTTGACAGTGTAAGGTTTGCCAGTGTAAGGTTTGAAAGTGTAAGGTTTGACAGTGTAAGGTTTGACAGTGTAAGGTTTGAAAGTGTAAGGTTTGAAAATGTAAGGCTTGAAAGTGTAAGGTTTGAAAGTGTAAGGTTTGATAATGTAAGGTTTTAGTGTAAGGTTTGACAGTGTAAGGTTTGAAAGTGTAAGATTTGAAAGTGTAAGGTTTGAAAGTTTAAGGTTTGAAAGTTTAAGGTTTGAAAGTTTAAGGTTTGAAAGTTTAAGGTTTGAAAGTTTAAGGTTTGACTGTGTAAGGTTTGACAGTGTAAGGTTTGACAGTGTAAGGTTTGACAGTAAATAGTTTGACAGTGTAAGGTTTGACAGTTTAAGGTTTGGCAGTGTAAGGTTTGACAGTGTAATTTTGACAGTTTAAGATTTTACAGTGTAATTTTTGACAGTTTAAGGTTTGACAGTGTAAGGTTTGACAGTTTACGGTTTGTCAGTTTAAGGTTTGACAGTTTAAGGTTGTAAAGTGTAAGGTTTGAAATTGTAAAGTTTGAAAGTGTAAGGTTTGAAAGTGCAATTTTTGAAAGTGCAAGGTTTGAAAGTGCAAGGTTTGAAAGTGCAAGGTTTGAAAGTACAAGATTTGAAAGTGCAAGGTTTGAAAGTGCATGGTTTGAAAGTGTAATTTTGGAAAGTGTAAGGTTGGAAAGTGTAAGGTTGGATAATGTTAGGTTGGAAAGTGTAAGGTTGGAAAGTGTAAGGTTGGAAAGTGTAAGGTTGGAAAGTGTAAGGTTGGAAAGTGTAAGGTTGGAAAGTGTAAGGTTGGAAAGTGTAAGGTTGGAAAGTGTAAGCTTGGAAAGTGTAAGGTTGGAAAGTGTAAGGTTTGAAAGTGTAAGGTTTTAAAGTGTAAGGTTTTAAAGTGTAAGGTTGGAAAGTATAAGGTTAGAAAATGTAAGGTTGGAAAGTGTAAGGTTGGAAAATGTAAGGTTGGAAAGTGTAAGGCTGGACAATGTAAGGATGGAAAGTGTAAGGTTGGAAAGTGTAAGGTTTGAAAGTACAAGGTTGGAAAGTGTAAGGTTAGAAAGTGTAAGGTTAGAAAGTGTAAGGTTAGAAAGTGTAAGGTTGGAAAGTGTAAGGTTGGAAATTGCAAGGTTGGAAAGTGTAAGGTATGAAAGTGCAAGGTTTGAAAGTAAAAGGTTTAAAAGTGCAAGGTTTGAAAGTGCAAGGTTTGGAAGTGTAAGGTTTGAAAGTGTAAGGTTTGAAAGTACAAGGTTTGAAAGTGTAAGGTTTGAAAGTGTAAGGTTTGAATGTGCAAGGTTTGAAAGTGTAAGGTTTGAAAGTGTAAGGTTTGAAAGTGCAAGGTTTGAAAGTGTAAGGTTGGAAAGTGTAAGTTTGAAAGTGTAAGCTTTGAAAGTGTAAGGTTGGAAAGTGTATGATTTGAAAGTGTAAGGTTGGAAAGTGTAAGGTTTGAAAGTTTAAGGTTTGAAAGTTTAAGGTTGGAAAGTGTAAGGTTGGAAAGTGTAAGGTTTGAAAGTGTAAGGTTTGAAAGTGTAAGGTTTGAAAGTGTAAGGTTTGAAAGTACCAGGTTTGAAACTGTAAGGTTTGAAAGTGTAAGGTTGGAAAGTGTAAGGTTGGAAAGTGTAAGGTTGGAAAGTGTAAGGTTTGAAAGTGTAAGGTTAGAAAGTGTAAGGTTAGAAAGTGTAAGGTTAGAAAGTGTAAGGTTGGAAAGTGTAAGGTTTGAAAGTGTAACGCTGGAAAATGTAAGGTTGGAAAGTGTAAGGTTGGAAAGTGAAATGTTTGAAAGTACAAGGTTAGAAAGTGTAAGGTTAGAAAGTGTAAGGTTAGAAAGTGTAAGGTTAGAAAGTGTAAGGTTGGAAATTGTAAGGTTGGAAAGTGTAAGGTATGAAAGTGCAAGGTTTGAAAGTGTAAGGTTTTAAAGTGTAAGGTTTTAAAGTGTAAGGTTGGAAAGTATAAGGTTGGAAAGTATAAGGTTAGAAATTGTAAGGTTGGAAAATGTAAGGTTGGAAAATGTAAGGTTGGAAAGTGTGAGGCTGGAAAATGTAAAGTTGGAAAGTGTAAGGTTATAAAGTGTAAGGTTTGAAAATACAAGGTTAGAAAGTGTAAGGTTAGAAAGTGTAAGGTTAGAAAGTGTAAGGTTAGAAAGTGTAAGGTTAGAAAGTGTAAGGTTAGAAAGTGTAAGGTTGGAAATTGTAAGGTTGGAAAGTGTAAGGTATGAAAGTGCAAGGTTTGAAAGTAAAATGTTTAAAAGTGCAAGATTTGAAAGTGCAAGGTTTGAAAGTTTAAGGTTTGAAAGTTTATGGTTTGACAGTTTAAGGTTTGACAGTGTAAGGTTTGAAATTGTAAGGTTTGAAAGTGTAAGGTTTGAAAGTGTAAGGTTTGAATGTGTAAGGTATAAAAGTGTAAGGTTTTAAAATGTAAGGTTTGAAAGTGTAACTTTTGAAAGTCTAAGGTTTGAAAGTGTAAGGTTTGAAACTGCAAGGTTTAAAATTGTAAGGTTTGAAAGTGCAATTTTTGAAAGTGCAAGGTTTGAAAGTGCAAGGTTTGAAAGTGCAAAGTTTGAAAGTGCAAGGTTTGAAAGATTAAGGTTTGAAAGTTTAAGGTTTGAAAGTTTAAGGTTTGACAGTGTAAGGTTTGAAAGTGTAAGGTTTGACAGTTTAAGGTTTGACAGTTTAAGGTTTGACAGTTTAAGGTTTGACAGTGTAAGGTTTGCCAGTGTAAGGTTTGAAAGTGTAAGGTTTGACAGTGTAAGGTTTGACAGTGTAAGGTTTGAAAGTGTAAGGTTTGAAAATGTAAGGCTTGAAAGTGTAAGGTTTGATAATGTAAGGTTTTAGTGTAAGGTTTGAAAGTGTAAGGTTTGACAGTGTAAGGTTTGAAAGTGTAAGATTTGAAAGTGTAAGGTTTGAAAGTTTAAGGTTTGAAAGTTTAAGGTTTGAAAGTTTAAGGTTTGACTGTGTAAGGTTTGACAGTGTAAGGTTTGACAGTGTAAGGTTTGACAGTGTAAGGTTTGACAGTGTAAGGTTTGACAGTAAATAGTTTGACAGTGTAAGGTTTGACAGTTTAAGGTTTGGCAGTGTAAGGTTTGACAGTGTAATTTTGACAGTTTAAGATTTTACAGTGTAATTTTTGACAGTTTAAGGTTTGACAGTGTAAGGTTTGACAGTTTACGGTTTGTCAGTTTAAGGTTTGACAGTTTAAGGTTGTAAAGTGTAAGGTTTGAAATTGTAAAGTTTGAAAGTGTAAGGTTTGAAAGTGCAATTTTTGAAAGTGCAAGGTTTGAAAGTGCAAGGTTTGAAAGTGCAAGGTTAGAAAGTACAAGGTTTGAAAGTGCAAGGTTTGAAAGTGCATGGTTTGAAAGTGTAATTTTGGAAAGTGTAAGGTTGGAAAGTGTAAGGTTGGAAAATGTAAAGTTGGAAAGTGTAAGGTTGGAAAGTGTAAGGTTGGAAAGTGTAAGGTTGGAAAGTGTAAGGTTGGAAAGTGTAAGGTTGGAAAGTGTAAGGTTGGAAAGTGTAAGCTTGGAAAGTGTAAGGTTGGAAAGTGTAAGGTTGGAAAGTGTAAGGTTGGAAAGTGTAAGGTTGGAAAGTGTAAGGTTGGAAAATGTAACATTGGAAAGTGTAAGGTTTGAAAGTGTAAGGTTGGAAAGTTTAAGGTTGGAATGTGTAAGGTTATAAAGTGTAAGGTTGGAAAGTGTAAGGTTAGAAAATGTAAAGTTGGAAAGTAGAAGATTGGAAAGTGAAATGTTTGAAAGTACAAGGTTAGAAAGTGTAAGGTTAGAAAGTGTAAGGTTAGAAAGTGTAAGATTAGAAAGTGTAAGGTTGGAAATTGTAAGGTTGGAAAGTGTAAGGTATGAAAGTGCAAGGTTTGAAAGTGTAAGGTTTTAAAGTGTAAGGTTTTAAAGTGTAAGGTTGGAAAGTATAAGGTTGGAAAGTATAAGGTTAGAAATTGTAAGGTTGAAAAATGTAAGGTTGGAAAATGTAAGGTTGGAAAGTGTGAGGTTGGAAAATGTAAAGTTGGAAAGTGTAAGGTTATAAAGTGTAAGGTTTGAAAATACAAGGTTAGAAAGTGTAAGGTTAGAAAGTGTAAGGTTAGAAAGTGTAAGGTTAGAAAGTGTAAGGTTGGGAATTGTAAGGTTGGAAAGTGTAAGGTATGAAAGTGCAAGGTTTGAAAGTAAAATGTTTAAAAGTGCAAGATTTGAAAGTGCAAGGTTTGAAAGTTTAAGGTTTGAAAGTTTATGGTTTGACAGTTTAAGGTTTGACTGTGTAAGGTTTGAAATTGTAAGGTTTGAAAGTGTAAGGTTTGAAAGTGTAAGGTTTGAATGTGTAAGGTATAAAAGTGTAAGGTTTTAAAATGTAAGGTTTGAAAGTGTAACTTTTGAAAGTCTAAGGTTTGAAAGTGTAAGGTTTGAAAGTGCAAGGTTTAAAATTGTAAGGTTTGAAAGTGCAATTTTTGAAAGTGCAAGGTTTGAAAGTGCAAGGTTTGAAAGTGCAAAGTTTGAAAGTGCAAGGTTTGAAAGTTTAAGGTTTGAAAGTTTAAGGTTTGAAAGTTTAAGGTTTGAAAGTTTAAGGTTTGACAGTGTAAGGTTTGAAAGTGTAAGGTTTGACAGTGTAAGGTTTGCCAGTGTAAGGTTTGAAAGTGTAAGGTTTGACAGTGTAAGGTTTGAAAGTGTAAGGTTTGAAAATGTAAGGCTTGAAAGTGTAAGGTTTGAAAGTGTAAGGTTTGATAATGTAAGGTTTTAGTGTAAGGTTTGAAAGTGTAAGGTTTGAAAGTGTAAGGTTTGACAGTGTAAGGTTTGAAAGTGTAAGATTTCAAAGTGTAAGGTTTGAAAGTTTAAGGTTTGAAAGTTTAAGGTTTGAAAGTTTAAGGTTTGAAAGTTTAAGGTTTGACTGTGTAAGGTTTGACAGTGTAAGGTTTGACAGTGTAAGGTTTGACAGTGTAAGGTTTGACAGTAAATAGTTTGACAGTGTAAGGTTTGACAGTTTAAGGTTTGGCAGTGTAAGGTTTGACAGTGTAATTTTGACAGTTTAAGATTTTACAGTGTAATTTTTGACAGTTTAAGGTTTGACAGTGTAAGGTTTGACAGTTTACGGTTTGTCAGTTTAAGGTTTGACAGTTTAAGGTTGTAAAGTGTAAGGTTTGAAATTGTAAAGTTTGAAAGTGTAAGGTTTGAAAGTGCAATTTTTGAAAGTGCAAGGTTTGAAAGTGCAAGGTTTGAAAGTGCAAGGTTAGAAAGTACAAGGTTTGAAAGTGCAAGGTTTGAAAGTGCATGGTTTGAAAGTGTAATTTTGGAAAGTGTAAGGTTGGAAAGTGTAAGGTTGGAAAATGTAAGGTTGGAAAGTGTAAGGTTGGAAAGTGTAAGGTTGGAAAGTGTAAGGTTGGAAAGTGTAAGGTTGGAAAGTGTAAGGTTGGAAAGTGTAAGGTTGGAAAGTGTAAGCTTGGAAAGTGTAAGGTTGGAAAGTGTAAGGTTGGAAAGTGTAAGGTTGGAAAGTGTAAGGTTGGAAAATGTAACATTGGAAAGTGTAAGGTTTGAAAGTGTAAGGTTGGAAAGTTTAAGGTTGGAATGTGTAAGGTTATAAAGTGTAAGGTTGGAAAGTGTAAGGTTAGAAAATGTAAAGTTGGAAAGTATAAGATTGGAAAGTCTAAGGTTGGAAAGTGTAAGGTTGGAAAGTATAAGGTTGGAAAGTGTAAGGTTTGAAAGTGTAAGGTTTGAAAGTACAAGGTTTGAAAGTGTAAGATTTGAAAGTGTAAGGTTTGAAAGTGTAATGTTAGAAAGTGTAAAGTTGGAAAGTGCAAGGTTTGAAAGTGTAAGGTTTAAAAGTGTAAGGTTGGAAAGTGTAAGGTTGGAAATTGTAAGATTGGAAAGTGTAATGTTGGAAAGTGTAAGGTTTGAAAGTGTAAGGTTTGAAAGTGTAATTTTGGAAAGTGTAAGGTTGGAAAGTGTAAGGTTGGAAAATGTAAGGTTGGAAAGTGTATGGTTTGAAAGTGTAAGGTTGGAAAGTGTAAGGTTTGAAAGTTTAAGGTTGGAAAGTGTAAGGTTGGAAAGTGTAAGGTTGGAAAGTGTAAGGTTTGAAAGTGTAAGGTTTGAAAGTACAAGATTTGAAAGTGTAAGATTTGAAAGTGTAAGGTTTGAAAGTGTAATGTTAGAAAGTGTAAAGTTGGAAAGTGCAAGGTTTGAAAGTGTAAGGTTTAAAAGTGTAAGGTATAAAAGTGTAAGGTTGGAAAGTGTAAGTTTGGAAATTGTAAGATTGGAAAGTGTAAGGTTGGAAAGTGTAAGGTTAGAAAGTATAAGGTTGGAAAGTGTAATGTTATAAAGTGTAAGGTTTGAAAGTGTAAGGTTTGACAGTGTAAGGTTTTAAAGTGTAAGGTTTTAAAGTGTAAGGTTGGAAAGTATAAGGTTAGAAATTGTAAGGTTGGAAAGTGTAAGGTTGGAAAATGTAAGGTTGGAAAGTGTAAGGCTGGAAAATGTAAGGTTGGAAAGTGTAAGGTTGGAAAGTGTAAGGTTTGAAAGTACAAAGTTGGAAAGTGTAAGGTTAGAAAGTGTAAGGTTAGAAAGTGTAAGGTTGGAAAGTGTAAGGTTGGAAATTGTAAGGTTGGAAAGTGTAAGGTATGAAAGTGCAAGGTTTGAAAGTAAAAGGTTTAAAAGTGCAAGGTTTGAAAGTGCAAGGTTTGGAAGTGTAAGGTTTGAAAGTGTAAGGTTTGAAAGTACAAGGTTTGAAAGTGTAAGGTTTGAAAGTGTAAGGTTTGAAAGTGTAAGGTTTGAAAGTGCAAGGTTTGAAAGTGTAAGGTTTGAAAGTGTAAGGTTTGAAAGTGAAAGGTTTGAAAGTGTAAGGTTGGAAAGTTTAAGTTTGAAAGTGTAAGCTTTGAAAGTGTAAGGTTAGAAAGTGTATGGATTGAAAGTGTAAGGTTGGAAAGTGTAAGGTTTGAAAGTTTAAGGTTTGAAAGTTTAAGGTTGGAAAGTGTAAGGTTGGAAAGTGTAAGGTTGGAAAGTGTAAGGTATGAAAGTGTAAGGTTTGAAAGTGTAAGGTTTGAAAGTACCAGGTTTGAAACGGTAAGGTTTGAAAGTGTAAGGTTGGAAAGTGTAAGGTTGGAAAGTGTAAGGTTGGAAAGTGTAAGGTTGGAAAGTGTAAGGTTAGAAAGTGTAAGGTTAGAAAGTGTAAGGTTGGAAATTGTAAGGTTGGAAAGTGTAAGGTATGAAAGTGCAAGGTTTGAAAGTGTAAGGTTTTAAAGTGTAAGGTTTTAAAGTGTAAGGTTGGAAAGTATAAGGTTGGAAAGTATAAGGTTAGAAATTGTAAGGTTGGAAAATGTAAGGTTGGAAAATGTAAGGTTGGAAAGTGTGAGGCTGGAAAATGTAAAGTTGGAAAGTGTAAGGTTATAAAGTGTAAGGTTTGAAAATACAAGGTTAGAAAGTGTAAGGTTAGAAAGTGTAAGGTTAGAAAGTGTAAGGTTAGAAAGTGTAAGGTTAGAAAGTGTAAGGTTAGAAAGTGTAAGGTTGGAAATTGTAAGGTTGGAAAGTGTAAGGTATGAAAGTGCAAGGTTTGAAAGTAAAATGTTTAAAAGTGCAAGATTTGAAAGTGCAAGGTTTGAAAGTTTAAGGTTTGAAAGTTTATGGTTTGACAGTTTAAGGTTTGACAGTGTAAGGTTTGAAATTGTAAGGTTTGAAAGTGTAAGGTTTGAAAGTGTAAGGTTTGAATGTGTAAGGTATAAAAGTGTAAGGTTTTAAAATGTAAGGTTTGAAAGTGTAACTTTTGAAAGTCTAAGGTTTGAAAGTGTAAGGTTTGAAACTGTAAGGTTTAAAATTGTAAGGTTTGAAAGTGCAATTTTTGAAAGTGCAAGGTTTGAAAGTGCAAGGTTTGAAAGTGCAAAGTTTGAAAGTGCAAGGTTTGAAAGATTAAGGTTTGAAAGTTTAAGGTTTGAAAGTTTAAGGTTTGACAGTGTAAGGTTTGAAAGTGTAAGGTTTGACAGTTTAAGGTTTGACAGTTTAAGGTTTGACAGTTTAAGGTTTGACAGTGTAAGGTTTGCCAGTGTAAGGTTTGAAAGTGTAAGGTTTGACAGTGTAAGGTTTGACAGTGTAAGGTTTGAAAGTGTAAGGTTTGAAAGTGTAAGGTTTGAAAATGTAAGGCTTGAAAGTGTAAGGTTTGATAATGTAAGGTTTTAGTGTAAGGTTTGAAAGTGTAAGGTTTGACAGTGTAAGGTTTGAAAGTGTAAGATTTGAAAGTGTAAGGTTTGAAAGTTTAAGGTTTGAAAGTTTAAGGTTTGAAAGTTTAAGGTTTGACTGTGTAAGGTTTGACAGTGTAAGGTTTGACAGTGTAAGGTTTGACAGTGTAAGGTTTGACAGTAAATAGTTTGACAGTGTAAGGTTTGACAGTTTAAGGTTTGGCAGTGTAAGGTTTGACAGTGTAATTTTGACAGTTTAAGATTTTACAGTGTAATTTTTGACAGTTTAAGGTTTGACAGTGTAAGGTTTGACAGTTTACGGTTTGTCAGTTTAAGGTTTGACAGTTTAAGGTTGTAAAGTGTAAGGTTTGAAATTGTAAAGTTTGAAAGTGTAAGGTTTGAAAGTGCAATTTTTGAAAGTGCAAGGTTTGAAAGTGCAAGGTTTGAAAGTGCAAGGTTAGAAAGTACAAGGTTTGAAAGTGCAAGGTTTGAAAGTGCATGGTTTGAAAGTGTAATTTTGGAAAGTGTAAGGTTGGAAAGTGTAAGGTTGGAAAATGTAAAGTTGGAAAGTGTAAGGTTGGAAAGTGTAAGGTTGGAAAGTGTAAGGTTGGAAAGTGTAAGGTTGGAAAGTGTAAGGTTGGAAAGTGTAAGGTTGGAAAGTGTAAGCTTGGAAAGTGTAAGGTTGGAAAGTGTAAGGTTGGAAAGTGTAAGGTTGGAAAGTGTAAGGTTGGAAAGTGTAAGGTTGGAAAATGTAACATTGGAAAGTGTAAGGTTTGAAAGTGTAAGGTTGGAAAGTTTAAGGTTGGAATGTGTAAGGTTATAAAGTGTAAGGTTGGAAAGTGTAAGGTTAGAAAATGTAAAGTTGGAAAGTAGAAGATTGGAAAGTGAAATGTTTGAAAGTACAAGGTTAGAAAGTGTAAGGTTAGAAAGTGTAAGGTTAGAAAGTGTAAGATTAGAAAGTGTAAGGTTGGAAATTGTAAGGTTGGAAAGTGTAAGGTATGAAAGTGCAAGGTTTGAAAGTGTAAGGTTTTAAAGTGTAAGGTTTTAAAGTGTAAGGTTGGAAAGTATAAGGTTGGAAAGTATAAGGTTAGAAATTGTAAGGTTGAAAAATGTAAGGTTGGAAAATGTAAGGTTGGAAAGTGTGAGGTTGGAAAATGTAAAGTTGGAAAGTGTAAGGTTATAAAGTGTAAGGTTTGAAAATACAAGGTTAGAAAGTGTAAGGTTAGAAAGTGTAAGGTTAGAAAGTGTAAGGTTAGAAAGTGTAAGGTTAGAAAGTGTAAGGTTGGAAATTGTAAGGTTGGAAAGTGTAAGGTATGAAAGTGCAAGGTTTGAAAGTAAAATGTTTAAAAGTGCAAGATTTGAAAGTGCAAGGTTTGAAAGTTTAAGGTTTGAAAGTTTATGGTTTGACAGTTTAAGGTTTGACTGTGTAATGTTTGAAATTGTAAGGTTTGAAAGTGTAAGGTTTGAAAGTGTAAGGTTTGAATGTGTAAGGTATAAAAGTGTAAGGTTTTAAAATGTAAGGTTTGAAAGTGTAACTTTTGAAAGTCTAAGGTTTGAAAGTGTAAGGTTTGAAAGTGCAAGGTTTAAAATTGTAAGGTTTGAAAGTGCAATTTTTGAAAGTGCAAGGTTTGAAAGTGCAAGGTTTGAAAGTGCAAAGTTTGAAAGTGCAAGGTTTGAAAGTTTAAGGTTTGAAAGTTTAAGGTTTGAAAGTTTAAGGTTTGAAAGTTTAAGGTTTGAAAGTTTAAGGTTTGACAGTGTAAGGTTTGAAAGTGTAAGGTTTGACAGTGTAAGGTTTGCCAGTGTAAGGTTTGAAAGTGTAAGGTTTGACAGTGTAAGGTTTGAAAGTGTAAGGTTTGAAAATGTAAGGCTTGAAAGTGTAAGGTTTGAAAGTGTAAGGTTTGATAATGTAAGGTTTTAGTGTAAGGTTTGAAAGTGTAAGGTTTGAAAGTGTAAGGTTTGACAGTGTAAGGTTTGAAAGTGTAAGATTTCAAAGTGTAAGGTTTGAAAGTTTAAGGTTTGAAAGTTTAAGGTTTGAAAGTTTAAGGTTTGAAAGTTTAAGGTTTGACTGTGTAAGGTTTGACAGTGTAAGGTTTGACAGTGTAAGGTTTGACAGTGTAAGGTTTGACAGTTTAAGGTTTGGCAGTGTAAGGTTTGACAGTGTAATTTTGACAGTTTAAGATTTTACAGTGTAATTTTTGACAGTTTAAGGTTTGACAGTGTAAGGTTTGACAGTTTACGGTTTGTCAGTTTAAGGTTTGACAGTTTAAGGTTGTAAAGTGTAAGGTTTGAAATTGTAAAGTTTGAAAGTGTAAGGTTTGAAAGTGCAATTTTTGAAAGTGCAAGGTTTGAAAGTGCAAGGTTTGAAAGTGCAAGGTTAGAAAGTACAAGGTTTGAAAGTGCAAGGTTTGAAAGTGCATGGTTTGAAAGTGTAATTTTGGAAAGTGTAAGGTTGGAAAGTGTAAGGTTGGAAAGTGTAAGGTTGGAAAGTGTAAGGTTGGAAAGTGTAAGGTTGGAAAGTGTAAGCTTGGAAAGTGTAAGGTTGGAAAGTGTAAGGTTGGAAAGTGTAAGGTTGGAAAGTGTAAGGTTGGAAAATGTAAGGTTGGAAAGTGTAAGGTTGGAAAATGTAACATTGGAAAGTGTAAGGTTTGAAAGTGTAAGGTTGGAAAGTTTAAGGTTGGAATGTGTAAGGTTATAAAGTGTAAGGTTGGAAAGTGTAAGGTTAGAAAATGTAAAGTTGGAAAGTATAAGATTGGAAAGTCTAAGGTTGGAAAGTGTAAGGTTGGAAAGTATAAGGTTGGAAAGTGTAAGGTTTGAAAGTGTAAGGTTTGAAAGTACAAGGTTTGAAAGTGTAAGATTTGAAAGTGTAAGGTTTGAAAGTGTAATGTTAGAAAGTGTAAAGTTGGAAAGTGCAAGGTTTGAAAGTGTAAGGTTTAAAAGTGTAAGGTTGGAAAGTGTAAGGTTGGAAATTGTAAGATTGGAAAGTGTAATGTTGGAAAGTGTAAGGTTTGAAAGTGTAAGGTTTGAAAGTGTAATTTTGGAAAGTGTAAGGTTGGAAAGTGTAAGGTTGGAAAATGTAAGGTTGGAAAGTGTATGGTTTGAAAGTGTAAGGTTGGAAAGTGTAAGGTTTGAAAGTTTAAGGTTGGAAAGTGTAAGGTTGGAAAGTGTAAGGTTGGAAAGTGTAAGGTTTGAAAGTGTAAGGTTTGAAAGTACAAGATTTGAAAGTGTAAGATTTGAAAGTGTAAGGTTTGAAAGTGTAATGTTAGAAAGTGTAAAGTTGGAAAGTGCAAGGTTTGAAAGTGTAAGGTTTAAAAGTGTAAGGTATAAAAGTGTAAGGTTGGAAAGTGTAAGTTTGGAAATTGTAAGATTGGAAAGTGTAAGGTTGGAAAGTGTAAGGTTAGAAAGTATAAGGTTGGAAAGTGTAATGTTATAAAGTGTAAGGTTTGAAAGTGTAAGGTTTGACAGTGTAAGGTTTTAAAGTGTAAGGTTTTAAAGTGTAAGGTTGGAAAGTATAAGGTTAGAAATTGTAAGGTTAGAAATTGTAAGGTTGGAAAATGTAAGGTTGGAAAGTGTAAGGCTGGAAAATGTAAGGTTGGAAAGTGTAAGGTTGGAAAGTGTAAGGTTTGAAAGTACAAGGTTGGAAAGTGTAAGGTTAGAAAGTGTAAGGTTAGAAAGTGTAAGGTTGGAAAGTGTAAGGTTGGAAATTGTAAGGTTGGAAAGTGTAAGGTATGAAAGTGCAAGGTTTGAAAGTAAAAGGTTTAAAAGTGCAAGGTTTGAAAGTGCAAGGTTTGGAAGTGTAAGGTTTGAAAGTGTAAGGTTTGAAAGTACAAGGTTTGAAAGTGTAAGGTTTGAAAGTGTAAGGTTTGAAAGTGTAAGGTTTGAAAGTGCAAGGTTTGAAAGTGTAAGGTTTGAAAGTGTAAGGTTTGAAAGTGAAAGGTTTGAAAGTGTAAGGTTGGAAAGTTTAAGTTTGAAAGTGTAAGCTTTGAAAGTGTAAGGTTAGAAAGTGTATGGATTGAAAGTGTAAGGTTGGAAAGTGTAAGGTTTGAAAGTTTAAGGTTTGAAAGTTTAAGGTTGGAAAGTGTAAGGTTGGAAAGTGTAAGGTTGGAAAGTGTAAGGTATGAAAGTGTAAGGTTTGAAAGTGTAAGGTTTGAAAGTACCAGGTTTGAAACGGTAAGGTTTGAAAGTGTAAGGTTGGAAAGTGTAAGGTTGGAAAGTGTAAGGTTGGAAAGTGTAAGGTTGGAAAGTGTATGGTTTGAAAGTGTAAGGTTAGAAAGTGTAAGGTTAGAAAGTGTAAGGTTAGAAAGTGTAAGGTTGGAAAGTGTAAGGTTTGAAAGTGTAAGGCTGGAAAATGTAAGGTTGGAAAGTGTAAGGTTGGAAAGTGAAAGGTTTGAAAGTACAAGGTTAGAAAGTGTAAGGTTAGAAAGTGTAAGGTTAGAAAGTGTAAGGTTAGAAAGTGTAAAGTTAGAAAGTGTAATGTTGGAAATTGTAAGGTTGGAAAGTGTAAGGTATGAAAGTGCAAGGTTTGAAAGTAAAAGGTTTAAAAGTGCAAGATTTGAAAGTGCAAGGTTTGAAAGTTTAAGGTTTGAAAGTTTATGGTTTGAAAGTTTATGGTTTGACAGTTTAAGGTTTGACAGTGTAAGGTTTGAAAGTGTAAGGTTTGAAAGTGTAAGGTTTGAATGTGTAAGGTATAAAAGTGTAAGGTTTTAAAATGTAAGGTTTGAAAGTGTAACTTTTGAAAGTGTAGGGTTGGAATGTGTAAGGTTGGAAAGTGTAAGGTTGGAAAGTGTAAGGTTGGAAAGTGTAAGGTTGGAAAGTGTAAGGTTTGAAAGTGTAAGGTTTGAAAGTGTAAGGTTTGAATGTGTAAGGTATAAAAGTGTAAGGTTTTAAAATGTAAGGTTTGAAAGTGTAACTTTTGAAAGTCTAAGGTTTGAAAGTGTAAGGTTTGAAAGTGCAAGGTTTAAAATTGTAAGGTTTGAAAGTGCAATTTTTGAAAGTGCAAGGTTTGAAAGTGCAAAGTTTGAAAGTGCAAGGTTTGAAAGTTTAAGGTTTGAAAGTTTAAGGTTTGAAAGTTTAAGGTTTGAAAGTTTAAGGTTTGACAGTGTAAGGTTTGAAAGTGTAAGGTTTGACAGTTTAAGGTTTGACAGTTTAAGGTTTGATAGTTTAAGGTTTGACAGTGTAAGGTTTGCCAGTGTAAGGTTTGAAAGTGTAAGGTTTGACAGTGTAAGGTTTGACAGTGTAAGGTTTGAAAGTGTAAGGTTTGAAAATGTAAGGCTTGAAAGTGTAAGGTTTGAAAGTGTAAGGTTTGATAATGTAAGGTTTTAGTGTAAGGTTTGAAAGTGTAAGGTTTGAAAGTGTAAGGTTTGAAAGTGTAAGGTTTGACAGTGTAAGGTTTGAAAGTGTAAGATTTCAAAGTGTAAGGTTTGAAAGTTTAAGGTTTGAAAGTTTAAGGTTTGAAAGTTTAAGGTTTGAAAGTTTAAGGTTTGACTGTGTAAGGTTTGACAGTGTAAGGTTTGACAGTGTAAGGTTTGACAGTGTAAGGTTTGACAGTAAATAGTTTGACAGTGTAAGGTTTGACAGTTTAAGGTTTGGCAGTGTAAGGTTTGACAGTGTAATTTTGAAAGTTTAAGATTTTACAGTGTAATTTTTGACAGTTTAAGGTTTGACAGTGTAAGGTTTGACAGTTTACGGTTTGTCAGTTTAAGGTTTGACAGTTTAAGGTTGTAAAGTGTAAGGTTTGAAATTGTAAAGTTTGAAAGTGTAAGGTTTGAAAGTGCAATTTTTGAAAGTGCAAGGTTTGAAAGTGCAAGGTTTGAAAGTGCAAGGTTAGAAAGTACAAGGTTTGAAAGTGCAAGGTTTGAAAGTGCATGGTTTGAAAGTGTAATTTTGGAAAGTGTAAGGTTGGAAAAAGTAAGGTTGGAAAATGTAAGGTTGGAAAGTGTAAGGTTGGAAAGTGTAAGGTTGGAAAGTGTAAGGTTGGAAAGTGTAAGGTTGGAAAGTGTAAGGTTGGAAAGTGTAAGGTTGGAAAGTGTAAGCTTGGAAAGTGTAAAGTTGGAAAGTGTAAGGTTGGAAAGTGTAAGGTTGGAAAGTGTAAGGTTGGAAAGTGTAAGGTTGGAAAGTGTAAGGTTGGAAAATGTAACATTGGAAAGTGTAAGGTTTGAAAGTGTAAGGTTGGAAAGTTTAAGGTTGGAATGTGTAAGGTTATAAAGTGTAAGGTTGCAAAGTGTAAGGTTAGAAAATGTAAAGTTGGAAAGTATAAGATTGGAAAGTCTAAGGTTGGAAAGTGTAAGGTTGGAAAGTATAAAGTTGGAAAGTGTAAGGTTTGAAAGTGTAAGGTTTGAAAGTACAAGGTTTGAAAGTGTAAGATTTGAAAGTGTAAGGTTTGAAAGTGTAATGTTAGAAAGTGTAAAGTTGGAAAGTGCAAGGTTTGAAAGTGTAAGGTTTAAAAGTGTAAGGTTGGAAAGTGTAAGGTTGGAAATTGTAAGATTGGAAAGTGTAATGTTGGAAAGTGTAAGGTTTGAAAGTGTAAGGTTTGAAAGTGTAATTTTGGAAAGTGTAAGGTTGGAAAGTGTAAGGTTGGAAAGTGTAAGGTTGGAAAATGTAAGGTTGGAAAGTGTATGGTTGGAAAGTGTAAGGTTTGAAAGTTTAAGGTTTGAAAGTTTAAGGTTGGAAAGTGTAAGGTTGGAAAGTGTAAGGTTGGAAAGTGTAAGGTTTGAAAGTGTAAGGTTTGAAAGTACAAGATTTGAAAGTGTAAGATTTGAAAGTGTAAGGTTTGAAAGTGTAATGTTAGAAAGTGTAAAGTTGGAAAGTGCAAGGTTTGAAAGTGTAAGGTTTAAAAGTGTAAGGTATAAAAGTGTAAGGTTGGAAAGTGTAAGTTTGGAAATTGTAAGATTGGAAAGTGTAAGGTTGGAAAGTGTAAGGTTAGAAAGTATAAGGTTGGAAAGTGTAATGTTATAAAGTGTAAGGTTTGAAAGTGTAAGGTTTGACAGTGTAAGGTTTTAAAGTGTAAGGTTTTAAAGTGTAAGGTTGGAAAGTATAAGGTTAGAAAATGTAAGGTTGGAAAGTGTAAGGTTGGAAAATGTAAGGTTGGAAAGTGTAAGGCTGGAAAATGTAAGGTTGGAAAGTGTAAGGTTGGAAAGTGTAAGGTTTGAAAGTACAAGGTTGGAAAGTGTAAGGTTAGAAAGTGTAAGGTTAGAAAGTGTAAGGTTGGAAAGTGTAAGGTTGGAAATTGTAAGGTTGGAAAGTGTAAGGTATGAAAGTGCAAGGTTTGAAAGTAAAAGGTTTAAAAGTGCAAGGTTTGAAAGTGCAAGGTTTGGAAGTGTAAGGTTTGAAAGTGTAAGGTTTGAAAGTACAAGGTTTGAAAGTGTAAGGTTTGAAAGTGTAAGGTTTGAAAGTGTAAGGTTTGAAAGTGCAAGGTTTGAAAGTGTAAGGTTTGAAAGTGTAAGGTTTGAAAGTGAAAGGTTTGAAAGTGTAAGGTTGGAAAGTTTAAGTTTGAAAGTGTAAGCTTTGAAAGTGTAAGGTTAGAAAGTGTATGGATTGAAAGTGTAAGGTTGGAAAGTGTAAGGTTTGAAAGTTTAAGGTTTGAAAGTTTAAGGTTGGAAAGTGTAAGGTTGGAAAGTGTAAGGTTGGAAAGTGTAAGGTTTGAAAGTGTAAGGTTTGAAAGTGTAAGGTTTGAAAGTACCAGGTTTGAAACGGTAAGGTTTGAAAGTGTAAGGTTGGAAAGTGTAAGGTTGGAAAGTGTAAGGTTGGAAAGTGTAAGGTTGGAAAGTGTATGGTTTGAAAGTGTAAGGTTAGAAAATGTAAGGTTAGAAAGTGTAAGGTTAGAAAGTGTAAGGTTGGAAAGTGTAAGGTTTGAAAGTGTAAGGCTGGAAAATGTAAGGTTGGAAAGTGTAAGGTTGGAAAGTGAAAGGTTTGAAAGTAAAAGGTTAGAAAGTGTAAGGTTAGAAAGTGTAAGGTTAGAAAGTGTAAGGTTAGAAAGTGTAAAGTTAGAAAGTGTAATGTTGGAAATTGTAAGGTTGGAAAGTGTAAGGTATGAAAGTGCAAGGTTTGAAAGTGCAAGATTTGAAAGTGCAAGGTTTGAAAGTTTAAGGTTTGAAAGTTTATGGTTTGACAGTTTAAGGTTTGACAGTGTAAGGTTTGAAAGTGTAAGGTTTGAAAGTGTAAGGTTTGAATGTGTAAGGTATAAAAGTGTAAGGTTTTAAAATGTAAGGTTTGAAAGTGTAACTTTTGAAAGTGTAGGGTTGGAATGTGTAAGGTTGGAAAGTGTAAGGTTGGAAAGTGTAAGGTTGGAAAGTGTAAGGTTGGAAAGTGTAAGGTTGGAAAGTGTAAGGTTTGAAAGTGTAAGGTTTGAAAGTGCAAGGTTTGAAAGTGCAAGGTTTGAAAGTGTGAATTTTGAAAGTGTAATTTTTGAAAGTGTAAGGTTTGAAAGTGCAAGGTTTGAAATTATTAGGTTTGAAAGTGCAATTTTTGAAAGTGCAAGGTTTGAAAGAGCAATGTTTTAAATTGCAAGGTTTGAAAAATTAAGGTTTGAAAGTTTATGGTTTGACAGTTTAAGGTTTGACAGTGTAAGGTTTGAAAGTGTAAGTTTTGAAAGTGTATGGTTGGAAAGTGTAAGGTCTGAAAGTGTAAGGTTTGAAAGTGTAATTTTGGAAAGTGTAAGGTTTGAAAATGTAAGGTTTGAAAGTGTAAGGTTTTAAAGTGCAAGATTTGAAAGTGAAAGAATTGAAAGTGTAAGGTTTGAAAGTGTAAGGTTGAAAAGTGTAAGGTTTGAAAGTGTAAGCTTTGAAAGTGTAAGGTTGGAAAGTGTAAGGTTGGAAAGTGTAAGGTTGGAAAGTGTAAGGTTGGAAAGTGTAAGGTTGGAAAGCGTAAGGTTGGAAAGTGTAAGGTTGGAAAGTGTAAGGTTGGAAAGTGTAAGGTTGGAAAGTGTAAGGTTTGACTGTGTAAGGTTTGACAGTGTAAGGTTGGAAAGTGTAAGGTTGGAAAGTGTAAGGTTGGAAAGTGTAAGGTTGGAAAGTGTAAGGTTGGAAAGTGTAAGGTTGGAAAGTGTAAGGTTGGAAAGTGTAAGGTTTGACTGTGTAAGGTTTGACAGTGTAAGGTTTGACAGTGTAAGGTTTGACAGTGTAAGGTTTGACAGTAAATAGTTTGACAGTGTAAGGTTTGACAGTTTAAGGTTTGGCAGTGTAAGGTTTGACAGTGTAATTTTGACAGTTTAAGATTTTACAGTGTAATTTTTGACAGTTTAAGGTTTGACAGTGTAAGGTTTGACAGTTTACGGTTTGTCAGTTTAAGGTTTGACAGTTTAAGGTTGTAAAGTGTAAGGTTTGAAATTGTAAAGTTTGAAAGTGTAAGGTTTGAAAGTGCAATTTTTGAAAGTGCAAGGTTTGAAAGTGCAAGGTTTGAAAGTGCAAGGTTTGAAAGTACAAGGTTTGAAAGTGTAATTTTGGAAAGTGTAAGGTTGGAAAGTGTAAGGTTGGAAAATGTAAGGTTGGAAAGTGTAAGGTTGGAAAGTGTAAGGTTGGAAAGTGTAAGGTTGGAAAGTGTAAGGTTGGAAAGTGTAAGGTTGGAAAGTGTAAGGTTGGAAAGTGTAAGCTTGGAAAGTGTAAGGTTGGAAAGTGTAAGGTTGGAAAGTGTAAGGTTGGAAAGTGTAAAGTTGGAAAGTGTAAGGTTGGAAAATGTAACATTGGAAAGTGTAAGGTTTGAAAGTGTAAGGTTGGAAAGTTTAAGGTTGGAATGTGTAAGGTTATAAAGTGTAAGGTTGGAAAGTGCAAGGTTAGAAAATGTAAAGTTGGAAAGTATAAGATTGGAAAGTCTAAGGTTGGAAAGTGTAAGGTTGGAAAGTATAAGGTTGGAAAGTGTAAGGTTTGAAAGTGTAAGGTTTGAAAGTACAAGGTTTGAAAGTGTAAGATTTGAAAGTGTAAGGTTTGAAAGTGTAATGTTAGAAAGTGTAAAGTTGGAAAGTGCAAGGTTTGAAAGTGTAAGGTTTGAAAGTGTAATTTTGGAAAGTGTAAGGTTGGAAAGTGTAAGGTTGGAAAATGTAAGGTTGGAAAGTGTATGGTTTGAAAGTGTAAGGTTGGAAAGTGTAAGGTTTTAAAGTTTAAAGTTTGAAAGTTTAAGGTTGGAAAGTGTAAGGTTGGTAAGTGTAAGGTTGGAAAGTGTAAGGTTTGAAAGTGTAAGGTTTGAAAGTACAAGATTTGAAAGTGTAAGATTTGAAAGTGTAAGGTTTGAAAGTGTAATGTTAGAAAGTGTAAAGTTGGAAAGTGCAAGGTTTGAAAGTGTAAGGTTTAAAAGTGTAAGGTATAAAAGTGTAAGGTTGGAAAGTGTAAGTTTGGAAATTGTAAGATTGGAAAGTGTAAGGTTGGAAAGTGTAAGGTTAGAAAGTATAAGGTTGGAAAGTGTAATGTTATAAAGTGTAAGGTTTGAAAGTGTAAGGTTTGACAGTGTAAGGTTTTAAAGTGTAAGGTTTTAAAGTGTAAGGTTGGAAAGTATAAGGTTAGAAATTGTAAGGTTGGAAAGTGTAAGGCTGGAAAATGTAAGGTTGGAAAGTGTAAGGTTGGAAAGTGTAAGGTTTGAAAGTACAAGGTTGGAAAGTGTAAGGTTAGAAAGTGTAAGGTTAGAAAGTGTAAGGTTGGAAAGTGTAAGGTTGGAAATTGTAAGGTATGAAAGTGCAAGGTTTGAAAGTAAAAGGTTTAAAAGTGCAAGGTTTGAAAGTGCAAGGTTTGGAAGTGTAAGGTTTGAAAGTGTAAGGTTTGAAAGTACAAGGTTTGAAAGTGTAAGGTTTGAAAGTGTAAGGTTTGAAAGTGTAAGGTTTGAAAGTGCAAGGTTTGAAAGTGTAAGGTTTGAAAGTGTAAGGTTTGAAAGTGCAAGGTTTGAAAGTGTAAGGTTGGAAAGTTTAAGTTTGAAAGTGTAAGCTTTGAAAGTGTAAGGTTAGAAAGTGTATGGATTGAAAGTGTAAGGTTGGAAAGTGTAAGGTTTGAAAGTTTAAGGTTTGAAAGTTTAAGGTTGGAAAGTGTAAGGTTGGAAAGTGTAAGGTTGGAAAGTGTAAGGTTTGAAAGTGTAAGGTTTGAAAGTGTAAGGTTTGAAAGTACCAGGTTTGAAACTGTAAGGTTTGAAAGTGTAAGGTTGGAAAGTGTAAGGTTGGAAAGTGTAAGGTTGGAAAGTGTAAGGTTTGAAAGTGTAAGGTTAGAAAGTGTAAGGTTAGAAAGTGTAAGGTTAGAAAGTGTAAGGTTGGAAAGTGTAAGGTTTGAAAGTGTAAGGCTGGAAAATGTAAGGTTGGAAAGTGTAAGGTTGGAAAGTGAAAGGTTTGAAAGTACAAGGTTAGAAAGTGTAAGGTTAGAAAGTGTAAGGTTAGAAAGTGTAAGGTTAGAAAGTGTAAAGTTAGAAAGTGTAAGGTTGGAAATTGTAAGGTTGGAAAGTGTAAGGTATGAAGTGCAAGGTTTGAAAGTAAAAGGTTTAAAAGTGCAAGATTTGAAAGTGCAAGGTTTGAAAGTTTAAGGTTTGAAAGTTTATGGTTTGACAGTTTAAGGTTTGACAGTGTAAGGTTTGAAAGTGTAAGGTTTGAAAGTGTAAGGTTTGAATGTGTAAGGTATAAAAGTGTAAGGTTTTAAAATGTAAGGTTTGAAAGTGTAACTTTTGAAAGTGTAAGCTTGGAAAGTGTAAGGTTGGAAAGTGTAAGGTTGGAAAGTGTAAGGTTGGAAAGTGTAAGGTTGGAAAGTGTAAGGTTGGAAAATGTAACATTGGAAAGTGTAAGGTTTGAAAGTGTAAGGTTGGAAAGTTTAAGGTTGGAATGTGTAAGGTTATAAAGTGTAAGGTTGAAAAGTGTAAGGTTAGAAAATGTAAAGTTGGAAAGTATAAGATTGGAAAGTCTAAGGTTGGAAAGTGTAAGGTTGGAAAGTATAAGGTTGGAAAGTGTAAGGTTTGAAAGTGTAAGGTTTGAAAGTACAAGGTTTGAAAGTGTAAGATTTGAAAGTGTAAGGTTTGAAAGTGTAATGTTAGAAAGTGTAAAGTTGGAAAGTGCAAGGTTTGAAAGTGTAAGGTTTAAAAGTGTAAGGTTGGAAAGTGTAAGGTTGGAAATTGTAAGATTGGAAAGTGTAATGTTGGAAAGTGTAAGGTTTGAAAGTGTAAGGTTTGAAAGTGTAATTTTGGAAAGTGTAAGGTTGGAAAGTGTAAGGTTGGAAAATGTAAGGTTGGAAAGTGTATGGTTTGAAAGTGTAAGGTTGGAAAGTGTAAGGTTTTAAAGTTTAAAGTTGGAAAGTTTAAGGTTGGAAAGTGTAAGGTTGGAAAGTGTAAGGTTGGAAAGTGTAAGGTTCGAAAGTGTAAGGTTTGAAAGTACAAGATTTGAAAGTGTAAGATTTGAAAGTGTAAGGTTTGAAAGTGTAATGTTAGAAAGTGTAAAGTTGGAAAGTGCAAGGTTTGAAAGTGTAAGGTTTAAAAGTGTAAGGTATAAAAGTGTAAGGTTGGAAAGTGTAAGTTTGGAAATTGTAAGATTGGAAAGTGTAAGGTTGGAAAGTGTAAGGTTAGAAAGTATAAGGTTGGAAAGTGTAATGTTATAAAGTGTAAGGTTTGAAAGTGTAAGGTTTGACAGTGTAAGGTTTTAAAGTGTAAGGTTTTAAAGTGTAAGGTTGGAAAGTATAAGGTTAGAAATTGTAAGGTTGGAAAGTGTAAGGTTGGAAAATGTAAGGTTGGAAAGTGTAAGGCTGGAAAATGTAAGGTTGGAAAGTGTAAGGTTGGAAAGTGTAAGGTTTGAAAGTGTAAGGTTTGAAAGTACAAGGTTGGAAAGTGTAAGGTTAGAAAGTGTAAGGTTAGAAAGTGTAAGGTTGGAAAGTGTAAGGTTGGAAATTGTAAGGTATGAAAGTGCAAGGTTTGAAAGTAAAAGGTTTAAAAGTGCAAGGTTTGAAAGTGCAAGGTTTGGAAGTGTAAGGTTTGAAAGTGTAAGGTTTGAAAGTTCAAGGTTTGAAAGTGTAAGGTTTGAAAGTGTAAGGTTTGAAAGTGTAAGGTTTGAAAGTGCAAGGTTTGAAAGTGTAAGGTTTGAAAGAGTAAGGTTTGAAAGTGCAAGGTTTGAAAGTGTAAGGTTGGAAAGTTTAAGTTTGAAAGTGTAAGCTTTGAAAGTGTAAGGTTAGAAAGTGTATGGATTGAAAGTGTAAGGTTGGAAAGTGTAAGGTTTGAAAGTTTAAGGTTTGAAAGTTTAAGGTTGGAAAGTGTAAGGTTGGAAAGTGTAAGGTTGGAAAGTTTAAGGTTGGAATGTGTAAGGTTATAAAGTGTAAGGTTGGAAAGTGTAAGGTTAGAAAATGTAAAGTTGGAAAGTATAAGATTGGAAAGTCTAAGGTTGGAAAGTGTAAGGTTGGAAAGTATAAGGTTGGAAAGTGTAAGGTTTGAAAGTGTAAGGTTTGAAAGTACAAGGTTTGAAAGTGTAAGATTTGAAAGTGTAAGGTTTGAAAGTGTAATGTTAGAAAGTGTAAAGTTGGAAAGTGCAAGGTTTGAAAGTGTAAGGTTTAAAAGTGTAAGGTTGGAAAGTGTAAGGTTGGAAATTGTAAGATTGGAAAGTGTAATGTTGGAAAGTGTAAGGTTTGAAAGTGTAAGGTTTGAAAGTGTAATTTTGGAAAGTGTAAGGTTGGAAAGTGTAAGGTTGGAAAATGTAAGGTTGGAAAGTGTATGGTTTGAAAGTGTAAGGTTGGAAAGTGTAAGGTTTTAAAGTTTAAAGTTTGAAAGTTTAAGGTTGGAAAGTGTAAGGTTGGAAAGTGTAAGGTTGGAGAGTGTAAGGTTTGAAAGTGTAAGGTTTGAAAGTACAAGATTTGAAAGTGTAAGATTTGAAAGTGTAAGGTTTGAAAGTGTAATGTTAGAAAGTGTAAAGTTGGAAAGTGCAAGGTTTGAAAGTGTAAGGTTTAAAAGTGTAAGGTATAAAAGTGTAAGGTTGGAAAGTGTAAGTTTGGAAATTGTAAGATTGGAAAGTGTAAGGTTGGAAAGTGTAAGGTTGGAAAGTGTAAGGTTAGAAAGTATAAGGTTGGAAAGTGTAATGTTATAAAGTGTAAGGTTTGAAAGTGTAAGGTTTGACAGTGTAAGGTTTTAAAGTGTAAGGTTTTAAAGTGTAAGGTTGGAAAGTATAAGGTTAGAAATTGTAAGGTTGGAAAGTGTAAGGTTGGAAAATGTAAGGTTGGAAAGTGTAAGGCTGGAAAATGTAAGGTTGGAAAGTGTAAGGTTGGAAAGTGTAAGGTTTGAAAGTACAAGGTTGGAAAGTGTAAGGTTAGAAAGTGTAAGGTTAGAAAGTGTAAGGTTGGAAAGTGTAAGGTTGGAAATTGTAAGGTATGAAAGTGCAAGGTTTGGAAGTGTAAGGTTTGAAAGTGTAAGGTTTGAAAGTACAAGGTTTGAAAGTGTAAGGTTTGAAAGTGTAAGGTTTGAAAGTGTAAGGTTTGAAAGTGCAAGGTTTGAAAGTGTAAGGTTTGAAAGTGTAAGGTTTGAAAGTGCAAGGTTTGAAAGTGTAAGGTTGGAAAGTTTAAGTTTGAAAGTGTAAGCTTTGAAAGTGTAAGGTTAGAAAGTGTATGGATTGAAAGTGTAAGGTTGGAAAGTGTAAGGTTTGAAAGTTTAAGGTTTGAAAGTTTAAGGTTGGAAAGTGTAAGGTTGGAAAGTGTAAGGTTGGAAAGTGTAAGGTTTGGAAGTGTAAGGTTTGAAAGTGTAAGGTTTGAAAGTACCAGGTTTGAAACTGTAAGGTTTGAAAGTGTAAGGTTGGAAAGTGTAAGGTTGGAAAGTGTAAGGTTGGAAAGTGTAAGGTTTGAAAGTGTAAGGTTAGAAAGTGTAAGGTTAGAAAGTGTAAGGTTAGAAAGTGTAAGGTTGGAAAGTGTAAGGTTTGAAAGTGTAAGGCTGGAAATGTAAGGTTGGAAAGTGTAAGGTTGGAAAGTGAAAGGTTTGAAAGTACAAGGTTAGAAAGTGTAAGGTTAGAAAGTGTAAGGTTAGAAAGTGTAAGGTTAGAAAGTGTAAAGTTAGAAAGTGTAAGGTTGGAAATTGTAAGGTTGGAAAGTGTAAGGTATGAAAGTGCAAGGTTTGAAAATAAAAGGTTTAAAAGTGCAAGATTTGAAAGTGCAATGTTTGAAAGTTTAAGGTTTGAAAGTTTATGGTTTGACAGTTTAAGGTTTGACAGTGTAAGGTTTGAAAGTGTAAGGTTTGAAAGTGTAAGGTTTGAATGTGTAAGGTATAAAAGTGTAAGGTTTTAAAATGTAAGGTTTGAAAGTGTAACTTTTGAAAGTGTAAGGTTGGAAAGTGTAAGGTTGGAAAGTGTAAGGTTGGAAAGTGTAAGGTTGGAAAGTGTAAGGTTTGAAAGTGTAAGGTTTGAAAGTGCAAGGTTTGAAAGTGCAAGGTTTGAAAGTGTGAATTTTGAAAGTGTAATTTTTGAAAGTGTAAGGTTTGAAAGTGCAAGGTTTGAAAGTGCAAGGTTTGAAATTATTAGGTTTGAAAGTGCAATTTTTGAAAGTGCAAGGTTTGAAAGAGCAATGTTTTAAATTGCAAGGTTTGAAAAATTAAGGTTTGAAAGTTTATGGTTTGACAGTTTAAGGTTTGACAGTGTAAGGTTTGAAAGTGTAAGGTTTGAAAGTGTATGGTTGGAAAGTGTAAGGTCTGAAAGTGTAAGGTTTGAAAGTGTAATTTTGGAAAGTGTAAGGTTTGAAAATGTAAGGTTTGAAAGTGTAAGGTTTTAAAGTGCAAGATTTGAAAGTGAAAGAATTGAAAGTGTAAGGTTTGAAAGTGTAAGGTTGAAAAGTGTAAGGTTTGAAAGTGTAAGCTTTGAAAGTGTAAGGTTGGAAAGTGTAAGGTTGGAAAGTGTAAGGTTGGAAAGTGTAAGGTTGGAAAGTGTAAGGTTGGAAAGTGTAAGGTTGGAAAGTGTAAGGTTGGAAAGTGTAAGGTTGGAAAGTGTAAGGTTGGAAAGTGTAAGGTTGGAAAGTGTAATGTTGGAAAGTGTAAGGTTTGACTGTGTAAGGTTTGACAGTGTAAGGTTTGACAGTGTAAGGTTTGACAGTGTAAGGTTTGACAGTAAATAGTTTGACAGTGTAAGGTTTGACAGTTTAAGGTTTGGCAGTGTAAGGTTTGACAGTGTAATTTTGACAGTTTAAGATTTTACAGTGTAATTTTTGACAGTTTAAGGTTTGACAGTGTAAGGTTTGACAGTTTACGGTTTGTCAGTTTAAGGTTTGACAGTTTAAGGTTGTAAAGTGTATGGTTTGAAATTGTAAAGTTTGAAAGTGTAAGGTTTGAAAGTGCAATTTTTGAAAGTGCAAGGTTTGAAAGTGCAAGGTTTGAAAGTGCAAGGTTTGAAAGTACAAGGTTTGAAAGTGCAAGGTTTGAAAGTGCATGGTTTGAAAGTGTAATTTTGGAAAGTGTAAGGTTGGAAAGTGTAAGGTTGGAAAGTGTAAGGTTGGAAAGTGTAAGGTTGCAAAATGTAAGGTTGGAAAGTGTAAGGTTGGAAAGTGTAAGGTTGGAAAGTGTAAGGTTGGAATGTGTAAGGTTGGAAAGTGTAAGGTTGGAAAGTGTAAGGTTGGAAAGTGTAAGCTTGGAAAGTGTAAGGTTGGAAAGTGTAAGGTTGGAAAGTGTAAGGTTGGAAAGTGTAAGGTTGGAAAGTGTAAGGTTGGAAAATGTAACATTGGAAAGTGTAAGGTTTGAAAGTGTAAGGTTGGAAAGTTTAAGGTTGGAATGTGTAAGGTAATAAAGTGTAAGGTTGGAAAGTGTAAGGTTAGAAAATGTAAAGTTGGAAAGTATAAGGTTGGAAAGTGTAAGGTTTGAAAGTGTAAGGTTTGAAAGTACAAGGTTTGAAAGTGTAAGATTTGAAAGTGTAAGGTTTGAAAGTGTAATGTTAGAAAGTGTAAAGTTGGAAAGTGCAAGGTTTGAAAGTGTAAGGTTTAAAAGTGTAAGGTTGGAAAGTGTAAGGTTGGAAATTGTAAGATTGGAAAGTGTAATGTTGGAAAGTGTAAGGTTTGAAAGTGTAAGGTTTGAAAGTGTAATTTTGGAAAGTGTAAGGTTGGAAAGTGTAAGGTTGGAAAATGTAAGGTTGGAAAGTGTATGGTTTGAAAGTGTAAGGTTGGAAAGTGTAAGGTTTTAAAGTTTAAGGTTTGAAAGTTTAAGGTTGGAAATTGTAAGGTTGGAAAGTGTAAGGTTGGAAAGTGTAAGGTTTGACTGTGTAAGGTTTGACAGTGTAAGGTTTGACAGTGTAAGGTTTGACAGTGTAAGGTTTGACAGTAAATAGTTTGACAGTGTAAGGTTTGACAGTTTAAGGTTTGGCAGTGTAAGGTTTGACAGTGTAATTTTGACAGTTTAAGATTTTACAGTGTAATTTTTGACAGTTTAAGGTTTGACAGTTTAAGGTTGTAAAGTGTAAGGTTTGAAATTGTAAAGTTTGAAAGTGTAAGGTTTGAAAGTGCAATTTTTGAAAGTGCAAGGTTTGAAAGTGCAAGGTTTGAAAGTGCAAGGTTTGAAAGTACAAGGTTTGAAAGTGTAATTTTGGAAAGTGTAAGGTTGGAAAGTGTAAGGTTGGAAAATGTAAGGTTGGAAAGTGTAAGGTTGGAAAGTGTAAGGTTGGAAAGTGTAAGGTTGGAAAGTGTAAGGTTGGAAAGTGTAAGGTTGGAAAGTGTAAGGTTGGAAAGTGTAAGCTTGGAAAGTGTAAGGTTGGAAAGTGTAAGGTTGGAAAGTGTAAAGTTGGAAAGTGTAAGGTTGGAAAATGTAACATTGGAAAGTGTAAGGTTTGAAAGTGTAAGGTTGGAAAGTTTAAGGTTGGAATGTGTAAGGTTATAAAGTGTAAGGTTGGAAAGTGTAAGGTTAGAAAATGTAAAGTTGGAAAGTATAAGATTGGAAAGTCTAAGGTTGGAAAGTGTAAGGTTGGAAAGTATAAGGTTGGAAAGTGTAAGGTTTGAAAGTGTAAGGTTTGAAAGTACAAGGTTTGAAAGTGTAAGATTTGAAAGTGTAAGGTTTGAAAGTGTAATGTTAGAAAGTGTAAAGTTGGAAAGTGCAAGGTTTGAAAGTGTAAGGTTTGAAAGTGTAATTTTGGAAAGTGTAAGGTTGGAAAGTGTAAGGTTGGAAAATGTAAGGTTGGAAAGTGTATGGTTTGAAAGTGTAAGGTTTTAAAGTGTAAGGTTTTAAAGTTTAAAGTTTGAAAGTTTAAGGTTGGAAAGTGTAAGGTTGGTAAGTGTAAGGTTGGAAAGTGTAAGGTTTGAAAGTGTAAGGTTTGAAAGTACAAGATTTGAAAGTGTAAGATTTGAAAGTGTAAGGTTTGAAAGTGTAATGTTAGAAAGTGTAAAGTTGAAAAGTGCAAGGTTTGAAAGTGTAAGGTTTAAAAGTGTAAGGTATAAAAGTGTAAGGTTGGAAAGTGTAAGTTTGGAAATTGTAAGATTGGAAAGTGTAAGGTTGGAAAGTGTAAGGTTAGAAAGTATAAGGTTGGAAAGTGTAATGTTATAAAGTGTAAGGTTTGAAAGTGTAAGGTTTGACAGTGTAAGGTTTTAAAGTGTAAGGTTTTAAAGTGTAAGGTTGGAAAGTATAAGGTTAGAAATTGTAAGGTTGGAAAGTGTAAGGCTGGAAAATGTAAGGTTGGAAAGTGTAAGGTTGGAAAGTGTAAGGTTTGAAAGTACAAGGTTGGAAAGTGTAAGGTTAGAAAGTGTAAGGTTAGAAAGTGTAAGGTTGGAAAGTGTAAGGTTGGAAATTGTAAGGTATGAAAGTGCAAGGTTTGAAAGTAAAAGGTTTAAAAGTGCAAGGTTTGAAAGTGCAAGGTTTGGAAGTGTAAGGTTTGAAAGTGTAAGGTTTGAAAGTACAAGGTTTGAAAGTGTAAGGTTTGAAAGTGTAAGGTTTGAAAGTGTAAGGTTTGAAAGTGCAAGGTTTGAAAGTGTAAGGTTTGAAAGTGTAAGGTTTGAAAGTGCAAGGTTTGAAAGTGTAAGGTTGGAAAGTTTAAGTTTGAAAGTGTAAGCTTTGAAAGTGTAAGGTTAGAAAGTGTATGGATTGAAAGTGTAAGGTTGGAAAGTGTAAGGTTTGAAAGTTTAAGGTTGGAAAGTTTAAGGTTGGAAAGTGTAAGGTTGGAAAGTGTAAGGTTGGAAAGTGTAAGGTTTGAAAGTGTAAGGTTTGAAAGTGTAAGGTTTGAAAGTACCAGGTTTGAAACTGTAAGGTTTGAAAGTGTAAGGTTGGAAAGTGTAAGGTTGGAAAATGTAAGGTTGGAAAGTGTATGGTTTGAAAGTGTAAGGTTGGAAAGTGTAAGGTTTTAAAGTTTAAAGTTTGAAAGTTTAAGGTTGGAAAGTGTAAGGTTGGTAAGTGTAAGGTTGGAAAGTGTAAGGTTTGAAAGTGTAAGGTTTGAAAGTACAAGATTTGAAAGTGTAAGATTTGAAAGTGTAAGGTTTGAAAGTGTAATGTTAGAAAGTGTAAAGTTGGAAAGTGCAAGGTTTGAAAGTGTAAGGTTTAAAAGTGTAAGGTATAAAAGTGTAAGGTTGGAAAGTGTAAGTTTGGAAATTGTAAGATTGGAAAGTGTAAGGTTGGAAAGTGTAAGGTTAGAAAGTATAAGGTTGGAAAGTGTAATGTTATAAAGTGTAAGGTTTGAAAGTGTAAGGTTTGACAGTGTAAGGTTTTAAAGTGTAAGGTTTTAAAGTGTAAGGTTGGAAAGTATAAGGTTAGAAATTGTAAGGTTGGAAAGTGTAAGGCTGGAAAATGTAAGGTTGGAAAGTGTAAGGTTGGAAAGTGTAAGGTTTGAAAGTACAAGGTTGGAAAGTGTAAGGTTAGAAAGTGTAAGGTTAGAAAGTGTAAGGTTGGAAAGTGTAAGGTTGGAAATTGTAAGGTATGAAAGTGCAAGGTTTGAAAGTAAAAGGTTTAAAAGTGCAAGGTTTGAAAGTGCAAGGTTTGGAAGTGTAAGGTTTGAAAGTGTAAGGTTTGAAAGTACAAGGTTTGAAAGTGTAAGGTTTGAAAGTGTAAGGTTTGAAAGTGTAAGGTTTGAAAGTGCAAGGTTTGAAAGTGTAAGGTTTGAAAGTGTAAGGTTTGAAAGTGCAAGGTTTGAAAGTGTAAGGTTGGAAAGTTTAAGTTTGAAAGTGTAAGCTTTGAAAGTGTAAGGTTAGAAAGTGTATGGATTGAAAGTGTAAGGTTGGAAAGTGTAAGGTTTGAAAGTTTAAGGTTTGAAAGTTTAAGGTTGGAAAGTGTAAGGTTGGAAAGTGTAAGGTTGGAAAGTGTAAGGTTTGAAAGTGTAAGGTTTGAAAGTACCAGGTTTGAAACTGTAAGGTTTGAAAGTGTAAGGTTGGAAAGTGTAAGGTTGGAAAGTGTAAGGTTGGAAAGTGTAAGGTTTGAAAGTGTAAGGTTAGAAAGTGTAAGGTTAGAAAGTGTAAGGTTAGAAAGTGTAAGGTTGGAAAGTGTAAGGTTTGAAAGTGTAAGGCTGGAAAATGTAAGGTTGGAAAGTGTAAGGTTGGAAAGTGAAAGGTTTGAAAGTACAAGGTTAGAAAGTGTAAGGTTAGAAAGTGTAAAGTTAGAAAGTGTAAGGTTGGAAATTGTAAGGTTGGAAAGTGTAAGGTATGAAAGTGCAAGGTTTGAAAGTAAAAGGTTTAAAAGTGCAAGATTTGAAAGTGCAAGGTTTGAAAGTTTAAGGTTTGAAAGTTTATGGTTTGACAGTTTAAGGTTTGACAGTGTAAGGTTTGAAAGTGTAAGGTTTGAAAGTGTAAGGTTTGAATGTGTAAGGTATAAAAGTGTAAGGTTTTAAAATGTAAGGTTTGAAAGTGTAACTTTTGAAAGTGTAAGCTTGGAAAGTGTAAGGTTGGAAAGTGTAATGTTGGAAAGTGTAAGGTTGGAAAGTGTAAGGTTGGAAAGTGTAAGGTTGGAAAATGTAACATTGGAAAGTGTAAGGTTTGAAAGTGTAAGGTTGGAAAGTTTAAGGTTGGAATGTGTAAGGTTATAAAGTGTAAGGTTGAAAAGTGTAAGGTTAGAAAATGTAAAGTTGGAAAGTATAAGATTGGAAAGTCTAAGGTTGGAAAGTGTAAGGTTGGAAAGTATAAGGTTGGAAAGTGTAAGGTTTGAAAGTGTAAGGTTTGAAAGTACAAGGTTTGAAAGTGTAAGATTTGAAAGTGTAAGGTTTGAAAGTGTAATGTTAGAAAGTGTAAAGTTGGAAAGTGCAAGGTTTGAAAGTGTAAGGTTTAAAAGTGTAAGGTTGGAAAGTGTAAGGTTGGAAATTGTAAGATTGGAAAGTGTAATGTTGGAAAGTGTAAGGTTTGAAAGTGTAAGGTTTGAAAGTGTAATTTTGGAAAGTGTAAGGTTGGAAAGTGTAAGGTTGGAAAATGTAAGGTTGGAAAGTGTATGGTTTGAAAGTGTAAGGTTGGAAAGTGTAAGGTTTTAAAGTTTAAAGTTGGAAAGTTTAAGGTTGGAAAGTGTAAGGTTGGAAAGTGTAAGGTTGGAAAGTGTAAGGTTCGAAAGTGTAAGGTTTGAAAGTACAAGATTTGAAAGTGTAAGATTTGAAAGTGTAAGGTTTGAAAGTGTAATGTTAGAAAGTGTAAAGTTGGAAAGTGCAAGGTTTGAAAGTGTAAGGTTTAAAAGTGTAAGGTATAAAAGTGTAAGGTTGGAAAGTGTAAGTTTGGAAATTGTAAGATTGGAAAGTGTAAGGTTGGAAAGTGTAAGGTTAGAAAGTATAAGGTTGGAAAGTGTAATGTTATAAAGTGTAAGGTTTGAAAGTGTAAGGTTTGACAGTGTAAGGTTTTAAAGTGTAAGGTTTTAAAGTGTAAGGTTGGAAAGTATAAGGTTAGAAATTGTAAGGTTGGAAAGTGTAAGGTTGGAAAATGTAAGGTTGGAAAGTGTAAAGCTGGAAAATGTAAGGTTGGAAAGTGTAAGGTTGGAAAGTGTAAGGTTTGAAAGTACAAGGTTGGAAAGTGTAAGGTTAGAAAGTGTAAGGTTAGAAAGTGTAAGGTTGGAAAGTGTAAGGTTGGAAATTGTAAGGTATGAAAGTGCAAGGTTTGAAAGTAAAAGGTTTAAAAGTGCAAGGTTTGAAAGTGCAAGGTTTGGAAGTGTAAGGTTTGAAAGTGTAAGGTTTGAAAGTTCAAGGTTTGAAAGTGTAAGGTTTGAAAGTGTAAGGTTTGAAAGTGTAAGGTTTGAAAGTGCAAGGTTTGAAAGTGTAAGGTTTGAAAGAGTAAGGTTTGAAAGTGCAAGGTTTGAAAGTGTAAGGTTGGAAAGTTTAAGTTTGAAAGTGTAAGCTTTGAAAGTGTAAGGTTAGAAAGTGTATGGATTGAAAGTGTAAGGTTGGAAAGTGTAAGGTTTGAAAGTTTAAGGTTTGAAAGTTTAAGGTTGGAAAGTGTAAGGTTGGAAAGTGTAAGGTTGGAAAGTTTAAGGTTGGAATGTGTAAGGTTATAAAGTGTAAGGTTGGAAAGTGTAAGGTTAGAAAATGTAAAGTTGGAAAGTATAAGATTGGAAAGTCTAAGGTTGGAAAGTGTAAGGTTGGAAAGTATAAGGTTGGAAAGTGTAAGGTTTGAAAGTGTAAGGTTTGAAAGTACAAGGTTTGAAAGTGTAAGATTTGAAAGTGTAAGGTTTGAAAGTGTAATGTTAGAAAGTGTAAAGTTGGAAAGTGCAAGGTTTGAAAGTGTAAGGTTTAAAAGTGTAAGGTTGGAAAGTGTAAGGTTGGAAATTGTAAGATTGGAAAGTGTAATGTTGGAAAGTGTAAGGTTTGAAAGTGTAAGGTTTGAAAGTGTAATTTTGGAAAGTGTAAGGTTGGAAAGTGTAAGGTTGGAAAATGTAAGGTTGGAAAGTGTATGGTTTGAAAGTGTAAGGTTGGAAAGTGTAAGGTTTTAAAGTTTAAAGTTTGAAAGTTTAAGGTTGGAAAGTGTAAGGTTGGAAAGTGTAAGGTTGGAGAGTGTAAGGTTTGAAAGTGTAAGGTTTGAAAGTACAAGATTTGAAAGTGTAAGATTTGAAAGTGTAAGGTTTGAAAGTGTAATGTTAGAAAGTGTAAAGTTGGAAAGTGCAAGGTTTGAAAGTGTAAGGTTTAAAAGTGTAAGGTATAAAAGTGTAAGGTTGGAAAGTGTAAGTTTGGAAATTGTAAGATTGGAAAGTGTAAGGTTGGAAAGTGTAAGGTTAGAAAGTATAAGGTTGGAAAGTGTAATGTTATAAAGTGTAAGGTTTGACAGTGTAAGGTTTTAAAGTGTAAGGTTTTAAAGTGTAAGGTTGGAAAGTATAAGGTTAGAAATTGTAAGGTTGGAAAGTGTAAGGTTGGAAAATGTAAGGTTGGAAAGTGTAAGGCTGGAAATGTAAGGTTGGAAAGTGTAAGGTTGGAAAGTGTAAGGTTTGAAAGTACAAGGTTGGAAAGTGTAAGGTTGGAAAGTGTAAGGTTGGAAAGTGTAAGGTTGGAAAGTGTAAGGTTGGAAAGTGTAAGGTTGGAAAGTGTAAGGTTGGAAAGTGTAAGGTTGGAAAGTGTAAGCTTGGAAAGTGTAAGGTTGGAAAGTGTAAGGTTGGAAAGTGTAAAGTTGGAAAGTGTAAGGTTGGAAAATGTAACATTGGAAAGTGTAAGGTTTGAAAGTGTAAGGTTGGAAAGTTTAAGGTTGGAATGTGTAAGGTTATAAAGTGTAAGGTTGGAAAGTGTAAGGTTAGAAAATGTAAAGTTGGAAAGTATAAGATTGGAAAGTCTAAGGTTGGAAAGTGTAAGGTTGGAAAGTATAAGGTTGGAAAGTGTAAGGTTTGAAAGTGTAAGGTTTGAAAGTACAAGGTTTGAAAGTGTAAGATTTGAAAGTGTAAGGTTTGAAAGTGTAATGTTAGAAAGTGTAAAGTTGGAAAGTGCAAGGTTTGAAAGTGTAAGGTTTGAAAGTGTAATTTTGGAAAGTGTAAGGTTGGAAAGTGTAAGGTTGGAAAATGTAAGGTTGGAAAGTGTATGGTTTGAAAGTGTAAGGTTTTAAAGTGTAAGGTTTTAAAGTTTAAAGTTTGAAAGTTTAAGGTTGGAAAGTGTAAGGTTGGTAAGTGTAAGGTTGGAAAGTGTAAGGTTTGAAAGTGTAAGGTTTGAAAGTACAAGATTTGAAAGTGTAAGATTTGAAAGTGTAAGGTTTGAAAGTGTAATGTTAGAAAGTGTAAAGTTGAAAAGTGCAAGGTTTGAAAGTGTAAGGTTTAAAAGTGTAAGGTATAAAAGTGTAAGGTTGGAAAGTGTAAGTTTGGAAATTGTAAGATTGGAAAGTGTAAGGTTGGAAAGTGTAAGGTTAGAAAGTATAAGGTTGGAAAGTGTAATGTTATAAAGTGTAAGGTTTGAAAGTGTAAGGTTTGACAGTGTAAGGTTTTAAAGTGTAAGGTTTTAAAGTGTAAGGTTGGAAAGTATAAGGTTAGAAATTGTAAGGTTGGAAAGTGTAAGGCTGGAAAATGTAAGGTTGGAAAGTGTAAGGTTGGAAAGTGTAAGGTTTGAAAGTACAAGGTTGGAAAGTGTAAGGTTAGAAAGTGTAAGGTTAGAAAGTGTAAGGTTGGAAAGTGTAAGGTTGGAAATTGTAAGGTATGAAAGTGCAAGGTTTGAAAGTAAAAGGTTTTAAAAGTGCAAGGTTTGAAAGTGCAAGGTTTGGAAGTGTAAGGTTTGAAAGTGTAAGGTTTGAAAGTACAAGGTTTGAAAGTGTAAGGTTTGAAAGTGTAAGGTTTGAAAGTGTAAGGTTTGAAAGTGCAAGGTTTGAAAGTGTAAGGTTTGAAAGTGTAAGGTTTGAAAGTGCAAGGTTTGAAAGTGTAAGGTTGGAAAGTTTAAGTTTGAAAGTGTAAGCTTTGAAAGTGTA
The DNA here is from genome assembly GCA_036925085.1 of Brachycybe producta. Taxonomy (NCBI): domain Eukaryota; kingdom Metazoa; phylum Arthropoda; class Diplopoda; order Playtdesmida; family Andrognathidae; genus Brachycybe; species Brachycybe producta. The sequence goes on along the minus strand of JAUPFP010000137.1, from coordinate 1,392 downwards.
AGGTTAGAAAGTGTATGGATTGAAAGTGTAAGGTTGGAAAGTGTAAGGTTTGAAAGTTTAAGGTTTGAAAGTTTAAGGTTGGAAAGTGTAAGGTTGGAAAGTGTAAGGTTGGAAAGTGTAAGGTTTGAAAGTGTAAGGTTTGAAAGTGTAAGGTTTGAAAGTACCAGGTTTGAAACTGTAAGGTTTGAAAGTGTAAGGTTGGAAAGTGTAAGGTTGGAAAATGTAAGGTTGGAAAGTGTATGGTTTGAAAGTGTAAGGTTGGAAAGTGTAAGGTTTTAAAGTTTAAAGTTTGAAAGTTTAAGGTTGGAAAGTGTAAGGTTGGTAAGTGTAAGGTTGGAAAGTGTAAGGTTTGAAAGTGTAAGGTTTGAAAGTACAAGATTTGAAAGTGTAAGATTTGAAAGTGTAAGGTTTGAAAGTGTAATGTTAGAAAGTGTAAAGTTGGAAAGTGCAAGGTTTGAAAGTGTAAGGTTTAAAAGTGTAAGGTATAAAAGTGTAAGGTTGGAAAGTGTAAGTTTGGAAATTGTAAGATTGGAAAGTGTAAGGTTGGAAAGTGTAAGGTTAGAAAGTATAAGGTTGGAAAGTGTAATGTTATAAAGTGTAAGGTTTGAAAGTGTAAGGTTTGACAGTGTAAGGTTTTAAAGTGTAAGGTTTTAAAGTGTAAGGTTGGAAAGTATAAGGTTAGAAATTGTAAGGTTGGAAAGTGTAAGGCTGGAAAATGTAAGGTTGGAAAGTGTAAGGTTGGAAAGTGTAAGGTTTGAAAGTACAAGGTTGGAAAGTGTAAGGTTAGAAAGTGTAAGGTTAGAAAGTGTAAGGTTGGAAAGTGTAAGGTTGGAAATTGTAAGGTATGAAAGTGCAAGGTTTGAAAGTAAAAGGTTTAAAAGTGCAAGGTTTGAAAGTGCAAGGTTTGGAAGTGTAAGGTTTGAAAGTGTAAGGTTTGAAAGTACAAGGTTTGAAAGTGTAAGGTTTGAAAGTGTAAGGTTTGAAAGTGTAAGGTTTGAAAGTGCAAGGTTTGAAAGTGTAAGGTTTGAAAGTGTAAGGTTTGAAAGTGCAAGGTTTGAAAGTGTAAGGTTGGAAAGTTTAAGTTTGAAAGTGTAAGCTTTGAAAGTGTAAGGTTAGAAAGTGTATGGATTGAAAGTGTAAGGTTGGAAAGTGTAAGGTTTGAAAGTTTAAGGTTTGAAAGTTTAAGGTTGGAAAGTGTAAGGTTGGAAAGTGTAAGGTTGGAAAGTGTAAGGTTTGAAAGTGTAAGGTTTGAAAGTGTAAGGTTTGAAAGTACCAGGTTTGAAACTGTAAGGTTTGAAAGTGTAAGGTTGGAAAGTGTAAGGTTGGAAAGTGTAAGGTTGGAAAGTGTAAGGTTTGAAAGTGTAATTTTAGAAAGTGTAAGGTTAGAAAGTG